>CM019691.1:735837-1273337 GCA_009760885.1 Achatina immaculata
TGCGTACTTTTGAAAGAAAAGAGAATATGTTCCAGCCATGGATGTAAGAAACATTATATACTGTAACCGACCATCAGGAAATGTGGCTCATAAAGAAGACAATGTTGATCCCAAGTTTTCAGTGTATTTTTTTTAAAAATAATCTTCTCTAAACTGGAGATTAACTGAAGTTGTTGACTGTAAGAATTCTGATGGATGGTTATATATTTTGGATATCTTGGTTGAAAAGACGATCTAATGGCCAGTTCTATCAGCAAGAACTTTACGCAAACTGTCTCACTAATTTAAGATCACCGGAGATACCATCAAGCATAATTTTGAACATTATCTGTTCATTTCAACGATATGTAGACTTTGCTTCTTGTATACAAGATGAACATGAACTTAGTTTTCTAATTTTTAATGCTGTGAACTTGTACATACGTTTAATAAAGTTGAAGTATTCATTCATGAATGGAAGTTGAAGTATTAATTATGTTTGTCCGGTAAATGCTGGAGTTTATTGGTCCGTCTTGGAAGTATCAAACCACAACTAAAAGGTCACAAATTCACGCACGAACATTTGCTGTTAGATATATTTCTTTTACGTAAAGATCTTCACCACCAAGAGGGTCTTTTCACAGTTCCGAAGATCTTAAATAGCAAAAATAGACAGCAACAGAAGCGAACACATGAACTGTTACAGATCTATTTTTTCAGATCTGAGGAAAGATTATCTCAGAAGAACCGGCAATAGATGGAAGCTGACCTCTCAGCACTATAGATGAAAGTTGACTCCTCACACTATAGATTAAAGCTGGCTCCTCAGCACCATGGATTACAGCTGGCTCCTCAGTACCATGGATCAAAGCTGGCCCCTCAGCACCATAGATTAAAGTTGGCCCCTCAGCACCATAGATTAAAGTTGGCCCCTCAGCGCCATAGATTAAAGCTGGCTCAGCACCACACATTAAAGCTGGCCCCTCAGCGCCATAGATTAAAGCTGGTCCCAGCACCACAGATTAAAACTGGCCCCTCAACACCATAGATTAAAGCTGGCCCCTCAGCGCTATAGATTAAAGCTGGGTCCTCAGCGCCATTGACTAAAGCTGGCTCCTCAGCGCCATTGACTAAAGCTGTCCCCTCAGCGCTATAGATTAAAGCTGGCCCCTCAGCGCTATAGATTAAAGCTGGCCCCTCAGCGCTATAGATTAAAGCTGGCCCCTCAGCGCTATAGATTAAAGCTGGCTCCTCAGCGCCATTGACTAAAGCTGGCCCCTCAGCGCCATAGATTAAAGCTGGTACAAGCACCACAGATTAAATCTGGTACAAGCGCCACAGATTAAAACTGGCCCCTCAGCGCCACAGATTAAAACTGGTCCCTCATCACAATAGATTAAAGCTGGCCCCTCAGCACCACAGATTAAAACTGACCCCTCAGCGCCATAGATTAAAGTTAACCCCTCATCACAATAGATTAAAGTTGGCCCATCAGCACCATCAGGATGTGAAAGTTGTCCTTTCTGGTCATATTAAGTGATGCGAGGCCTAGAGAGAAGAATAATAGAAGGAATGTTTACTGGGGAAAAAAAGAAGAAGCGGTCGAGATAATGTTGGGCCTAGGGCATCACTGAGATCCTAAACACCGTACTCACTGAAGCAGGCACGTAAGATAGACAATTAAATGTTTCCGAATTTGTTAGAAAGAGAGCAAGGCACTGTAGAGATGATGTTTTACAAGTAAGCTCAGTAATAATTTACATTTGTGATGACAGAGTAGATCTTTAAGTTAAAAAAAGCCCACTAACATGCACGGAATTAGACTATCTTTGTGCTTGGTTTCTCTTTCTTACTCTCAGATTTCTGCAGGTTATATTTACGTGCTGGGAAAATTTGTGAGCAATGAGTCTTCGAAATCTGTCACTATGTGATCTCTTGTTTATATGTGGAGAATGTTGAAGATATGTCACTATGTGATCTCTTGTTTATATATGGAGAATGTTGAAGATATGTCACTACGTGATCTCTTGTTTATATATGGAGAATGTTGAAGATATGTCACTATGTGATCTCTTGTTTATATATGGAGAATGTTGAAGATATGTCACTATGTGATCTCTTGTTTATATATGGAGAATGTTGAAGATATGTCACTATGTGATCCCTTGTTTAAATATATATATATATATATATATATATATATATATATATAGTGTTGAAAGTATGTCACTATGTGGAGGGTGTTGAAAGCCTATTTATACGTGAACGCTTGTTTACGGGTGATAAATAAGAATCATCATCTCGAGGTCAAAGTTGGAAGGAATATATTTCCGGAGGAGAGAGGAAAGGGTTAATGGAAGAGCGTAAACTAACAAACAAAACAGAAAGAAAAGCTAGAAGCTGGTAGCACTGCACGGTTAATATTCTACACACGTTAGTTACTCAATATCATACCATAAAGGTTAGTTGTTAAACGCAAGCGTGACATTATAGCATTCTCAGAGAGATGGTTCAAAACTCAGGGTTAAAGTAGGTTCAAAACTAGCCAGTGTCCAGACAGAAAAATATAGACAGAGGTAAGGCTGATATTGCTCAGGTGGCAAAATGCAAAGAGAAGTAAGACTGATATTGCTCAGATGGAAAAATGCAAAGAGAGGTAAGACTGATATTGCTCAGATGGCAAAATGCAAAGAAAAGAGAGGCTGATATTGCTCAGGTAGCAAAATGCAAAAAGAAGTAAGACTGATATTGCTCAGATGGCACAATGCAAAGAGAGGTAAGGCTGATATTGCTCAGATGGAAAAATGCAAAGAGAGGTAAGGCTGATATTGCTCAGATGGAAAAATGCAAAGAGAGGTAAGGCTGATATTGCTCAGATGGAAAAATGCAAAGAGAGGTAAGGCTGATATTGCTCAGGCAGCAAAAATACATAGGCGAGGTTGAAATTACTCAGTTGGCAAAATGCAGACAGAGGTGAGGTTGACATTGCTCATATAGGAAAACTGAGACAGATTTGAGACAGACAAACCATGCGTCTACTCACGACGTCTGTCAAGGTCAGCTAGTTTCCTAGCAGTTGTTGGAGTGAGCTGGTTATTTTTCTGAGCCTGCTGGAGCTGGCGATGGTGGCGTCTGTGACGTTGTTGTTGCAGTCGTTTTTGTTGTAACTTGTGCTGAGGACTTGCTGCCTCATCTTGGTTACAACAGAACATGACAGGTCTGTGATGTTTGGGAGTACACTTTTATTCTACAGGCTGTTCCTAGCATAAGCTGGCTGGCCTGCTATGATCAATGAAGACCTAGCTAAAGCCTAACGAATCTTCTCTAAGATCCTCCTTCTTCCCTGATGTCTCGTCCCGTTAAGCAGGTGCCGTTTATCTCTCCGTGGCACGTCTGTGATAGTGTATAAACGCAAAGATACGAATACATATATCTATCTATACATCATAGTAGCTGTGATGGGACTAACAGCCTTCTAGAGCAGGGAGAAAGTGGTGTGGGAGAATCTGAGGCATCTACCATGTGGTAGCGAAGGCGGAAACAGAGCAGACGAGAGAGGATGCTATGTTTAGCAAACAAACGGGCCCCGGCAGGTATATCTTAGATCAGAGAAGCGAGCTGTCAGTGGATAAAACTACGTGTAGATTTACAATCTGAATCTTTAAAAAAAGCTTGGATAATAACAGCAGCTCCTACAATGCTACATAAACCATAAGGTTAATTTCTTATGTCTATCTTCAGCACTGGTTAGTTTTCTTAGCCCTCCATCTTTCTTCAGTGTTTCCCCCCTGGTTCCCGTATATCCTGGATGCGAAGGACGGCAGTAAAAATATACAAGCTAATATAAAAAATTGGACTGCTATTTACCACACGAAACAATATATAACTTATTAAATAACTACATATTTTAACACAAAGTTCAAGGTTTATGGGAATAAATATTTGTAACCAAATACTGAAATGAGAAAACTGACTAGCTACTGAGGCAGCCTGCTAGAACTTACGAGTAGAACATACTTCTCTATGTTGCTGGCACAAATATATAAAACATCAAGCTTTAGAAAACTCCCATTAACATTTAGACTGACTGATTGACTGACCGATAAGTGAAAGTCTACTATTCACAGATGAAAGTAAAATAAAAATCACAGCACTGATGCCAGAGTTAAAAAAGGCCGGCCTGAAAACGTGAAAGTCCAGTTGTTCTCATTTTATTAATATAAAACTCACAGATATCATGCCAGATGACTTCATCTGAACGTCCAGAATCTCTACCACATAGAAGCCAGGGCCCCTGCCATCGTTCTGATACATTAAAACACTTCCACATTCCCAGCACAGATCATCTGGGAACACACACGATTCGGGCCGTGAACGACCTGTAACAGGCACTTGCGTCACGCGTGCGTTTTTCTGTTCAAATAGCTACAGGCTCCATGATATTGGCTCTTTCCGCTCTTTCCTCGCGAAGGCAAAAGACATTAGCAGAAAATTATCCTGAAAACACTGGCAAACGAGCAAATGAAGGAAGCCAAATTATGTTTACTGTGTAAGTGTTCCAAGGTTCGATTTTCAACAAGCGGTACAAATACGAAGCGAGAAGCGCAGAACGCAGAATGAAAGCGAGTAAAAGAAGCGTTCGATAGCGCCTTGCCTTAGCGCTTTTCTAAACAGCGAACAGGGCTCTGGATAGACAGAAAGGTTAGCATTGAAGAGCTAATTTCAAGGCATGTACCAGAGGCTACACGTAAGAGTAACATGATGTGACAGTAAACTGCTGGTACAGATGTAAGCGTGGCTTCTATTCAGTGTGTGAGAGAACTGGAAGATGGAAGGAAAGGTATCCTTTAATTTATACCAGGAAACTAAACGACATTTGTGCCTGCTGTCTTGAGAAGGTGTTTCACACAGGTACGAGCAATGACTCTAACTTACATGTAGGTGGAGAACACATTTACAGGTTTAAAGGTGTAAACGAGCACAATGGAAGGCCCAGCTCCAGTAGTGGGCTGTGTCACAATGACAGTTTATGATATCGACCACAGGAACCGCCTGGCTGCCAGCGCGGGTATACCAGTTTATAAATACTACCTCTGTGTAAATGATTGTAAAATATCACTTCGGTGTAAATGATTGTAAAATATCACTTCGGTATAAATGACTGTAAAATATCACCTCGGTGTAAATGATTGTAAAATATCACCACGGTGTAAATGATTGTAAAATATCACTTCGGTATAAATGATTGTAAAATATCACCTCGGTGTAAATGATTGTAAAATATCACCACGGTGTAAATGATTGTAAAATATCACCTCAGTGTAAATGATTGTAAAATATCACCTTAGTGTAAAAGATTGTGTGATTGTCATGGCACTTCTATTTCTTTCACTACTTGTTTGTATTGAACACTCACATTTATTATATTAACATCAACACTGTCGTTATAATATTCACCCTAAAACAATGAAAGTTGAATTCCTAAAATATTAATTTGTTTGTCTTCGCACAACACAGACAAATTCAGCTCCAGAAGAGTGTAGAAGCCTACACAGAGAAGAACATCAGCGCAGACAAATGCCGGCTTGTCTATTTTCACCTTTCCAGCGTTTCCATTATTTTCCGCTTAAGAAACATTTTTCTAAAGGCACATGGACGGCAGAAGTTCTTAAAATCCTGGATCTGTTTGAAAGTTATCAGAACATGGATCTGGAGCATTGACGTCTTTGGATCTAGTAGAAGCTATCCCACATATTGTCTTGTTGTCATCTCCAAGGAGTGGAGCAAGAGAGAAAAATAAGCACTTCTACTTTGTTCCCAAAACAAACGAGGTCCTCAAATAAAACTAGTTCAGGGCAAAGAAAACTAGTTCAGGACTGAGAAAACTAGTTCAGGACAAAGAAAACTGTCTCAGGACAAAGAAAACTAGTTCAGGACTGAGAAAACTAGTTCAGGACTGAGAAAACTAGTTCAGGACAAAGAAAACTGTCTCAGGACAAAGAAAACTAGTTCAGGACTGAGAAAACTAGTTCAGGACAAAGAAAACTAGTTCAGGACTGAGAAAACTAGTTCAGGACAAAGAAAACTGTCTCAGGACAAAGAAAACTAGTCCAGGACAAAGAAAACTAGTCTTTATTTTTAAAGGGTAAAGAATTGGGCACGCAGGCCCGTCTTACATTCTGCCCATGGGAAAAAGAAGGGCATCTGAACTGCTGGGAAACATCAGAGATCGCACAAGATGTAGAAGCATGATCGCCGACAACGTCCGGCACCGCACATGTTCTCTTATGTCAGATTCTGCAAGTTTCTGCAGTTCAGGCTGCGTCCACTCCCCATGTCAGCCTCACATACGCCCCATGTCAGCCTCACATACGCCCCATGTCAGCCTCACATACGCCCCATGTCAACCTCACATACGCCCCATGTCAGCTTCACATACTCCCCATGTCAACCTCACATACTCCCCATGTCAGCTTCACATACGCCCCATGTCAGCTTCACATACTCCCCATGTCAACCTCACATACGCCCCATGTCAGCTTCGCATACGCCCCATGTCAGCCTCACATACGCCCCATGTCAACCTCACATACGCCCCATGCCAGCCTCACAGACACTGTAGACATATGTACATTACATAGTCAGTCAATTTATACTGATGTGCCGATCTGATGAGATGTTGATGAGATGATGTTCTGATGAGATGAGATGCTGATGAGATGAGATGCTGATATGATGAGATGAGACGTTCATGAGATGAGATGTTGATGACATGTTGTGCTGATGAGAGATGAACTATTGAGAAAATGATGTACTGATGAGATGATGTGCCAATGAAATGACATGTTGCTTATTTGATGTGCTGATGAGATGAGATGTTGATGAGATGAGATGTTGATGAGTTGAGATGCTGAAGGGTTGAGATGCTGATGAGATGAGATGATGATAAGATGAGATGTTGATGAGATGCTGATGAGTTGCGATGCTGTTAAGATGAGATGCTGATGAGATGAGATGTTGATGAGATGAGATGCTGATAAGATATATGGATCTCAGAGATGTTGATGAGATGAGATGCTGATAAGATGTGATGTTGATGAGATGAAATGTTGATGACATGATATGCTGATGAGATTAACTACTGATAAGATGATGTACTGAGAAGATGATGTGCTAATGAAATGACATGTTGCTTAGGTTATGTGCTGCTGAGATGAGATGCTGATGAGATGAGATGCTGATGAGTTGAGATGCTGATAAGATGAGATGTTGATGAGATCAGACGTTGATGAGATGTTGATGCCATGTTGTGTTGATGAGATGAATTATTGATAATATGATGTACTGTTGAGATGATGTGCTAATGAAATGACATGTTGCTTATTTGATGTGCTGATGAGATGAGGTGCTGATGAGATGGGATGTTGATGAGATGAGATGCTGATGAGATGAGATGCTGATGAGATGATGTCACAAAATAATGAGCTGTCTCTCGGCATCGCATATGTAAATTAAGTCTTGTTTTCACCCTTGAAACAGAACCTAATGTCTGGTTACCTCATGTCTGGTCACAGTCTGTTGTATCTTTGAAGCAAGACAATCTTTCATCCATTTTTTCTCCAGCGGCTTCCTTCTCCCGATTTCTTAACTTTGTGCAACATTTTCTCGTTGTTTTCACGATGTACGTTCATCTGAGCCGGTTGACAGACTTGTCCTTCCAGAGCATTAGGACAACGTTCTGTGCCTTCATATGTCATTCCTGCACACATCAGGGCAGCTGTTGTGAGCATGTATATACTATTTTGCCATCTGCGGGTTGTTTATATGAAATGTCTCGGAAGCATAAACACATACTTCAGGTTAAACTGCAAGAGCAAGGCAGACAATAATTGTCACAGAAACCTGCCAAAATCAATATGTGAATCAATCGGAAGATTCTATGCCGTATATTTCAAGTGACGCTGCAACAAGTCACACAATAATTGTCACATAAACCTGCTTGGTCTGTATTTAAACTGAAGGATATATTGAAGAGGTTTATAAATAGACACGTTCAACACAGGAGAAATGATGTATGTACTGAATTTCAGAGATGAACAAACATGCACGAATCAGTCAAGTTCAAAGTGAAAGGACGGTCTATGAACAACGAAAAATAGACATGAACCAGACAAGTTCAAAGTGAAAAGACGGTCTATGAACAACGACAAAATAGACATGAACCAGACAAGTTCAAAGTGAAAAGACGGTCTATGAACAACGACAAAATAGACATGAACCAGACAAATTCAAAGTGAAAAGACGGTCTATGAACAACGACAAAATAGACATGAACCAGACAAGTTCAAAGTGAAACCATAGTTACAACAACTTGTAAAAATTCCAGACTTCACTGGTTAACTGTTTTCTTCGTTTTATCTTAATAAATATGGTGTTCTTTTTGTCTATACTTCTCTATAGAATGTGCTTCCCCGTCTTGTTTTCATATTACATACATACATACATACATACATACATACATACATACATACATACATACATACATACATACATACATACATACATACATACATACATACATACATACATACATACATATATATATATATATATAATTACCTAATGAAGCTGTGAGCCAAAATTTTACACTTTTGTCTGGATATTAATTCGCCATCTTTCTACAAATTTGATTTAAGGCACTTCCTACAAAACTTGATATCGGTCACTGCGTGGTGAGCATTTTTTCTTGCTCCTAATAACATTATATCATGCGATAGTTAATATTCCAGCTACAGGTGAATTCATCTGATAATACTGCTCATACATTAGATGTGTCCAAATGGTGGCCCACGGGGCGCAAACGGCACGCGAGATCTTTTTTCTGATTGTGAAGTATTATGAAAATGTTATTTATTTAACTAAAATAAACAAAAGAAGTGCAAAAAAAAGCGAAAAACCTTTTTTTTTTAAATACTGGAAAAGCTACTTTAAAACAGTCACTGCTCTTACAGACACCGAATACAGTTAATTTTTATTCTGAATAGTCCCGAAATTTTTGTTTAGTAGATAGTCATTTATAATGTATTTAGTTACTTCTGTACTGAGTGAATGGATAAGAGCGAAACGTAAATGTTATATTTTATTTTATGTCTCTCAGCTTCAATGTTAATTATGTTTGTTACATGAACAACAGATTTGTAGAATGTTTGGAATAGAGTGAAAGATGTATGATAAAGGGCAGAATGTCAGACGGGCCTGCGTGCCCAGTTCTTAAATTAATGAAACAAACCAAGTATCACTATAGTGACGATACGAAACATGTCGGAAAACCGGAAGTGACACTATCGTGACGAACGGTACCGAAAGAGTTAACCCTTTTGAAATAAAGATCAATCAATTAATCAATCAATCACCTTTATTTTTTAACTACAACTTCTTTTCTTGTTTAAAAAAATATATAGATTGGTAGAAACTCGGTAGTTTAGATGCGGTTCGCCACTCGATTTTCGCATGTAGCTGTGGCCCTTGAGGCTACTGAAGCTGGACACCACTGTTCTAGTTGGTTCAGTAATAAGACTAGACTTGATCAAACTTGTTATAGGCTACACAGATTGATCACATTGTTCACACATTAAATTCGATCACGCTTTAAGTAGCCACTGTCATGTCATAATCTTAACCATTTTCCTACTGCCAGTCACTTAAGTGCCTATAAAAAAGCCTGCATGTGAGATTCATATTTAAACCACAGTTACAACAACTTGTAAAATTCCAGACTTCACTGGTTAACTGTTTTCTTCGTTTTATCTTAATAAATATGGTGTTCTTTTTGTCTATACTTCTCTATAGAATGTGCTTCCCCGTCTTGTTTTCATATTACATACATACATACATACATACATACATACATACATACATACATACATACATACATACATACATACATACATACATACATACATACATACATACTACATACATACATACATATATATATATATAATTACCTAATGAAGCTGTGAGCCAAAATTTTACACTTTTGTCTGGATATTAATTCGCCATCTTTCTACAAATTTGATTTAAGGCACTTCCTACAAAACTTGATATCGGTCACTGCGTGGTGAGCATTTTTTCTTGCTCCTAATAACATTATATCATGCGATAGTTAATATTCCAGCTACAGGTGAATTCATCTGATAATACTGCTCATACATTAGATGTGTCCAAATGGTGGCCCACGGGGCGCAAACGGCACGCGAGATCTTTTTTCTGATTGTGAAGTATTATGAAAATGTTATTTATTTAACTAAAATAAACAAAAGAAGTGCAAAAAAAAGCGAAAAAACCTTTTTTTTTTAAATACTGGAAAAGCTACTTTAAAACAGTCACTGCTCTTACAGACACCGAATACAGTTAATTTTATTCTGAATAGTCCCGAAATTTTTGTTTAGTAGATAGTCATTTATAATGTATTTAGTTACTTCTGTACTGAGTGAATGGATAAGAGCGAAACGTAAATGTTATATTTTATTTTATGTCTCTCAGCTTCAATGTTAATTATGTTTGTTACATGAACAACAGATTTGTAGAATGTTTGGAATAGAGTGAAAGATGTATGATAAAGGGCAGAATGTCAGACGGGCCTGCGTGCCCAGTTCTTAAATTAATGAAACAAACCAAGTATCACTATAGTGACGATACGAAACATGTCGGAAAACCGGAAGTGACACTATCGTGACGAACGGTACCGAAAGAGTTAACCCTTTTGAAATAAAGATCAATCAATTAATCAATCAATCACCTTTATTTTTTAACTACAACTTCTTTTCTTGTTTAAAAAAATATATAGATTGGTAGAAACTCGGTAGTTTAGATGCGGTTCGCCACTCGATTTTCGCATGTAGCTGTGGCCCTTGAGGCTACTGAAGCTGGACACCACTGTTCTAGTTGGTTCAGTAATAAGACTAGACTTGATCAAACTTGTTATAGGCTACACAGATTGATCACATTGTTCACACATTAAATTCGATCACGCTTTAAGTAGCCACTGTCATGTCATAATCTTAACCATTTTCCTACTGCCAGTCACTTAAGTGCCTATAAAAAAGCCTGCATGTGAGATTCATATTTAAACCACAGTACTTCTATTCCAGTTCTGGAGATTCATATTTAAACCACAGTACTTCTATTCCAGTTCTGGAGATTCATATTTAAACTACAGTACTTCTATTCCAGTTCTGGAGATTCATATTTAAACTACACCACTTCTATTCCAATTCTGGAGACTAATATTTAAACTACAGTATAATCTAACTGTAACCATTTAGCATATTTTCGGTATAACATTATAAAGTTATTTGTGTGGTCTTAGGATATTTTTTTTCTTAGCATAAGAATTAATAGGTCACACGCCAACATAATTTAGAAAGCAAGATACCCTCAAAATACTCTCAAAATACTCTGGCAAAGTTTTGTGCTTGTAAGAATCTAACGTAGTACACACTGACCATCCTCCGCGTGCTGTGTGTAGATCAACAAGGTGTGTGAACACAGGACTCTCAAAAGAACTCCATACAAATGTCACAGGTAACAATTCAGGTGTGCAAGTTCTTCAGACTTTGCCGTCTGTTTATATGAAGCCGTGGTGTAATTGTCGTAGCCTTAATGAGAAAAGTAAACTTATCTAACACCAGCAATAGTCTATCAACAGAGGGAGAGAGAGAGAGGGAGAACTCAAGTATCTAACACCAGCAATAATCTATCAACAGAGAGAGAGGGAGAACTCAAGTATCTAACACCAGCAATAATCTATCAACACAGAGAGAGGGAGAACTCAAGTATCTAACACCAGCAATAATCTATCAACACAGAGAGAGAGAGAGAACTCAAGTATCTAACACCAGCAATAATCTATCAACACAGAGAGAGGGAGAACTCAAGTATCTAACACCAGCAATAATCTATCAACACAGAGAGAGGGAGAACTCAAGTATCTAACACCAGAAATAATCTATCAACACAGAGAGAGGGAGAACTCAAGTATCTAACACCAGCAATAATCTATCAACACAGAGAGAGGGAGAACTCAAGTATCTAACACCAGCAATAATCTATCAACACAGAGAGAGGGAGAACTCAAGTATCTAACACCAGCAATAATCTATCAACACAGAGAGAGGAAGAACTCAAGTATCTAACACCAGCAATAATCTATCAACACAGAGAGAGGGAGAACTCAAGTATCTAACACCAGCAATAATCTATCAACACAGAGAGAGGGAGAACTCAAGTATCTAACACCAGCAATAAGCTATAAACACACACACACAGGGGGGGGGGGAGAGAGAGAGAGAGAATTCTCAAGTATCTAGCACCAGAAACAGGCTACAAACAGAGAGAGGGAGAACTCAAGTATCTAACACCAGAAATAAGCTACAAACAGAGAGAGGGAGAGTTCTCAAGTATCTAGCACCAGAAACAGGTTACAAACAGAGAGAGGGAGAACTCAAGTATCTAAAACCAGAAATAGGCTACAAACAGAGAGAGATAGAGGGAGAACTCAAGTATCTAACACCAGAAACAGGCTGCAAACAGAAAGAGGAAGAACTTAAGTATCTAACACCAGAAACAGGCTACAAACAGAGAGATGGAGAACTCAAGTATCTAACACCAGCAATAAGCTACAAACAGAGAGAGAGAGAGAGAGAGGGGGGGAGAACTCAAGTATCTAACACCAGAAACAAGCTACAAACAGAGAGATGGAGAACTCAAGTATCTAGCACCAGAAACAGGCTACAAACAGAGAGAGGGAGAACTCAAGTATCTAAAACCAGAAACAGGCTAAAAACAGAGAGATAGAGAACTCAAGTATCTAACACCAGCAACAAGCTACAAACAGAGAGAAAGGGAGAGCTCAAGTATCTAACACCAGAAATAAGCTACAAACAGAGAGAAAGGGAGAACTCAAGTATCTAACACCAGCAACAAGCTACAAACAGAGAGAAAGGGAGAGCTCAAGTATCTAACACCAGCAACAAGCTACAAACAGAGATAAAGGGAGAACTCAAGTATCTAACAGCAGCAGCAGGCTACAAATAGAGAAAGGGAGAACTCAAGTATCTAACACCAGCAGCAGGCTACAAATAGAGAAAGGGAGAACTCAAGTATCTAACACCAGCAGCAGGCTACAAATAGAGAAAGGGAGAACTCAAGTATCTAACACCAGCAGCAGGCTACAAATAGAGAAAGGGAGAACTCAAGTATCTAACACCAGCAGCAGGCTACAAATAGAGAAAGGGAGAACTCAAGTATCTAACACCAGCAGCAGGCTACAAACAGAGATAAAGCGAGAACTCAAGTATCTAACAGCAGCAGCAGGCTACAAACAGAGAGAGAGGAAGAACAAAGGTTTAGAATGTATAAATATATAGGAGGTGGCAGAGGTAGAGCTGTGGAGATAATGCCATGATAGTGCCATCTTAGATCTAAATCAGTTTGACAAAAGGATAACGATATAGTGTTTTCTTTTTCATATTTATCAGTCAGCATTTTTTAAAGTGAAGTTTCTATGTCATCAATTTTTGTTGTTGTTGCTTATTTATGAAACTATCATGACAACATTCATACACATGCCTAAATTTGACAAGCTATGATACACGCACCTGACGATATTGATACGCGCACCTAAATTAGACGGCTAAGATTGACGCACCTGCACGTGAAACAATGGAAATTTGAGCACAGATGTGATGTATCAATGCGCTTATTTTTGGTAGTTCTCGTAAAATATTCATCTTGCCGACATGTTACTCCCCTTTAGATTCAGTCAAAAGTAGGAAAACAAAACAAACTGCGCGTTAAGTCCCTTGAAATAAGTTCTATACTGACAACGTTTGTTAAATTCGTGTTACTGATAACTGCATGAGACGATATGTCGATTATTAATTTAAGTAGACTTCTGTTACTGAAAAGCATTTTAGTTGACATTATCGTAAACCTGCACACAGACATTAATTTGCCTCTCACCCAAACACTAGGCCCTCACTTGAACAAGCTGCTCCATCTGCTGTTTGCAGACCTTTCCTACACGAAAGGTGAGCACACGGTTGATGCTTTCATCTTCTCAACCTCATGAAACAAATAAACAACAAGATTCAGAAGAGAAAAAAAGTTCAAGGAGAATTCTTGGCAGAAAAAAAGGGAGAACGAAGCATGCAGGAAACATAACAGAGTGCAGAAGCCAATTTTAACTTCAGTTCTGGCAGGTTTTCTGCGCTGTCATCCAAGAAATGAGGTTGTAGTCAGACGGGGCTGCAGGATATAATAGCATCCACTTAACTTGGGCCATGGGTAATTTGTGTTTTGAGAAAGAAAGTGAACACTCAGGTGTGCTGTGAAATAGAGAGATTTTCAAACTACAAAACGATTTACCACAGGTAGCAGAGCCCGTGGAAATACAGACAGAGCTGGTGGAACACAAAGCTCTTGAAACACAGAGCCCGTGGAACACAGGCAGAGCTAGTGGAACACAGAGCTAGTAGAACACAGAGCTGGTGGAACACAGACAGAGCTAATGGAACATAAAGCTGGTGGAACACAGACAGAGCTGGTGGAATACAGACAGAGTTGGTGGAACACAGACAGAGCTGGTGGAATACAGACAGAGTTGGTGGAACACAGACAGAGCTGGTGGAATACAGACAGAGCTGGTGGAACACAGACAGAGTTGGTGGAACACAGACAGAGTTGGTGGAACACAGACAGAGCTGGTGGAACACAGACAGAGTTGGTGGAACACAGACAGAGCTGGTGGAATACAGACAGAGTTGGTGGAACACAGACAGAGCTGGTGGAATACAGACAGAGTTGGTGGAACACAGACAGAGCTATTGGAAACATAGCTCGTGGAACACAGACAGAGCTGGTGGAACACAGACAGAACTGGTGGAACACAGACAGAGCTGGTGGAACACAGACAGAGCTCGTGGAACACAGACAGAGCTGGTGGAACACAGACAGAGCTCGTGGAACACAGAGCTCGTGGAACACAGACAGAGATATTGAAAACAGAGCTCGTGGAACACAGACACAGCTATTGAAAACAGAGCTCGTGGAACACAGACAGAGCTATTGAAAACAGAGCTCGTGGAACACAGACAGAGCTATTGAAAACAGAGCTCGTGGAACACAGACAGAGCTATTGAAAACAAAGCTCGTGGAACACAGACAGAGCTATTGAAAACAGAGCTCGTGGAACACAGACAGAGCTATTGAAAACAAAGCTCGTGGAACACAGACAGAGCTATTGAAAACAGAGCTCGTGGAACACACGATTAGCTGGCAAACTCCGACTCTGAAGTTCCTGTTTCTCTTGTGACCAAATACTGAGAACAGTTTGATGAGAATGTGCCATTAATACTTACTTGATTCTTTCAGTTAAGCATTTTGGTCTGAAACTCCCCATCCGATTTCATTCAAGGTAGTTGCTGCCAGTGAGAAAATGACAACGAAAAAGAAGTAGTGATGAATGCAGCAATGTAATAAAAGATTTACTGTCACCAAAGCATCAGTAAGATAAAGACGAATATGACAAAATAAATAAATAAATAAGACACAAATGCAATAAAGCTAAAGAAGTGTGGCTAAATAAGAAATGTAGTGAAATAGATACACACCATCATGGAAACACAAGAGATATGTACAAACAAATAAAAGAGTTAACAAACAAAAGACCATACCACAAGACATAGATGAAATAATGGCAAGACGGAGCGAATACATTAGAGAACTCTGTGAGGACAATAGAAGCGAAATAGATATACGAAATAATAATGAAGGGCCTCCCATATTAAAAGCAGAAGTGGAAGAAGCCATCAAACACATGAAGAACAAAGCACCAGGACCAGATAAAATCACAAAGGAAGAATTGGAAGCATTAGGAGAGATTGGCATAGAAATAATTACCAGATTGCTGAATGACATCTATAACAGTAACTATGTCCCATCAGACCTTTTGCAGTCAGTTTTCATTGCCCTACCAAAGAAACAAGGTGCAGATGAATGTGAAGACATCGAACCATTAGTTTTATGAGCTATGTTACCAAAATCCTGCTTCGTATTGTCAGTGGCAAAATAAAAACCAGAAATCTCTGAAGAACAGTGTGGCTTCGTCGAAGGAAAAGGCACAAGTATATAGAATATTGATGGAAAGATCAATAGAAGTAAAGACGGACCTATACTTATGCTTCATAGACTACTGTAAAGCATTTGATAAAGTGAGACACACAGAAATTATAAGAATTCTGGAAGACATCAACATAGATGGGAAAGATCTGAAACTCATCAAAATTATGTATATATATATATATATTGGCAGCAATCAGCAGCAATGAGGGTTGAGAACCAAATAGGAGCATTCCAAGACATAAAACTGGGAGTGAGACAAGTATGTGGTCTATCTCCTGACCTCTTCTCCATGTACAGCGAAAACATAATGAGAAATATAGAGAACATGCCAGGAATATCAATTGGCGGGTACAACCTTAACAACTTAAGATATGCAGACGACACAGTTCTGATTGCTAAAAGTGAAGGGGATCTACAGGCTCTTGTGGACGTCGTGGTTCGTGAAAGTAAAAGGAAAGGTCTCAGCCTGAACAAAAAGAAGTGATGGTCATCTCAAAGAAAAGAATACCACCAAAATGTAGCCTTAGCAGCGATGGCACAGAACTGAAACAAGTTGATAGATTCAAATACTTAGGAACATCTGATGGGAAATGTCACAATGAAATAAAAAGCAGGCGTGCTCAGGTCAAGTCAGCATTCCAGAAAATGAGAAACATCCTGTGCAACAGATCCGTATCAATGGAAACAAGATTCCGAGTACTTAAATGTTACATCGAGCCAATTTTGTTTTATAGATGTGAAGCATGGTCCATGAATAAGAGAGTACAGCGAGAAATGGAGGCCATGGAAATGTGGTTCATAAGAAGGATGTTGAAGGTACCATGGACAGCCAAGAAAACTAACGAAGGACTTTTAAGAGAGACTGGAGTTAAAAGAAAAATTACAGCAAAGATCAGAGGCAGACAAGCGAGATTTGTAGGGCATTTTCTGAGAAGACGAAAATTGTAACACACTGTGCAACTGGAAAATTTGAGGGAAGAAGAGACAGAAGAAGACAGAGAGAGAAGTTACTTAATGGACTGTCAATGTGGCTAGGAAGAAAGTCACCGGCGGATCTCATAATCAAGTCTAAAGACAGGGAATTGTGGAGAGAAATGCCACGTGGTATGGCACTTGGATTAGATCACCAAAGCCAGCGATAGGATGTATTATTAATAAATGTGATAGATATCTCTCGTATCAATTTGCACCAATCCTGAAACATACAAACATCTCCATGGACACAAAAAAACCCAACTCTTTCAAACAATATTCACCCCAATTCAGTGCTGTAAAATGACAAACATGGACACTCACCAAACACCATGTGTGTGTGTGAGAGAGAGAGAGAGAGAGAGAGAGAGAGAGAGAGAGAGAGAGATAACAGCATGCGGGAGGATAAAATGGGTAAGAAAAAATGGTAAACAAGACAAGAAGGGATCAAGTGAGAAATGAAATAATCCAGCAAATGGCGGGAACAACACCTGGCAAGGACTACATGGAAGATCAGAGTTAAGTGGTTCGGGCGCTTGATATGGATAAATCCAGAACAACCAGCGGACGTGGATGTAACTGGAAAGCTTCTGGATATAGAGCGTGAGGACAATCAAGGAAAAAGTGGATAAATGGGGCAAAAGACGCACTAGAAGCATAGCAGCAAGCCAGGACTTTCACCTTGTTCTGGACCAGTATCTGAGACTCCCTGCGACGCTAATGGCATAAGCAGACAGGTGAGAACAAAATGAAGAAGATGCCTTTCAGTCTAGCAATGACCAGAATTCCAGAACTATAAAACAGGTCGGACTGCTGTTTCACTGTAGTATTTCCAAGCTGAAAGATAGTACTAGAGTTTTTAAACATACGCTAGTCCTTCGATATCCGCGAAGTACAGTAATAAGAGAGAGAGAGAGAACTGATAGAAATAGGTACTCAAATCTAGGTTGTGCTCGCACTAAGGGACGTAACTTCGGCAGTTGAGGTGCACATTTAATACTAGCAATGTTCTTTCTAAACTTATCCAGGAACTGATGATTCATTTTTATCGAACATACGAGAAACTCCGGCGTGCGACCTTTTTCCTTTCCCTCTCTACTAAATCAGTTATTTTCATCCTGTAACAAAAAGGAAGCAGTTCAAGGCTTCTCTCTGGCTTAGCTAAAACTGGCATCATCATTAACTTCGCGCGTTTGGATCATTTTTTACACGTCTTATTTAATAATTCACAGCAGCCATACCGTGAGTGCCAGGCAATACTTCCACTGTGGCAGCAGTCACGTGACTGACTGAGCGTGCGTGGAGAGGAAATGGCTGTGAGATGATTGATGACTCTGCTCGTGCAGAAATGTATGAATTCATATTTACTGATTTCTATTTTTAGTTTCATTTAATTTTGTCACCGTCACATTGTCACAATTACGTTATCTATAAACAAATATCATTTGACAGTATTACGAGTCGCTTTTACAGTGGATATTAATACTTGAAAAAATACCTCAAATTTTAAGGACCACGATGGAAGAATACCTCGATGTACTGAAAGACCACGTAAGAATGCCGCGATTTACAGAAGGACCATGGAAGAATACCGCGATTTACAGAAGAACCATGGAAGAATGCCGCGATTTACAGAAGGACCATGGAAGAATACCGCGATTTACAGAAGAACTATGGAAGAATACCGCGATTTACAGAAGAACCATGGAAGAATGCCGCGATTTACAGAAGAACCATGGAAGAATGCCGTGATTTACAGAAGGACCATGGAAGAATGCCGCGATTTACAGAAGAACCATGGAAGAATGCCGCGATTTACAGAAGAACCATGTAAGAATGCCGCGATTTACAGAAGAACCATGGAAGAATACCACGATTTACAGAAGAACCATGGAAGAATGCCGCGATTTACAGAAGGACCATGGAAAAATACAGCGATTTACAGAAGAACCATGGAAGAATATCGCGATTTACAGAAGAACCATATAAGAATGCCGCGATTTACAGAAGGACCATGGAAGAATACCGCGATTTACAGAAGGACCATGGAAGAATGCCGTGATTTACAGAAGAACCATGGAAGAATGCCGCGATTTACAGAAGGATCATGGAAGAACATCACTGTGTGCAGCACCAGTTTTTATCCACAAAAAGAAGAAAAGAATGCAAATGAGATACGGAGAACTTCACAGAAGATGTTGAGTAATAGAGTGCTCACTAGGGCAAGAACTGGAACAAGGCGGAAAACCCTTGCTGAAGCCTTATGTTGCTGCGACACGACCTAAGTAGAGCGGTGGACAGAAAAGGAGAGCAAGACCTTGAACGAGGTGAAACAGGAAAACAAAAATATAATATTTCCCTACTGCTACACGACCGACCCAGGGGGGTAATTCTACACAGCGGCTGTTTGCAGGACATGCCAAGCAAGTTGTCTGATCTAATTCTTACAACAATATCTACAGTACGTCTATCTGTATTTCATGACAATATCTACAGTACATTTGATCTACATCTCATGACAATATCTACAATAAATCTGATCTACACATGACAATATTCACATTACATCTGATCTACACATGACAATATTCACAGTACATCTGATCTACACATGACAATATCTACAGTACATTTGATCTACATCTCATGACAATATCTACAGTAAATCTGATCTACACATGACAATATTCACAGTACATCTGATCTATTTCAAATTTTGTGCAACATGCTTTTACAAACACTCACTGGTAAAAAATGAAACGAAATCAGAGAAAAGACTTCTGTGTGAATTTACAGTAAATTCAAGGTCATGAATGTTCAAGAAGTGACGAATAACAGCTGGGGGTGGGGGGGGGGGTTGAAAAGTGAGAGAGAGAGAGTCAGATATACCCCCCCCCTTCCAAAAAAGCGATATGTATTAACAGAACAGTAGAAGAAATTAAATGATATTTTCCAACTTCATTAACTACATTACTTTATTACAAACTCCACAAAAGAAGAAGATACAAAGTACAAGCTCCCCAGGGCACACAACAGACCAAATGACCACGTGTTACAGTCAAATTTCAAACAGAGGCACTCACCAATGTGTACCTGTCACTACAAAGAAAAAACATTCTCAAGAACAAGTTCTCTACGTGCAGGCATAAAATAATCTTAAAGGAGCTTCTTATTTTAGTGAAATATCTCACCGCAATTCCGCTTCTGAGACCCACCAAGAATACAGGCTCAAGCCCTACGATACTCTGAACCTCTTGTGGTCCTCTTGGGGATCTGGTGTGGTCCTTTCGGGGACCACTTGGGGGAACCATGGGACTTAATGAGGACCACAGGCGTAAATTCAGTAGGATCACAGGACGGTCTTGGTGATAGAAGCGAACGAAGAAGAAGAAGTGAAATATCCATTTTGATGTCTGAAATATCGATCTTGGCGTCTTAAATATCCATTTTGATGTCTGAATGTTTCGGTTTTAAACGTTCGTTGTGTAGAATTAGAGATCTAAATCAAAGCAAATTTTCAGAACAATCATTTTGTTTTATTTTTAACCTGAATTCTTGTACGAACTCCGGGACGCCGTTTTCATGTAAGTGTTTTTTTTTTCTGCCATAACTGAAAATGTTTGCTTTAACTCCTGAAACAGTCGATAAAAGGGAGATAATATTTACACCATGACAGCTAACACGTCACAAATATCTGGAACATCTGAGACTGAAGAGCTTTATGACCATCAGTAAATTTTAAGGTAAAAAGGGTAAAGTTTCCATGCCATTTAGGCAGACTGGGGTTACGGTAAAAAGGCCCGTATTTCCTAGACCATAGGCACGTGAAAGTGTGATGTGGTCAGTATCATGTCCGGCCCGCATTTGCCTTCCCAGGTTTCTCTGGTGCCCTTTTCTTGAGGCTGGGTGGGCCCCGGGGCATTTCTGGTGGGGTGGTACCGGAAAAACATCCCAACTGCTGGGACTTGAACCCGATACCACAGGATTTGTAGACCAAGCTCTTCACCACTCAGACAACTAGGCTGCTCAGTAACATTTTACGAAATATAAACTTGTAGCAGGCGTTTTTATCTACAGGGATTAATAATAATAATAATAATAATGATAATAATAAACCTGAGTGTTTCCAATCATAAGAACATTTGTTTTTACAGTTTTTGTCAGTGGAAAGTGTGGGAAACCTTGTCAGTGGAAAGTTCGGGCAACCTTTTTTTTAATGAAGAGTTTGGGCAATCTTGTTTGTGGAGAGTTTGGGCAATCTTGTCAGTGGAAAGTTTGGGCAACCTTGTCAGTGGAAAGTTTGGGCAACCTTGTCAGTGGAAAGTTTGGGCAACCTTGTCAGTGGAAAGTTTGGGCAACCTTGTCAGTGGAAAGTTTGGGCGACCTTGTCAGTGGAAAGTTTGGGCGACCGTTTGATCCAAGATCCTGTGAAGTCTCAGAAAGTGGGCTTTGTTGGGGCTGATATAAAACAGAGGGGTGCAAAAGATAGGAAATATTGTTCTTCAGCTCCGCTACTGTCAGATCTGTGACACAAAAACTTTACCAGAAAACTTTACCAACAGCAGTTAAGACACACATTCATTAAGAGAGACAAGAAACAAGAAAGTTATACGAACCTTGAATGTTTTGAACGTGTGCAAAAGCTAGGGACACAACAGGCATAGGAAAAAAAAAAGCAGGAAGACCAAAACGAGGCACAGAAAACAATGAGTTCCCCACAACGAGGCGCGGGTAAACATGGGCGTTTTCTGGAAAATTAGGGAATTAAGCCTCGAGTTGCGGCTTAAAATAGCTCAGGAACGATAACAAATCTTAGAAATAGAAGGGGAAATAATGACATCAAAATAAACGCTGAAAATATTAAATGCAAGCCTGGAACGTGGCGTGACAAAACATTGAGAAAAACAAAACAAAACAAAATAAAAACAAACTAAGAGCCAACTTAAGTTAGAGGATAAGAAAAGGAAGACCTGAAAAACTGAAGTCATGTACATGGAGGAATGAGACAAGAGAATTTCGGTTGAACACTTTATTGTCATTACACTAGATATGGATGAAGCTTACAGTTCAGTGACTATGTCTATACTATAAGTGATGAGAACTGTGTCCATACAGACTTATGTTACAAGTGATGAGAACTGTGTCTATACAGACTTATGTTACAAGTGATGAGAACTGTGTCTATACAGACTTATGTTACAAGTGATGAGAACTGTGTCTATACAGACTTATGTTACAAGTGATGAGAACTGTGTCCATACAGACTTATGTTACAAGTGATGAGAACTGTGTCTATACAGACTTATGTTACAAGTGATGAGAACTGTGTCTATACAGACTTATGTTACAAGTGATGAGAACTGTGTCCATACAGACTTATGTTACAAGTGATGAGAACTGTGTCTATACAGACTTATGTTACAAGTGATGAGAACTGTGTCTATACAGACTTATGTTACAAGTGATGAGAACTGTGTCTATACAGACTTATGTTACAAGTGATGAGAACTGTGTCCATACAGACTTATGTTACAAGTGATGAGAACTGTGTCTATACAGACTTATGTTACAAGTGATGAGAACTGTGTCTATACAGACTTATGTTACAAGTGATGAGAACTGTGTCTATACAGACTTATGTTACAAGTGATGAGAACTGTGTCTATACAGACTTATGTTACAAGTGATGAGAACTGTGTCTATACAGACTTATGTTACAAGTGATGAGAACTGTGTCTATACAGACTTATGTTACAAGTGATGAGAACTGTGTCCTCATATCCTCTGAGAAGAAATAATACCCAGCTCTGTTTCTGTCTGTTTCTGTCTGTTTCTGTTTCTGTCTCTGGAGAAAGCAGTCTGAAATAGATCCCCACGCTCACTTCACGGTTACCTCTCGCTTCTTTATCTATTTGAAATCTCTTTACTATTATATCCCCATCTCTCCACGTCACGTGATGTGTCTGTATTCTTGTAACAACCTGGGGTAACCAGATCAGCAGCTGCAGGTAAATATAACAGATTAAATGTTTTTACAGCTTCGCATATGCTTCTTCTTTTTCTACTTTTTCTTCTTCTTCTTTCGTGAAGAATTCTCAGTATCTCTATCGTTCACAGATTGTAGCTGATGTTTTGCAAACCATTTATCAACCAGTGCCCATGTACAAACAATTTAACAACCAGAGGTCATGTACAGATAATTTATCAACCAGTAGCCATGTACAATTTACCAGCCACTGGATATACATAAACCCTGTACAAGGTGCTTTGTGGTTCAGTGGTTATTGCATTGCTTGTGGTTCAGTGGTTGTTGCACTGTTTTCCTGTGGCTAGGCAGTTGCCCGTCTTCTGGACACGTGAGTTCTATTCCTAGTTATCTTCTTTTCTCTTCTCTCGCGTGTAAAGTGCTTGATAATTTACACTGACAGTCCTAGGTAATCTGTTCTCTTACCTTGTCCTATACAAGCCTTCTGGTTCCTTGCTTGTAGTGTAAACCGTATCTTTGACAAAATACCCCGCATCAGCTTCATAGTAACTTTAGCACATTCACAGTTTGAGACAATGAGTCTCGTATTTAGCAGAAAATATTTCGCCTCTGGGAAATATTTTAGTTTTCCACTGTCGTATTTTAAAAAATCAAATATCATTACCTTTTTTTCAGCAGAATTCTGGTGAGCTAGAGTCATTATGACAAAAAAAAAAAAAAAAAAATATCTTTATACTGCCGCATCTATCTCTCTCTCTCTCTCTCTCTCTCTCTCTCTCTCTTTCTCTCTCTCTCTCTCTGATCCTTAAGTGCCCAGGGAACATGAGGCTCTCGCAAGGGTTTTCCACAAACGCCTGTTCTCTGCCCTTTTTTCCGCTCTTGCCCAGGTGAGCCCTCTACTGCTCAACATTCTTTCTGTTGTTCTTCTCCATGTCTCTTCTGGTCTACCCTTACTTCTGTTCCCCTGTGGTGTCCATCTTTGTGCTATTTTTGGTAGTGAGTTATCAGTCATTCGGAGCACATGTCCCAACCATCTCCAGCGTCTTTCCTCAATAATTGCTGTCAGTGGCTTCATCTGCATTTCTACCAATAAGATGTTATTTCTTATGGTGTTTGGCCAAAATATTCTTATAA
This sequence comes from Achatina immaculata, assembly GCA_009760885.1. Lineage (NCBI taxonomy): Eukaryota > Metazoa > Mollusca > Gastropoda > Stylommatophora > Achatinidae > Lissachatina > Lissachatina immaculata. The sequence goes on from CM019691.1 coordinate 760,094, forward strand.
TTCTTCGTAAACATTTATATACTGCCATGTAAGACGCACTTTTTTCCGCCTTAAAAATCTCCCCTAAAAATCACCCTGCGTCTTATACCCCGATGGTTTGTTTGGGTAGGCCTTGGGGTAGAAGTTACCGGTACTAGAGTAACACCTAAAACACCCATGTTGGGTTAATCTTTCTAGCCCCAGGTGGACAGAGCTCACCCAGTTCACTTGAGAAGTCCAGCAGGAGAATGTCCAGGAGCAGAGAGTCTTGGACCAAAAGCTTATTGAGGCTAGCAAGGTCATGAAACATGCGAGGCTGTAATACTGTTCTAAAATATTACCTGCCAAATTATAGGTGCGTTTTATACACGGATGTGTCTTATATATCGGAAAGACAGTATTTCTCGCCTGTTTTATCGTGGGAGCGTCTTCCCCTTGCTGGTATGTCGGGAAAAAAAATGAGTGCCTGTTTATCAGATCACGAAGTCAATAAAAAGAAAAAAAAGGAATTGTTCAATTATTAAAACAAGATTATATCTGTTGGTCAACATCAACATAAGATTTTATCTGTTGGTCAGCTTCAACATAAGATTTTATCTGTTGGTCAGCTTCAACATAAGATTTTATCTGTTGGTCAACATCAACATAAGATTTTATCTGTTGGTCAGCTTCAACATAAGATTTTATCTGTTGGTCAACATCAACATAAGATTTTATCTGTTGGTCAGCTTCAACATAAGATTTTATCTGTTGGTCAACATCAACATAAGATTTTATCTGTTGGTCAGCTTCAACATAAAATTTTATCTGTTGGTCAGCTTCAACATAAGATTTTATCTGTTGGTCAACATCAACATAAGATTTTATCTGTTGGTCAGCTTCAACATAAGATTTTATCTGTTGGTCAACATCAACATAAGATTTTATCTGTTGGTCAACATCAACATAAGATTTTATCTGTTGGTCAGCTTCAACACAGTATTTCATCTGTTGGCCAGCATCAACATCAATATTAATTTGGAAGAATTTTCACAAACAAATGCTGAATCCCTCCTATAGTTTCCCTGTTTTTTTTTCCTACTGAATAAGTATTTGCCTAGTTACCAATTACCAGTGTATAAAATGCACAGGTGCTTTTTTATTTTTGACAAACAAACGATATCACTTTTATCTTTACTGATATCATTCCATCATACAGCCATTTATCCATCAATCCAATCCCTCAGTATCAGTCTATCGTCCATCCATTTATCCATTTACCCAACCAGTATCTGTATTCTTTAATCCGTTCATCAATTGGACCTTCTTATCCATCATTATATTTTCTTGCTTATGCCCTGTATTATACTCCTCTCGCCAGTTTTGAACTTAAGAGAGCAACGTAATATCTGAACATATTGGTTAGATCCTTTCATGCCAGCACGCCGGTGAAATCAATTATTGAACATCCATTCACCAACTGTACACCAAAAGAGTGCCGGCATGGCCAACACGCAAGAAAAATCGATGAGACAGCACACCAAGGAGACGCGCTGTCTGGGAATCTAGTGCCAGAGCCCTAGCAGGACTCAGAACAGCAGACACCGGTGTGGGCCAGTAAGGGAATGCCAAATTCGTGGCTCAGGCATATGTCTGTGGCTCTCCGAGGTTCTCATGATATGCCTGTGGCTCTCCGAGGTTCTCATGATATGCCTGTGGCTCTCCGAGGTTCTTATGATATGTCATCTAGAAGGTATGCTTTATAAATATGTCAAGAGATAAACGTGACTTGGAGCCTGGACTTCAACGGTCGTCATCATGTGCATTTGTGCTTAGAAACTTCACCGAAAATAATTCTGTTTTCCTCGTTCTATGTTGCCTTTAACCATGTTAAAAGATCTGAGTGTTTCTTTTTTCTGGAAGATTTGTCGTCTTGAGGTCATTTTAAGACAAGTTTCTCTACCCCAAGAAGATTTGTCGTCTTGAGGTCATTTCAAGACAAGTTTCTCTTCCCCAAGAAGATTTGTCATCTTGAGGTCATTTCAAGACAAATTTCTCTTCCCCAAGAAGATTTGTCATCTTGAGGTCATTTCAAGACAAATTTCTCTTCCCCAAGAAGATTTGTCATCTTGAGGTCATTTCAAGACAAATTTCTCTTCCCCAAGAAGATTTGTCAGCTTGAGGTCATTTCAAGACAAGTTTCTCTTCCCCAAGAAGATTTGTCATCTTGAGGTCATTTCAAGACAAATTTCTCTTCCCCAAGAAGATTGTCGTCTTGAGATCATTTCAAGACAAGTTTCTCTTTCTCAAGAAGATTGTCGTCTTGAGATCATTTCAAGACAAGTTTCTCTTCCCCAAGAAGATTTGTCATCTTGAGGTCATTTCAAGACAAGTTTCTCTTCCCCAAGAAGATTTGCCAATTTCCGTTTATCAAACGAGGATTTCTCAGAATCCATTTTGTTGATATGTTTCCTTCCTTCCCTTTTTTTTCTTTATTTTTCTACCCTCCCCCTACCACACACACACATACACAAATACTCTTTCTTGCACATGTCACACGCGCACACACACTCTTAGACCCACACACACACTCAGACGCACACACACTTATAGACTCTCACACACTCAGACGCACACACACTTATAGACTCTCACACACAGACACACACATACTCATAGACGTACAGACTCTCATAGACGCACACACACACTTAGAGAATCACACACACTCATAGACGCACACACACACTTAGAGAATCACACACACTCATAGACGCACACACACACACTTAGAGAATCACACACACTCATAGACGCACACACACACTTAGAGAATCACACTCACTCATAGACGCACACACACACTTAGAGAATCACACACACTCATAGACGCATACACACTTATATATGCACACATACTCATAGACGCACAAACACTCATAGACTCACACAAGTGTTCCTACTTTCTAAAGCTGTTTTGTCTTGATAAGGGCCCAAAACATGGACACTTTTACATCCAGCGTTCTTTTCTTTTATCTTCACTTCTTGTTCTTCTCTTTCATCTTCACTTCTTGTTCTTCTTTTTATCTTCACTTTTTCTTCCTCTATTTTATCTTCACTTTTTGTTCCTCTCTTTTATCTTCACTTTTTGTTCCTCTCTTTTATCTTCACTTCTTGTTCTTCTCTTTTATATTCACTTCTTGTTCTTCTTTTTATCTTCACTTCTTGTTCTTCTCTTTTATCTTCACTTTTTGTTCCTCTCTTTTATCTTCACTTCTTGTTCTTCTCTTTTATCTTCACTTCTTGTTCTTCTTTTTATCTTCACTTCTTGTTCTTCTTTTTATCTTCACTTCTTGTTCTTCTCTTTTATCTTCACTTCTTGTTCTTCTCTTTTATCTTCACTTCTTGTTCTTCTCTTTTATCTTCACTTCTTGTTCTTCTCTTTTATCTTCACTTCTTGTTCCTCTCTTTTATCTTCAAATCTCGTTCTTCTCTTTCATCTTCGCTTCTTATTCTCCCTTCTCCTTTTCTCTTGACATTGATGTACGTTCATCATCATCATCATCATCATCATCAGGTGCCGTGTCGACTGGCGTTGGCTATTATGCTTCTCCAGAGTACACGATCCTTCATGCAGGCCATCAGCTCAGTTGGTGATCTCCTCTCACACCATCCCGTCAGATTGTCTAGTATCATTTCTCTTGGTCTTCCTCTTGATCTTCTTCCTTCTATTTTTCCTGTTGTTATAATATTTTCAATGCCACCTCTTCTCATTGCTTTTCCTTTTTCCAAGAAGAAAATCATGTCATGTCCTGAAACAGAATCCAATATTTTACACCTTCGGCTGTACATTGTTTCTCTACATTACATCTCATGGCACGGCTGTACATTGTTTCTCTACATTACATCTCATGGCACGGCTGTACACTTTCTCTACATTATATATCATGGCACGGCTGTACATTGTTTCTCTACATTACATATCATGGCACGGCTGTACAATGTTTCTCTACATTACATATCATGGCACGGCTGTACAGTTTCTCTACATTACATCTCATGGCACGGCTGTACATTGTTTCTCTACATTACATCTCATGGCACGGCTGTACAGTTTCTCTACATTACATCTCATGCACGGCTGTACATTGTTTCTCCCTTCTCCGGACATTCCACCTGGCCTACATTCCTACAGAATGCAGGATTTACAATACAGAATCAACAGCTCTCTTAAGATGTTTTGCTTTCTTTCCCCCCCCCCCCCTCCATTTTGTGCTAGCACATGCATTGAAACAAAACAGTGAACTAGAACCATCTATAATAGCAACACCATGTCTTTCAAATGATGGATTAACAAGGAGTTTGGTTGATGAAAAATTACAGACAGATTGATTAGTGATCGAATAGTGGTGAATGGGATCCTTGTAAATTAAATAAACAGATGGCTACATATGAATAAATTAATGAAACAACTGAATATAGATACCTGAATTAATGAAGTGATTGATTACAGATAAGTAAGTTAATGAAACAGCTGACTGCGGATATGCACATATGGATATGCAACTGAATGAAACATTGACCACAGATGAGTAAATTAATGAAACACTTGACTACAGATATTAAATTAATTTGACATGTTTACTCATAACATTCATTCATTCATTCCTTTGCATGTCCCTTGCGGAACTTTGCCTCCCAAATAGCACTCCTGTAGGCCTCTCGGTTGTGAGCAAGATGGCCTGCTGCTGCTGCATCCATTTCCAGATCATCAACGATGTCTTGCAGCCATCTTCGTTTCGGTCTTCCTCTTTTTCTTTTTCCCATTATGTATCCTTCCAATACGGTCTTCTCTAAATTATCATGACGTTTAATGTGGCCAAAATATTTAAGTTTTCTCTCTTTAATCCTCTTTACTAGCCAGCCTTCTTCAATATTAAGCTCTTGTAGTATAGATATATTTGTTCTTTTTTGTGTCCACGATATTTGGAGAACTCTTCTATAGCATTTACATTCAAAGGCATTTATGTGCTTCTCTGGTGTTTTGTTAAGTGTCCAGGTCTCACAGGCATATGTTGCGATGGGAAAGATGCATGCCCTTAAAAATCTTATTTTTGTGGTTCTGTCTGCTCCTCTCCACAGATTCTTTATTTGTTTTACTTTCTGAAGAGCAATAGATGTCCTCCTTTTAATTTCCCTCATTGTATCATAACATATGAATTAATTAATGGAACGAGTGACCATAGAAAAATGAATGAATAAATCATATGACTATATAAATGAATAAACCGACTGACTACAACTATTTCAATCAACAAAACCTACATCAAAGAAGCGTGTTAAGGCAAGGGCAAACCAGGCATTTATGTAATCATCGGAGACGCTTCAGTTATTTCCCTTCAACATTGACTTGCAGACTTACCTGCTACTGTCTCCACGTCGAGTTACCTGACTGATACTGTCTCAACACTGAGTTACTTTACTGATACTGTCTCCATGTCGAATTATTTGACTGATACTGTCTCAACATTGAGTTACTTTACTGATACTGTCTTCATGTCGAGTTATATTACTGATACTGTCTCCAACTCGAGTTATTTTACTGATACTGTCTCCAACTCCAGTTATTTTACTGATACTGTCTCCAACTCGAGTTATTTTACTGATACTGTCTCCATGTCGAATTATTTGACTGATACTGTCTCCAACTCGAGTTATTTTACTGATACTGTCTCCATGTCGAATTATTTGACTGATACTGTCTCAACATTGAGTTACTTTACTGATACTGTCTCCATGTAGAGTTATTTGACTGATACTGTCTCCACGTCGAGTTATTTGACTGATACTGTCTACACGTAGAGTAATTTGACTGATACTGTCTCCACGTAGAGTTATGTGACTGATACTGTCTCCACGTCGAGTTATGTGACTGATACTGTCTCCACGTCGAGTTATGTGACTGATACTGTCTCCACGTCGAGTTATGTGACTGATACTGTCTCCACGTCGAGTTATTTGACTGATACTTTCTCCACGTCGAGATATTTGACTGATACTGTCTCCACATCGAGTTATGTGACTGATACTGTCTCCACGTAGAGTTATGTGACTGATACTGTCTCCACGTAGAGTTATGTGACTGATACTGTCTCCACGTAGAGTTATGTGACTGATACTGTCTCCACGTAGAGTTATGTGACTGATACTGTCTCCACGTCGAGATATTTGACTGATACTGTCTAAACGTCGAGATATTTAATTGATATTGTTATTGATAAAGATTTTCTTTTTCTTAATCTAAAATAAATTCTGTTTGAAATGAACCCCCGCCCACCCCACTGGCCTAATCTTCAGCTCCTGCACTTCCTCCAGCCGTCTCAGATCTTAGAACTGTCATGAGCTGCTGCTTGTTACTTTGACAGTGTCTAACTGTTGACATGCTTACTTCATCTGCGAAATCCAAGATGGAAGAGTTTCAACGCTAAGCCTGGAGTAGGATAGAAAGTGGGCCCTAATGCCACTCTTTTCTGGATCGGAACCAGGAAAAAAAAAATTTATATTTTCTGTTTGTTATTGTTGTTGTTGTTGTTATTGTTGTTGTTGTTGTTGTTGTTGTTGTTGTTGGAATCGCCGATTTATGTGCGACTTTCCGGACTAAAATGACAACATCTTGTTTTTATGAGCACTTCTGAGACGTAGGACCGTCTTTCTTCACTGATCTCTCCCCCTCTCTCTCTCTCTCCCTCTCTCTCTCTCCCTCTCTCTCCCTCTCTCTCTCTCTCTCCCTCTCTCTCTCTCTCTCTCTCTCTCTCTCTCAACAATCACTGTTGTAAACTATCCAGTTGTCCTTTATTTTATTCATACAGTGAGAACATGTTCTTAATTTTTCTTTCCAAGGGCTATGTTGTTTGCAGCAACATTCTATAGCACATTTAACCATCCTAACATCAATTTAAACTTAAAACAACTTACATTATAGTGCATGTTACAGAAAGATAACAAAGTTATATGTGGTTAAAGAAGTTATGTATTCTATGACACCTCCCACATTCCCCTGGGGGGAACCACCCAGATTATCTCATTAAAAACATATTTCTGTGTTTAAATATCCACCGGTATTAGCATGCATGTATTTGGACAGATTAAACGTCATGATAATTTAGAGAAGACCGTTTTGGAAGGGTACATAATGGGAAAAAGAAAGAGAGGAAGACCAAGGCGAAGATGGCTGCAAGACATCGTTGATGATCTGCAAATGGATGCATCAGCAGCAGGGCATCTTGCTCACAACCGAAAGGCCTACAGGAAAGCTGTTACAAAGCCAAAGTTCCGCAAGAGACACGCAAATTACTGACTGATTAGCACGCATTGGGAAAGCAGACTTGAAATCTCCAGCAATGAAAAGAAAACAAACAGTTCCACATACAACAAACAGAAACTTTACGCACACGCCCAACACAGTTTAAGAACCACAAATACCTGAGTCTGAAAGCGTCTAGCAGATGAAGTAATACCTGAAAACTGGTTATCAGAATATGGTTTCCTGGGTTATTTTCTGAAGTAAGAAAATACTAGGATAGATGCGACCTCTAGCGGCGAAACATGTGATTTATTTTGTGCATGTGTTTCTACCCGTGGAATAAATCAAATCAAACATGGCCGCCTACGCTTGCTGCGTGGTGAATTCCCCATCCCCCTTTTTTTTAAAACGTGTATATAAATAAAGATGAAAAAAGTAAACGGGATTTTACACCTGCAGCCTCGCTCACCTGTAGAAGATCATTTATAAAAATTGTTCAGTTCAAAAAATAATCGAAAAAAAAAATGGCAGGAATCTTGATGCCAACAAGGAATGCCTGATGCTACCAGATATTTCTGCTGTTATTGTTCTAACGTTTAACGTTACCACATATATTTGCTGTTCTTTTTTCTGAAGTCTAATTCTACCACATATATTTGTTATTCTTTTTTCTAAAGTCTAATTCTACCACATATATTTGCTGTTCTTTTTTCTAAAGTCTAATTCTACCACATATATTTGCTGTTCTTTTTCTGAAGTCTAATTCTACCACATATATTTGCTGTTCTTTTTTCTAAAGTCTAATTCTACCACATGTATTTGTTATTCTTTTTTTCTAAAGTCTAATTCTACCACATATATTTGTTATTCTTTTTTCTAAAGTCTAATTCTACCACATGTATTTGTTATTCTTTTTTCTAAAGTTTAATTCTACCACATATATTTGTTATTCTTTTTTCTAAAGTCTAATTCTACCACATGTATTTGTTATTCTTTTTTTCTAAAGTCTAATTCTACCACATATATTTGTTATTCTTTTTTCTAAAGTCTAATTCTACCACATGTATTTGTTATTCTTTTTTCTAAAGTCTAATTCTACCACATATTTGTTATTTTTTTTCTAAAGTCTAATTCTACCACATATATTTGCTGTTCTTTTTTCTAAAGTCTAATTCTACCACATATATTTGCTGTTCTTTTTTCTAAAGTCTAATTCTACCACATGTATTTGTTATTCTTTTTTTCTAAAGTCTAATTCTACCACATATATTTGTTATTCTTTTTTCTAAAGTCTAATTCTACCACATGTATTTGTTATTCTTTTTTCTAAAGTCTAATTCTACCACATATATTTGTTATTCTTTTTTCTAAAGTCTAATTCTACCACATATATTTGCTGTTCTTTTTTCTAAAGTCTAATTCTACCACATATATTTGCTGTTCTTTTTCTGAAGTCTAATTCTACCACATATATTTGCTGTTCTTTTTTCTAAAGTCTAATTCTACCACATATATTTGCTGTTCTTTTTCTGAAGTCTAAATCTACCACATATATTTGTTATTCTTTTTTCTAAAGTCTAATTCTACCACATATATTTGCTGTTTTTTTTTCTAAAGTCTAAATCTACCACATATATTTGCTGTTCTTTTTCTAATATGAATCAGTATTTTATGTGGAAATGACCCCCCCCCCTCCCAACTACCCAAGCCTATATATCTCCTTTAGTCTTTCTTTCTCTCCCAGTAATCAGGGCGTTTCCAGGTAATTCAGGCCGCTGTCATACTTCTGAAGCTCAGACTGTCTTTGAAGTTCAGTTCAGATGGCTGTATTGTTCAGTATTACAAAAAGATAGAAAGAGTGAGGAAAGTTAGCGCCCTTTCTATCTTTTTTTTTTTAATGTAAAACTCAACAATACAGCCATCTATTTTTATTACTAGAACCAGTTTTACCTGAGCTGCAATTTCTTTTCTGAATCTAAATTCATTTCATGTCAAGATAGTCTTGTTAAATCTGTGTACACATCTTATTTTCTTATCATCATCATCATCATGATGTGCTAATCCTCCTTGAAAGAGGATTGACTACAAGAGACTACATTCACCTGTCATGACAATGTTACCAGACTAGCTATGTTCTGTTTATCTTTTAATGCAGGGTTCACATTTTGTCCAGACAAGACACAGCGAGTCCTGTGTACAGTACACGGAGAGTGAAATGGCTGAGTGGATGGAGGGCCGTTCGTCCTACCAGAGTCCATTGTTCGAGTCACAATTATTCTCTTGTCGTTTTTCTTTCTGAGTGCTTCGTCTACTGTTGCTTCAAGGCTAAGCATGTACACTATAATACAAATGTACAGTTGTACACAACTTTCATCATTGTTAACCTTTGTTCTTGGACTTATTCCGTATATTACTATGTCGTTCAATATATTCGCATCCTTCAGGAACTTAAGTTTAACTTAAAATTTGTGTTTAATTCTAAATTTCATGTGTTCCAACAACTTATTCAAGGTGGCTTTATTCTCTTATAAAATACTCCTCCAGTCAGTTGTTCATTCACATGTGACAGGTGTCAATTTTTTGTAATATTTGGGTCACATTTCTACATCACACAACATTCATATATAAAAGCTTTTTCTTTTTCTTTTTTTTTTAATCATCATAAAAGTACACTTCTATTTTTAGATTTTAAAAAGTTACTTTTTATATATATATTTTTTTATCTTGGAATCCTTGAAGGGTAAGATTTTGTTGTGTGAAAAGAAAGGGGTAATTTTTTTTTAAGCATCGTGATTTTCTAATTAACTTTTCTGTTGTCCTCGACCATCAAATTACATAATTTCATTACTCAGAACGTCGGTCTATAAGTAAACTACTGGAAAATAACCAATAAAATGACTACTTATAGATTTACATATAAGTGACTTTTACAAGCTATTCGGGTTTTATGTTTTATTCAGTTTTCTCTTTCGTCTTTGCTGTAAGTGCGCGAGTCCTGTCTGTCCACGAATCCTGGCTATTCGCGAGTCCTGCTTGTTCGCGAATAGTAATACACTTGGAAATCCAATTTCCAGCATCTTTGAATGTTACCACTATGTTTTCACAATCAAATAATCATTTTGTAGCTGACCTTAAAAAAAAACAACCCTACATTATAGTGCAAGATACAGAAAGATAACAATGTTATATATGGTTAAAGAAGTTATGCTTCCATGACACAACCCTCCCCCCACCCTCGATCACATAGTTTATGCCATTAAACATATTTCTGTGTTTAAATATCCACTGGTATTACCAAGTACCAGAAATCAGACTTAACATCTCCAGCAATAAAAAGAAAACAAAATACTATAATAGACCAAAATAAAAGAAAAACATATTTACAAGAAAGATGAAAGAGGGCAGGAATGTTCTTTACGTGTAAAGATAGTAAATAAACATAATGAACTATATCACAGCCTTCAGAGCTGCCAGCCACACAGCCCACTCATGTGAAGCACCTGGCCAGACCCCAGACCCCAGACCTAAGACCCCAGACCCCAGCCACCATACAGGAGAAGATCTACGGTGACTCTGAAAACCGGAGACGAACTGTCGGATCTGTGAGAGAGGTTGGTGTCTGAGCGAGCGACGAAGAAGATTGGGATGACAGGAACAATTTTTTTCTAAATAGGAAACAACGAGGCTTTCGTGCAGTAAAGTAAGAGAAGACAGTTTTGTAAGGTTAGACCTGGAAAAAATCTTAGATAAAGCACTTTAGTGAGACGTGAGAAGAAGAAAAATCACAAGAGAATTACCTGGGATTCGAACACGGACTCCAGTAGGACGAGCAGCCGTCTAGAAGTTTGTTTAAAAGTTCGTCTAAAAGTTGGTACCTGCTAGAGAGACTGAATCTAAGCTACGGATTTTCTGTGTCACGACCTCATTTCTTTCCGGGTCTCACGATCACTCGTGTCTACTGAACAGCTACTAATGACTATACCAATAAACACATTTTTGTGGGGTGGGGGGTGAGAGTTGGCTCAGTTCGTTAGTACGCTGTTCTCTCGTGGCTGGACAGCTGCTCGTCCACCGGAGTCCGTGTTCGAATCCCAGGTAATTCTCTTGTGATTTTTCTTTCTCTCACGTCTCACTATACTGCTTTGTCTACGATTTTTTTTGGAGGTCTAATCCTACAAAACTGGGATCACAGTAAAGCAGTTCACGTTAAATGAAGTTCCAGGTATTCTCACAACTTTTAGCCAAGTATTTACGAGAAATATTGAGTAACATGGTACTACATATGTTAGATTCCGACCACACATAAGTTTACGTACAAAAATTTGATGGTCAACCTCCTCCTCCCACGCAACCCGTAACCTCCCATACGTGATAATAGAAACGCACAGCTTTACAATGTGTCCCTTATAAAGTACTGCTGCAGTGGTTTGTGGGTGGAAGGTCACCTTTGTGGATTAAACAAGGGCGGTAATAAAAAAAAGACATTGTTATGTCCCTTAGTCGCCTGGCTAGTTAACCAGACCACCCTAGGACAAGAAAGTTGGGCAACCACAATCAAGTGAATGATGAAGCAAGCGACAGTGACAATCAAACTTCCTTTCGGAGACCACATTCTAAGCTCAAAATCACAGCAAAAAATGAGTCTGTTGGGTAGAGTGGCTCATTAAGAAGCTGTCTGAGAACAATGTTGGCAGTAACATGGACAGCGAAGATGGTAAATGAGGAAGGCTGAATAAAAGAACATGAACAAAATAAGGCCAATTAAACAGCAGAAGACAATGGACATTCACTGGACAGGTAATCAGAAAGTGAGGACTGCAGGCAGAAAGAATAAACGGGAAACGAGGAGACGGAAGACAGAGAGAAGAGAGGATAAGTAAGACAGACAATGAATGAATAATCTTTATTTTAAAAGGGTAAAGAATTAGGCACGCAGGCCCGTCTTACATTCTGCCCTTCATCACTCCATTTTTCATTCTTCCCACACACTCGATTTAATACAAGTATACAAATTACAATTGTGTTGACTTTTACACAATTGGGTTGACGAACTACAAGAGAGAAGAAAGGATAAGAAAGATGAAGAGTGGAGAAGGAAGATAGAGGAGATGGAAGACAGAGAGAAGAGAGGATAAGGAAGATGAAGAGTGGAGAAGGAAGACAGAGAGAAGAGAGGACATGGAAGACAAAGAGAAGAGAGGACATGGAAGACAGAGAGAAGATAGGAGAAGGAAGACAGTTAGAAGAGAGGACATGGAAGACAGAGAGAAGAGAGGAGAAGGAAGACAGAGAGAAGAGAGGAGAAGGAAGACAGAGAGAAGAGAGGACATGGAAGAAAGAGCGAAGAGAGGACATGGAAGACAGAGAGAACATCTAACACAACGGCAGGACAGAAAGTCAGCAGCTCAGCTAATGGGGGGGGGGGGGGGGGGGGACACGATCATCCTACACATGCGGCACATGATAATGATTTAATTTAAAAGAGAGGAAAAAATGGACCGGTCACGGAAAAGGCCTGAATAATTTTTCAGTTAAATACGAGAACTGTCTAAGACACAGGTGCATGATGTAAGTTAGTCAAAGTTTCTGTAAGAAATGCCTTGACAAACAGACAGCTACATTACATTATCATGATGATGATTATCTTTGTAGCATGGCCTTGTAAGCAATGATTATAGTTGTTGTTACCATTATTAATAAATATGATTATGAATATATTGTAGGCATAATAACATCTAATAGCAACATAAAAAGTCAATAGGAAAATTAGAGCAAGGTAGAAAAACAAACCTCAATGACCCTAATATGATTGGACGCTGACACAAGTAAACAGAATAGAAAAGACGAACAGAAAAGGCAGACACAATGAAAAGCGAGAACACAATTACAACCTCCGATATGAAAGAGCAAGATAATGACTTAGGTAAATGACAATTGTATAGACGGAGTTGACCCAGACTGAAACGTATGACACACATTAGCTTTACTAATCTGAGGACGCTATTGCACACGGTTTTAAAATAAAGGAGTAGACAACTCAGCCAGCTGATCAATTAAATATTTAGAGGCGTGGCCTACTGGACAATTGACTGACGACATTTAAGTCACGGGGCAGTTAGATGGAGCCCGAAGACAGAGGAACAAGGACGGTCAGTGAATAGAGGCCGTTTCAGACGTCAAAGGAAGGAGCACGAGAAGGAAGGAGCCCCCAAGAAGAGGAAGTCCAGAGGCTAGCGGACAAGTGAGGGGGATCGTCAGAAGAAGACAGAGAAGAAAAGAACAGCAATCGGAAGAACAAACGATCAGTGGAGTACAGACAATCAGAGAAGAACAGCAGAAGGATAACACACTTCAGAGAAGACACTAGAGAGAAAGAAGGCGTAGGTAACGACAGAAGGAAAAGATGGACAATTAGAGCAATAGATACTCAGGAAAAGCAGTTTTGAGGAAGTAGTTTTAGGACAGACTTAAGATGTGTTTCAAGTGATTACGAAGAATTGATACTTTTTAAACTTCGAGTAAAGTGATTTTAGACGAGAAACTAGTTGACCACGAGTTGCAGATCTATTAGAAAACAGAGTTTAGAATGGTCCTAGTATCACGTGTAGAATATCTTGAAGTTGAGAACATTGACGAAATGCTGTATGTAGAATATGATCGAGTTTGATGATTGTGAATAAATGATTAAGTGATTCAATCCAAGTGGTGATATCAACAAAACATCTTGAACTTATTTGTCAAAATAAATGAATTCAGTGAACGTTTCATCGGACTTGGTCTAGTCGAGTGAAACTTTAATGTTCGTGAAACCTCGCGGGGTTACGATCAGAGAACCAAAGAACACTTCTACTATCAGTCATAAAAGAGAAACACACACCTTGAAAATGTTGTATCATGAACGTTTGTCACAAATGGGAAAATGTGTACAGTGATATTTATAGGATGTGTTCATGTCTTGTCTTGTCTTGTCTTGTCTTGTCATTCTTCATTTACTGTACTGCTAGGTGTAGAGGTGAAGTGCAGTTGTCTCCCAATGGCTCGCCTGTTGGCTTCGTACATTGAGATGTCCAGGGACTCTGCTATACCATCGGTCCATCGTTTGCATGGGCGGCCCCTTCCTCTGCCTTTGTGTGGTCTGTAAAACATTGCTCTCTGTGGTACACGTTCTGTTGGTGGTCGTGATACATAACCGAACCATTTTATTTGCTGTTTTTGAATATAGTTCAGAACGGGTTCAACTTCTACTTTATTTCTAATTACATCATTTCTGATTCTGTCCATACTTGATACTCCAAGAATTCTTCTCAAGAATCTCATTTCAGTTGTTGTAATTTTCCTTTTGTCTTTTGCTGTCAGCGTCCATGCCTGGCATTGGTAGCACAAAGTTGGTATGAAGATTGTCTTATAGATAGTTCTTTTGGTTTCCAGTGAGACATGCTTGTTGTTTAGTATGGGAGCCATTTGCCGGATAAGTTGGATCGCTTTGTTACATCTGTTTTCGATCTCTATTTTTCTTTTGTTGAGAAAATGCGTCCGAGGTATTTAAAATGCGTTACTTCCTTCATAATATGGTTTTCCAGTGTAATGTTTATTGGTGTGTCTACTCTTGCGATGGTCATGATTTCTGTTTTGCCTAGACTAATTTTCATATTGTGTTATTAGATTGATGCTCATGTACTATATACAGGTGAAAAAAGGTAAAATCTCCGTTTCCATACACATAAGGCCTACTGTGCTAACACTGCTAGGCCCGTATTTTCCACGATCTTTGACACATGAAAGTCTGATGTGGTCAGTATCACGCCTGACCGCATTTACCTTTTTTACCTTCCAAATTTCAGTGGTACCTATTATTAGAGGCTAGGTGAACTCCGCGGCCCTTCTGATATATATATATATATATATATATATATATATATATATATATATATATATATACATACACACACACACACTAGCTGATTACCCGGCGTTGCCCGGGTATTTATTTATCTCAATCAACAAAATTCTATTCATTTCCACAACCTTCTAGACTGTCCTACGTCGTTCTGTTCATTTCCAAAGTCTTCTAGAAGGTTCTACAGAGGTCTGTTCAGTTCCACAATCTTCTAGAAGGTTCTACAGAGTCTAGAAGGTTCTACAGATTTCTATTCGTTCTATTCGACTAAACGTGGGCTTGTCATCAGGACTGTCTCCAACCAGCTTAGTGACCCCGAACACTATGGATTCGACACTAATCTCGGTCAATTTGGACATTTTATTTTTCACCACATCTCAACCCCCCCCCCCCCATGGGGGCTGAAGTTGCGAGTGTCACTATTCATCTCAGCGACACCGAAAACTGTGGTATCGACACTAATATCGGTCGTGTACGATTATTTTTACATGTCACCCCCATCCCACCCTCAACCCTAGGCCTCCCCATGCCGATGGAGGCTGAACTTGGACTAAAACGGCATCGGGAGTGTCACTAATCATCTCAGCGGCAGCAAAAACAATGGATTTGACACTAATGTCAGTCGTTTTCGAGTATTTTTACATGTCACCACGACCTCTAAGAGTCATAGGGATGATCTAACCCCTACTGTGCAATGTCCAGATTGTAAGTCACATGAGTGCCAGGTTTGGTTGAAATTGCTCCAGGCGTTCCAGCGTTATGCTCTAACATACACACAGACACACGTTCATTTATATTATATATACATATATATATATATATACACACACACTCTCTCTAGCTGATTACCTGGCGTTGCCCGGGTGTTTATTTATCCCAAGCAACAAAGTTCTATTCATTTCTACAAACTTCCAGACAGTTCTACAACATTCTATTAATTTCCACAGCCTCCTAGAAGGGTCTACAGAGGTTTACAATTCCACAATCTTCTAGAAGGTTCTACAATGTTCTATTCATTTCCACAACCTTCTAGATGGTTCTACAGAGTCTAGACGCAAAGTTCAGTCCTGACATCATCTTTGCATTCTTCCCCCCCCCCCTTTCCGCCCTCCTGTCTTTTCAATATTCTCTTATAGAATACCTGAAGAAGAGACAATTTACAGGATTACATGTTGAGAGCACATATACTTTTTAAGGAAAATATTAGAGCACAAGGGAGAGAATCGAAAACATAGTAAATGTAAGTGAGAGAGGAGAGGAACCACATCAAATTCCAGAGATAGATAGATAGATAGAGACGGGGGGGGGGGGGGGAGAGAGAACTAGAGCACAAGAACATTTTTATGTCTGTTATCAAATAAAATCATTTATAAAGTTGTTGACATAAAGCATGATCACTGAATCTAACACTGTTTTTTTTTAAAGAGTAAAATCTCATGACATTTTTCAGTATTCATTCCAATATCTGAAGTTGTTCAGTCAGGAAAACAGATTACGTTTTCTAAAATATGTCCAGATATTACCAGAGTATTGGTTTTTAAAAATCTGTCATGAGAAATCAGTTGCGTGTCAAATATGGCGCAAATGCACCTCACAAGGGCTCATATATGAAACATCTGTATTGATACGTCAGACAAAATCTCCCCCTTGTGTGTAATCTCCCCCTTCTGTGTAACATCCACTTGGATATTGTCTGTATAAGTTTGTCCTACCTGCAGACCACGTGACGCAACCATAAATTATCTTGTCTTTATCCATTTGGAATTTCCCACTTTTCCCCTCCCGTGTACATTTTTCCCGGGTTACTCGACTTCTCTCCCCGAGGAAAAATCACGTCAAGGGGAAAAAAAAAAAGGTAAGCGAGATTATGTAGATCTTATAGACCGCACTTATTTCTGAAGCAGGGAAATCAGGTTTATAAAGGCCAGCATTAGCAAGTGTTGGTCTACTGGGAAACCTGACATTATGGCTGCAATACATATATATATATATATATATATATATATATATATATATATATATATGGTATTATACGAAAGAATATTGAAAAGACAGGGAAAAAAAGGGGGGAGAATGCAAAAATGTCACGACTGAACCTTGGAATCTAAGCAGTTATTACTTCTCTGCACTTGAATTTTGTGTAGAAATTACCTGTTTATTGTAGGACATACAAAAGTATTTAGAGTAACTGGTTTTCTTTAGGTTTTATCTATTCCTGGTATTTTAAATTAAAACAGACATCGGTGTTTAAAGTGTGCATTAAAAGTGTTACAGATCCATCGGCTGACCTTCGCATCTGTACCAAGCCACGCAGGTGTTAAGGGAAGAGTTCGATGTGACCGACTCAGCTGTTACAGAGGAAGAGCACGCTATGGATCGAGAAGACTTCATCAGTACTACAAGAGAAGCTGGTCGAACAAAGGAATTCACTGACAACTGTGAATCAGCGTCAAGAATGAAGTGTATAAACTAGGGGGAAATGTAGAAACAGCTTTATTACTTAACGAGCACACATTTGTGACGTTTCGGTGTGAACCTTAGTCGTATAAAAACACGAAAGACAAAGAAATACAGAGAGAAGATAAAACATAAATTCACACGAATGCCATCTAAGAGATAGGAATGGAAAAAAATATAATAAAATATAATAAATGGAGCACTTAGATGTGATTTGTAAGATGCTGTGTTCAGAAGTGCACATGGTGGAATGTAGATTATGTTTGAATGGAGACTCGTGATGTGTGATAGGTGGGTCGTAAATTGGGGGGGGGGGGGGGGGGGCGGGGTGAACCACGGAAAGGGATGAAAATGATACAGTGGTAATCTAGCCAGGAGAAGGCGGGATAGGTGATTATAGCTGGGGTAGAGAGGTTGTAATCTGATGCTGTGAGGAGGTTCTGAACTATGTGTTACAAGTGAGAAAGGAGTGGAACTTAGTGCAGAGGGAATATGATTGTAGAAGAGGAGAATGTTAGGTATAATTGAATTGTGAGTTCAAGCCATGTGGTTCCAGTGTCCCATATTCCTGAATGCAGAGGTTCTCAAACATTAGGCGGCTTCTGTCATTGTTTGATGTTTGTTACCAAAATATCAGATTTGCCTCTGTGGTTGGGACGATTGAAATTATCACAACTCCAGCTATAATCACCTATTCCACCTTCTCCCAGCTAGATTACAGTGTATCACTCTCTCCCCGTTCCGCTGTGATCCCACCCCCAAGATCCGCCAATCACAAGTCTCCACTTAAACATTCTCTACATTGACTTGGGGTGGAGAAAAATGACCGATTCATTCATAGCTCCAGACGGATGGTCAACCATCACAGGACGGGTTGTCATCAATTACTGTAAGCTAGGATCATACTAATGAGAAGACCGGGGTACTTTTGAATGTGCTCGGAATGCTTGGATAATGGTCATTCCTGCTTTCCTTCCTTTCTTCCTAACCAACCAATCAACCGGACGGGGAAGTGGGGGGGGGGGGGGGTGGAGTCCACTGATCAGAAAATGAATTGGCTCGATTAAAATACATTTTGGCAGCATCTGGGTTCTATTTATTGTTTTATTTTTAATCACGGGCCCATAGCTGTCCCTCACGACAGAAATAGGATCTACAGCTGTTCTCATGCCAGAAAATGAGATCTACAGCTGTTCTCATGTCAGAAAGTGAGATCTACAGCTGTTCTCATGCCAGAAAGGGAGATCTACAGCTGTTCTCATGCCAGAAAGTGAGATCTACAGCTGTTCTCATGCCAGAAAGTGAGATCTACAGCTGTTCTCATGTCAGAAAATGAGATCTACAGCTGTTCTCATGCCAGAAAGTGAGATCTACAGCTGTTCTCATGCCAGAAAGTGAGATCTACAGCTGTTCTCATGCCTGAAAGTGAGATCTACAGCTGTTCTCATGCCAGAAAGTGAGATCTACAATTGTTCTCATAATAGAAAGAGTGTCTACAGCTGTTCTCATAATAGAAATGGGGTCTACAGCTGTTCTCCTAATAGAAAGGGATTCTATAACTGTTCTCACAATAGAAAGGGGATCTACAGCTGTTCTCATGCCAGAAAGGGGGGTCTACAGCTATTCTTAAACCGGAAAACGGGTCTACGGCCAAAAAATGTTTAAGAACCACACATGAAAATAATTAGACTACCCCAGGGGAAAAAAAATAAAAGCAAAACATTTTATTACAGTCTTCTAGTACATCACACACTAGTTAATAGGGACTGCCCAGTCCTGTTGGCTTTGTGATGATGATGATGATGATGAATAATTTCTATGTTCTACAGTTTGTTTTTAATGAGAAGATATATTTATCATGAAAGAGATAATGTGTTCTCCGCTTCGCTCCAAACATCTGCACCTCTCCTGGGCCATATCTCCTGCTGACGTCAGATACCAGCATAAACAAACATACCAGAATT
The DNA here is from genome assembly GCA_009760885.1 of Achatina immaculata. Classification (NCBI taxonomy): domain Eukaryota; kingdom Metazoa; phylum Mollusca; class Gastropoda; order Stylommatophora; family Achatinidae; genus Lissachatina; species Lissachatina immaculata. The sequence goes on from CM019691.1 coordinate 779,673, forward strand.
TGTTGGTTAATGTTTATCCAATAAACAGATTTCTTTTTTTTTCTTTAGTGTACACCAGATCTGAACACGTTTGCTTCTGAACAAACTTATGTAAATTTATGAAAGTATTCCATCTTGCCGGCAGACGATCTTGCACGACGACAAACAGCCATTGTGAAGATAAATGGATGGGTCTGGTCGCCCTTTGACGAGCTCTTCAACAGTCTGGAAGAAGAGAAGGGAGTGCCAGTTTCTCCAGCCATTTACTCGGACAAATCAGGAAACACTTACCTTCTGTAACAGAGCAAGAAAACACAACAAAGAACGCTCCTGTGCTCTGCCAATCCTATGCTGGACAGTTTTATAGCTTTCAGAGCCGAAACGCGTCTTGAATATCAGTATGTTTGTATGTATAAAAGAATAGCTTATGTTTGTATGTATAAGAGAATAGCGTATGTGTGTATGTATAAGAGAATAGCGTATGTGTGGGTATGTATGTGTGTGAGAGAATGGTATGGTGTGTCTACAGCACTGGTAGGTCTCTGTGTCCAAATTTGTATGTATGTCTAAGAAAGCATAACAACATCCTAGTATGCTGAAGGACGGACAAGTTTAAGATGGACACGTTTAAGATGGACAAGTTTAGGATGGACAAGTTTAAAAAAGTGCTTTCTATCAGACAAAAAATGCTTCCAATTTGGAACACAAACCAACTGCCAGGGTTAGTCATACAATGTAATCGTTAAGTTTGCTCTAAAAATCTAAATCGAGTACCAGATATTTGTAGTATAGATATGTTATGCCATCCCTCTGTAGATCTGTAACCACAAAATCATCATCATCATCATCATCATCATCATCATCACATTATTATCCCTTTCTAATTTCTCGTATATTTAACAGGCAAGTGACTTTTCTATTTCTTGTGTTGTCGTTTCTGTTGGATCTTGGAGAAGAATCTTCCATGGTGGTGGAGGTTATAGAGAAATCTGATATTACAGCTCTCCGGATATACACAAAACAAATGTGTTTTGTTTTTTTTTGGAAGCAGCAGGACAGGAAAGCTAAGATCACTTGCTTACCCTGCCTCACGTGGTCATCACACGTGACACAAGCAAAGAGTACTACTCCACAGGCTTCAGGGCAAATATTTTTGTCTGAAATATTGGTTGTTTCTCGTCTTTCGTTTCCTTTTCTCTGACGGCTGTTTTTACTTTTGGTCATCCATCTTCATTTACATCACGTTCATCATCACAAACAACACTGACAAACGACAACAACAAAAAGGAAAACCTGAGATTTACAGTAACCTGCAGTGCTGGAAGTATCTCCAGATGACTCTCCGCGTACACTGACTGGCCTATTGTTGCCACCTGCAGCTGCGCCACTAAGGAAGGAGACTGTGTTCTTTGAAGCAGCCACGTCGACTTTAGCGTTGTTGTCGTCTTGTTTCGTTCTCCCGGTAAACTCCTCAGAAAGTCCAGCAGGAGATGTCGCAAGAGACAAGACTGGACATCTTTTACCTGCAGCGGCAGGCTTTGGTAGTTTGGTGCATTGTTTCTTCTTTCCGCCTAAAACAGCCTCAACTCGCTTCATTGTCTGTGACGGTAATACGTGCTACCGCACTAGAAACATCAGTGAAGAGAAACTGAGTTATGTTCAGTTTACTGTTTTTTTACTTAGCGGAAAAGAATATTCTGAATCACACGGTTTGATGTACTTTTTCATACCATGTATGGAATATGGTTTTGCCTCCTGCGTGGAAAAAAAAGAAACTATATTGTCTCCTTTGTTTTCAGGAAACATAACAGTGCGATATTTGAGGCGAAGAGTCTAACTGTTTACTAACAACTGTGTCTTTGTGTGGAACGATGTAATCCTCTCAACAGTTACTAAGATAATGCCTGAGCAATGACTGATAGAAACGTATGAATACTGACTGAGCAGAATATCTGATTCATCACGAGAAAAATCTAACCACTGACTTTAGATTATTTGATTCTCAGTCATCTGACGGAAAAAAAATTATGATTTAATGATTTAAAAAATAGATAAACACAGGTCGAGGAACATATTTGAAAACTGACTGATAAGTTCATTGTGGCAGAGTGCCTCAAAGCATTCACGTACCTTTCAGCTGACTGATAAGTTCATTGTGGCAGAGTGCCTCAAAGCATTGACGTACCTTTCAGCTGACTGATAAATTGTCTGTACACATACTTCAGGTGGCGCTCGTTTAATACTATATAACACTAAACATCACCCTCTGCAGCTATTTTACTGCTAACTGTAGCTGTATTACTACAACTTGTGGCTATATTACTACTGCCTGTAGCTGTATTACTACAACCTATACTTGTACATTACTACTACTTGTAGCTGTATTACTACTACCTGCAGCTGTATTACTATTTGTAGCTGTATCACTACTACCTGTAGCTGTATTACTACTACATGTAGCTGTATTACTACTTGTAGCTGTATTACTACAACCTATAGCTGTATATTACTACTACCTGTAGCTGTATTACTACTGCCTGTAGCTGTATTACTACTGCCTGTAGCTGTATTACTACTGCCTGCAACTGTATTACTACTACCTGTAGCTGTATTACTACTACCTGCAGCTGTATTACTGGTGGTGAGTCCCCCAGGCCAGATAGATCTAATTTTAACACTGGGGAAGAGTGTGAGGCAGAGGTCGGTACTAGTAATTGTGATGACGGACAAAATCCTGACGGTGTTACCAAGGAAAACCCCTGTATCAAACTAAAAAGAAAAATAAGAGTAGGAACATGGAATGTAAGAAGTATGTATGAGGGAAAATATCAAGTAATAAGTGACGAGATGAAAAGAACGCGGATACACATTTTGGGAATCTGCGAACATCGATGGAAAGGATCAGGACACTTTAAGAGCGAGAATGATAATATATTTATATATTCTGGCGGAGAAGTAGGAGGAAAGAATGGAGTGGCTTTTTATTTGGACAAATCAACATCAAAAGCATTACTAGGCTACAATCCAGTAAGTGATAGAATCCTAACAATCAGACTTAAGGGCATTCCTAGAAATGTAACAGTCATCCAGGTATATGCACCTACATCAGCAGCAGAAGAAGATGAAGTAGAACATTTTTATAACACACTGCAGACGACAATGGACCAGGTACGGAAAAATGATATTGTATTTATAATGGGTGATTTTAATGCAAAAATTGGTACAGAAAGAGCAGAAGATGAAGGACAAGTTGTAGGGAAATTTAGCATAGGACACAGAAATGAGGCAGGTGACAATCTAATGGCGTTTTGTATGGAAAATGAGCTAATGATCGCTAACACACTTTTTAAACAACATCCAAGAAGACTTTACACATGGACATCACCTGATGGGAAAACCAGGAATCAAATAGATTACATTTTAGTGCAGAGAAGGTGGAGGTCAAGCATAACATCAGCAAAAACTTTACCAAGTGCTTATTGTGACACGGACCATGAGTTATTAATAGCAGACATGAAGATAAAGCTAAAAAAGATAGTTATGGGATCAAGACCACTCCACTTTGACCTTACAAATATACCAGAACAATACGGTATAGAAGTGAAGAACCGTTTCGAAATCCTGATGGCTGTACAGGAAGAGATGACACCAGATGAATTGGCTACGCAGGCCAAAGATATCTTAGTAACAACAGCTAAAGACATGGTTCCAGTAAAGAAAACACAAAAGAATAGATGGATCACAGCAGGTACACTAGAACTGATAAAACAATGTAGAGAAATGAAGACGCAATGGAGAGTGACAAACAACAACAAAGATAAATAAAACTTTAACAAAAGAAGTACGAAGAAACATAAGAAAAGACAAAAAACAATACATACAAGATTGTTGTGAAAGAATAGAAGAACATCAGAGGTGTGGAAGAGATAGTGAAATGTTTAAAGAAATGAAGACATTGACGAGAAATGTCACACCTAAGCTAAATGTAATTTGTGATGAGATGGGGAATACCCTGACAGAGACAGAGGAAATTCTGGAAAGATGGAAGGAATATTGCAAAAGAATGTATGAAACAACCGACTGTGGAAGCAGAAATCAACAGTGTGAGTTATTATTGGAGGAGAAAGAACCCGAGCCGACAATGGAAGAAGTTTTATGGGCAATAAAGAGTCTGAAAAATGGTAAATCACCAGGATGTGATGAGATAACCGCTGAATTTATTAAAGCAGGAGGAAAGGAGTGTGCAACAATCTATCATGCAATATGTAAAAAGATATGGCATTCAGGTATTTGGCCAAAAGAATGGAAAAGAACTATATTCATACCACTGCCAAAAAAGGGTAACCTGACATTATGCACCAACTACAGAACTGTTGCCCTGATTAGTCATGCCAGTAAAATTCTGTTAAAAATCATAATGGGTAGACTTCGAAAGAAAATAGAAGAAGAAGTCAATATGGTCCAAGCTGGCTTCAGGCAAGGAAGAGGATCAAGAGATCATATATTCAATCTAAGATTAATAATAGAGAAATGCAGGGAGTTTAATGTGAATCTATATTTATCCTTTATAGACTACTCAAAGGCATTTGATTGTGTACAACACCAGAAACTTTGGGAAATAATGGAAAAAAATGGGATTTCCAACACATTTGATACAATTAACATCACTGCTGTATTTAGACCAACAAGCAGCAGTAAGAATAAATGGTGAAACAACAACTTGGTTTGACATAAAACAAGGGGTCCGTCAGGGGTGCATATTATCACCCTACTTATTTAACTTGTACACTGAAAATATAATGAGGAATGTTAGAGAAGATGTAGACAAAGAATATTACGATGCCATAACAGTTGGAGGTTATGAAATACCAGAGATTAGATATGCTGATGACACAGTATTGCTGTCCACAACACAAGAAGGAATGGAAAAACTAATTATGTCAGTCCGCAAGAACAGCGAAGAGCAGAACCTCTATCTTAATGCAAAGAAAACTAAAGTGATGACAACTGACAAAACAGACAAGGCAACTGAAATATGTATCAGTGAGGAAAAACTGGAAGAAGTGGAGAGTTTTGAATATCTTGGATCACTACTAACTAATAATGGAGATACAATGCGGGAAATTAAAAGGAGGACATCTATTGCTCTTCAGAAAGTAAAACAAATAAAGAATCTGTGGAGAGGAGCAGACAGAACCACAAAAATAAGATTTTTAAGGGCATGCATCTTTCCCATCGCAACATATGCCTGTGAGACCTGGACACTTAACAAAACAGCTGAGAAGCACATAAATGCCTTTGAATGTAAATGCTATAGAAGAGTTCTCCAAATATCGTGGACACAAAAAAGAACAAATATATCTATACTACAAGAGCTTAATATTGAAGAAGGCTGGCTAGTAAAGAGGATTAAAGAGAGAAAACTTAAATATTTTGGCCACATTAAACGTCATGATAATTTAGAGAAGACCGTATTGGAAGGATACATAATGGGAAAAAGAAAAAGAGGAAGACCGAAACGAAGATGGCTGCAAGACATCGTTGATGATCTAGAAATGGATGCAGCAGCAGCAGGCCATCTTGCTCACAACCGTGAGGCCTACAGGAGTGCTGTTTGGGAGGCAAAGTTCCGCAAGGGACAAGCAAAGGAATGAATGAGCTGTATTACTACTACCTGTAGCTGTATTGTTACTACCTGCAGCTGTATTACTAATTGTAGCTGTATTACTACTACCTGCAGCTGTATTACTACTTGTAGCTGTATTACTACCTGCAGCTGTATTACTACTACCTGTAGCTGTATTACTACTACCTGCAGCTGTATTACTACTTGTAGCTGTATTACTACTACCTGTAGCTGTATTACTACTACATGTCGCTGTCATACTGACTTATGAGTGGCTCGGGGGAGTCATAGAATTAACCCTCATTAAAAAGTCGAGAAGAAAACGACCAGTGACATATGAAATTCTCCTATAGTCATCTTCTGCTGATTTCTGTGAACCTCGTTCTTCTCCTGCAGCTGATCTGTAGAGTCGATTGCAGACACTATTTTCACAATATCTTACCAGGAAACTTGAAGTGGAGAAGAATATATATTGTATCAAAATCGTCTGTCAATACTTTATTACCCAGTAGATGCCTTTTTAAACCTGGACTGATGAAAACTAACAGCTCCACATAACTGATTAGAAGCTATCACCTAGCAACAGTTATACATGTATATATTACTCCCATTTCTGTTGGAGCATATCACTTTAAAACACACACACAACACGCACATTTTTTTCCAGCGTTAAACAAACCCTTGGCTCCTTGGAATTCCAAAACGAATACCGAAAGAGTTAAGACTACTTTAACGGAAAATGTGATACCCGCGTGCTGTACCGCCAATGTTGTTGCCTCCGGTATCGTTATCAAAGCTAACAGAAACGTAGACCACTCGGTAACCTTTGACCCACGGGTTAATTGCTCTATAAACCCCCCCCCCCCCCTTTTCCCGGCAGAGCCTAACAAATTCCCCCTGTTTTAACTCTTCCATCTACATTTTATTACTGTCCCCTGATTTATGCGTCACACTTCCGGTCACGTGCTCGGGTTTCTTACAGGTTACTTTTGTCCTTGAAACGATATGAGGTCAGATACCTGGGATGGTTGCCAGCTCCAGTACGTGTTGGGAACGAACATTTAGTGATTAAATAACCTTTCTTTCTTCGTCACTTCTAAGACATCTGAAATCCCTGTTTTCGTCTTTTCAAGGACATATAGTAACCCAATCTTGTCATTCAATCCCGGACTTGCAAATCTGTGTAAAAAGGACATGCGTATAAAACAATTCAATCTGTTGGACTGGCATTTCATTATGTCAGAAAATGCCTACAGCAGCTGCAGTCACCATCAACGTCCTATGGCGTTTCCTCAGCGAAGGTCCTAGAACTTGCTCTTTTTTTGTAATCCATTTGTTTTTCCTTTGGTACATGATAAGTTCCTGTCTCTTATAGCAATGACCAGTGATACCTTTCTCTACCTAATTTGACTCCTGTCTGCCACACACTTTCCTGTTTCGTGTCGTGAGCTGTTGGTCAGCGCCAATCTTCCCTCACTACGTACACTTGAACCCTTCCAAATCAAAGGAGTGTTCCGGCCAAATACTACAAGAAATATCCTCTTCTGTTGAGAGACAGACATGAAATCGCTGTCGACAATGACTGAAAGGAGGTGGCGATGGATTGGTCACATGAGAATGACAGGAACAGCTTTGATGTGGATTCCACGTGGCAAAAGAAGCATGGGACGACGCAAAGAGACATGGAGACGTACAGCAGAGAAAATGCTGCCAAATAAAGGAGATATCCAAGAAGATAGTGAAGGATTGACAGAACGGGAAATCTCTTGCCACAGGCAGCTCCATGTGTCCTGGGCACTGAAAGGACAGAAGAGAAGAGATTCATCTCCTTTACTCGCTATCCCAAACTTTGTACTGCAGACCCTACGTAAAACTGACTATTCAAATGACAATATACGTCTGTTTAAAAAAAAAAGATTATTTCTGGCGCTTAAAGTGTCCTGAAGTAAAAACTTATTCCTGCACTGATCCTTTTGAAGGTCTTCGGTATATCTGTTCTCATTTTACGGAGGTTTTCATCCTATATGAAGAAGAAGGGTTTGGACACTTTGGACTCGGTAATGTAAAGAATTACAACCAACAGCAGGAACTGAACTTGTGACTTGGCGGCCATTTAACCCCTTAGCAACTGAACCTCACGTTAACATCGTAGTTAAGTCAACTGAACCTCACGTTAACATCGTAGTTGAGTCAACTGAACCTCACGTTAACATCGTAGTTGAGTCAACTGAACCTCACGTTAACATCGTAGTTGAGTCTTCTTCTTCTTCTTCTTCGTTCACTTCTACCACCAAAAACCGCACTGTGAACCTACTGAATTCACACATGTGGTCCTCGTTAGGTCCGGTGGTCCCCTGTGTGGTCCAAAATAGACCACATGAGTTCCACGAAGGACCACAAGGGGTTCAGAGTATCACAGTGCTTTAGCCTGTATTCTTGGTGGGTCTCGGAAGCGGGATTGCGTGACACCGTGGTTTTCATTGCACCAGTTTGGTCTAGGGTTGGACTTTCTCACCGGAAGACCTCGACGTGTTTGGAATATCAGTGCATCCCCGCTGGGTGAGAGGCGTTAGCCCACCCAGGCCAGAGTTGGACTTTCTCACCGGAAAACCTCGACGTGTTATGAGATACCCGTGTATCACCGCCGGGTGAGAGGTGGTTGCCCATCCAGTCCAGGGTTGGACTTTCTCACCGGAAAACCTCAGCGTGATTAGGATACGCAGACATCCCCGCCGGGTGAGAGGTGGTTGCCTATCTAGACTTCCCTGGTCCAGTGTCTCCGACTTCAGCATTTTGCGGTCGTGGCCGCTACCCTTCCTAGTTGTGACCAGGATGGAGCTTTTGTCCAGGAGGACGAATCCTCGCCACTAGTGACTTCTACCCCTGGGTTGAGCCGGTTTAGGCATTTCCCAGTATGGGCATGTTTGGGACGGGACCGACCTCTAGGGCAGAGGTACTGTGACATTCATAGCCTTCAAGATTCACCCCTGGTATGAGCCGGTTTAGGCAAAATTCACCAGTATGGGTGTTTATCAGGCGTTACCGACCTCTAGAGCGGAGGTGGCATGACATGTCTAGCCATCGAGTTCCACCCCTGGTGTGTGCCGGTTTAGGCATATTTCACCAGTGTAGGTGTATTTCGGACGTAGGCGGCCTCTAGAGCAGAGGTGCCGTGGTATAGCTCTCGTAGCGATACTACTGGACATACCAGGTTAAACTTCACTTTCCACCACCTTTTCCCATCGGCGCCGCACAGCAACCTTTATTTCCGCATTTACTTCCTTAACCGGGAGGAGCTTCACTCCACGCGCGGCATTTGAAAAGTCAAGCCAGCAGTGACTTAACCTCTGGGACAAACCGGTTCATGCATTTCACACGATATGACTGCACTCAGGACGTGGCCGACCTCCAGACCAGAGGTGCCGTGATTTGACTGTTTGCTTCGCTTTATTCTTTCAACCACCTTTTCCGCAGTGATGCTGCGCGGCAACCTCATTTGCAAATTTCTTCATTGGCCGGGAAGAGCACCGCTCCACGCACGGCAGCTGAAGATCTCGCCAACAGCGAATCGTAGTTGAGTCAACTGAACCTCACGATAACATCATAGTTGAGTCAATTGAACCTCATGTTAACATCATAGTTGAGTCAACTGAATCTCATGTTAACATCATAATTGAGTCAACTGAACCTCATATTAACATCATAGTTGAGTCAACTGAACCTCATGTTAATATCATAGTTGAGTCAACTGAACCTCATGTTAATATCATAGTTGAGTCAACTGAACCTCACGTTAACATCGTAGTTGAGTCAACTGAACCTCACGTTAACATCGTAGTTGAGTCAACTGAACCTCACGATAACATCATAGTTGAGTCAGTTGAACCTCACGTTAACAGCATAGTTGAGTCAACTGAACCTCACGTTAACATCATAGTTGCGTCAACTGAACCTCATGTTAACATCGTAGTTGAGTCAACTGAACCTCATGTTAACATCATAGTTGAGTCAACTGAACCTCACGTTAACATCGTAGTTGAGTCAACTGAACCTCACGTTAACATCATAGTTGAGTATTGTAAAGATGACCTATGCAGAGGGACGGGAAAGCTATCAGGACCAGTCATGACAAACTGTCAGATCCCTTCTTTTGTGCTCTGTGTACAATTCTCACATGCTCTTTCAGCGTGGCTACTTGGGTAGGGTTTAGTGCGGTCAAGTTGGTGGTGGAGCGTGTCTCGGTGCTCTAAAATCAACAAAACAGGCTCCTGGGTAGGGGAAGACTGGGTTCGACAGTGGTCACATGAACCAGACAGCCTAAGAAAACAAACTGGATAGTTATGTCTTAGCGTCTTACGCCTGTGTCTCTTCCTCTATGTCGGCGTGGCCCGCCGGCTGGAAGTTCTTACATGGCAAATTACTGCAATTTAAAATAAAATGATCTTTTGTAACAAAAATATTCACCATATTTTCCCACACACTTATACTGATTCAGTGGCTTGATACACACACACATACGTAGCATACACTACGTACGCAACATGTATCAAGAAGTGCCACACATACAACAAGTCTCAAGTCTTTATCGTTACTAGGAACAATGGGTCGCGCCGACACAAGGCTAAATATCAGTTTAGGTAAACAACACGAGGGTAACGTTTAGGTAAACAACAGGGAGGGTAACACTGCCGTCTTTCTCATAATAACATATCTGAGAATATCAGAACAGCCAGGTATGACCTGTTCAGAGCAGAACGCTCTACAAGTAATACATTATCAACACGCGCTATTGACAAGTGCTCACCTGGAGTTGTAGACAGTTATTAAAATTCCCGGCTTTTTACTGACACCAGAAAGTTAACATGACTCTTATAACTAAAGCATATATTTTTTTAAATTATCGACTCTAACCTGCACCTTCTTCCTACACCAGATCTTGAAATTTCAGCAACATTCCTCCGTTTTATGAGTAAACTTGAAAACCTCTTCCACTGAACTCCACATCCACAGTACGGTTAGAACTTTTTTTGTATATCCCGAGTCCATTAAGAAAATAGAACACATCCCTCTATAGAACAATGCAAATGAATTCCAAATTAGGCAGTGTGTCTGTATTGAGACATTCACGGCGAGACTGCAGCCATTGCGAGCAGAAACGGACTTCACGAGACCTGCCCGGGTAGAAGAGTGTCCACAGAGTTTTATACCCACACTGTTATAGATAACATTCCTGTAATAACAAAGAATGTTGTTCGGAATGTTGAGTTCGGATGTTGCGAGAAGCTTTATGTTGTGTGTCATCTACAGACCCAAGGTACAGGGTACACGGAGGGGAAGTAAAAGGGCAGGTGTAGAGGGCATGCGCACACCCAACACGAAATAGCCGTGGGTTCCACCTTTCACGTGTGAGGGCTGGCAGAGTGAGATAACTAAACTTAAGATAGACTTCCATGATTGAACCACCACCGGATGCATCTGCTGGCGGGAGCTTATTTTGTAAAAACAAAATTTGTAATATCGAGTTACCTGTCCCTGACAGGCGAACATTGTACAGCCGGCACACTTTTCTCCTGTCAAAACTCGCCACAATTTAAGCCTTTTCAGTTCCATAAATGTGTGCTAATTTAACAAATGTAATACAGTACATGACATAAAAATTCGAGTTGGTCCCAAGCTTACAAACCGTCCATTAGCATTAACAGAGGGAAATAATATAAACGAATCAACATAACATGAAGACGAAGCTGTTAAATACAGAGATGTTATCAGAATGTACAAGTAATCTACACATGCTAATATTTACAAGTGATTTCTAAATCACCACAACACACGAGTTTCCTACGTCAGTTGGAAACTTGAGACGGAAGAATAAATACATTTAACATTTTTTTAAAAATCCAGCTAACCATAAGACAGCGCCAAAAAAAAAAAATAATAATAAGATAACAAGATTGAGTTATACCTGGTGGAGAAGTTTTATAAAAATTATGCAAAAATAAAATAAAATAACAGAAAAGAAAGAGCATTAAAAGAATAAAACATCCAATATTTCTGCCAAAATTTGAATGCGGAGCTAGATAATTGCTTCATAGCACAGACTTTACGCCTGATAAGCCGAGTATGACATGCGCAGTGAGCTGGTTTATTTCGCTTCAAATTAAACTGTTCTCTCTCCTCTCTCTCTCTCTCTCTCTCTCTCTTTGTGTGTGTGTGTGTGTATGAATATACTTTTATAGAAAGACTGCTTGTTTTGTACTTTTACATTTCTTTTGTGATTTGAAAAGTTTACAAAAAGAAAAGAGATCATCTTACATCCCCAGGTGAAAAAAACACACATGCCCCGTCTAACTAGGTCATATCTCAAGACTGTAATAAGAGAAACGGTGAGCTCGCTCTTGTAAATACGTCATCTCACAAGACTGAAATAAGAGAAACGACGACACCGATCGTGTAAGTAAGTCATCTCTCAAGAATGAGATAAGAGAAATGACGACCGCAGTTTAAAAAATGACGGATATTTCAAGATATTTTCTTCTTCTGCGTTCAAGGTTGTTGGCCACTTCAGATCCTGATCCCTGTCGACATGGCAAAGCCCGAAGTCCTCTCCAGATCCTGATAGGAGCCCAAAAGCTTTTGCCCCAAGCTTGTGTCCTCTGGCCATGTTTCAAGATATGAGCAAAAACTGTTAGAAATCTGAGACTATGGGCCATGCGAACGACAAGATATTTCTGGGACTAAAAGTTCACAGCCCGTTAGGACCATACAACCGGGGCTCACACACACACACACACACACACACACACACACACGCACGCACGCACGCACGCACGCACGCACGCACGCACGCACGCACGCACGCACGCACGCACGCACGCACGCACGCACGCACGCACGCACGCACGCACACAGACAGAGAAAGAGAGAGAGAGAAAGAGAACAAACGAGCATACATTATTTTCAAAGGGTTAAGAATTGGGCACGCAGGCCCGTCTAACATTCTGCCCTTCATCATACAGCTTTCACTCAGTCACAGTCATTCAGCATTTGTTAGTGAGCATAATAATCATGAAGACACATTAAGTGATTATATAAATAAATAATAAACTTGTCTCATGTCCATACACTCTACTCTCTGACTTATACAACAACATGAAATAAACTTGCATTCTTACATTAATTCAAAAGTAACAAATGTATAGAAAGGCAGTATTAACAAAAAATAAAAAATGTCAACACTCATGCCACACTTTAAACTACTTTAAACTATGCTTAGGGAGGCATATAGTCCATATCAAACAGATGTTGACAAAGTTTAATGTTATAAGAACGAATATTACTTACAAGTTTTACGTGAATTTGTAGGGCATTCCAAAGGTGGGCAGCTGAGTAAGAGAAGCTTTTTTTTTAATACATGTCAAGCCTTGGTTTTGGGAGAATACAATTGCTTAAGCGTTGACTGTGTTTTTGAGCTGGATTTGAACAACGACCACAGATAGGGTGGAGCATTGTGTGATAGAATTTTATGAATTAACTTGGCCTTGTTGAAAAGAAATCTCTTTTTGAGGGATAGAATATCAAGATGCTTGTCCTTATTTGTAATACGTGCTGCATGTTTGTCATCTATAAGTTTTACTGCTCGTTTTTGAAGTGAGTAAAGTCTTTTCATGTTTGACATGGAACAGCCATCCCAGACTGTGGAGCAGTAGTTCAAGTGTGTTTGTATCTGTGATATATTTTTCTGTGGTATATTTGTGGTATATTTTTCTGGTGTCTATGTCAAGAAAATGTTTAATTTTAGTAAATTGATAAACTTTTTGTGCAATGAGTTTGGTTAGATTGTCTACATGATGATTCCAGCTGAGGTGGTGGTCAATCATGATACCTAGAGTTTTATGTTCACCAACATTCTCTATCTGTGAAGTTCCAGCATGGAGCTGTAGTGTTGTTGTTGGTGAATTTGTTAATTTCTGTCTTGTTGTAATGAGCATGGATTTTGTTTTGCTGGTGTTTATGAGCATTCTGTTGTTATTGCTCCAGTTAATTAGACTGTTTATTTCAATTTGAAGAGTTGACTCAAGGTTAATACAGCCATTGTCACTAGTGTAAACTATGCAGTCATCAGCAAAGTGGTCACAAGATGAGTTTTTTAGATGAAGTGGAAGATCATTGATGTAGATGGTAAACAGGAGAGGACCAAGAATAGATCCCTGTGGAACACCATTATCAACTACAGATAAACTTGACTTAGAGTTTTTGAGGCAGACTACCTGTTGTCTGTTGGAAAGAAAAGATGTAATAAATTTGGTCAAGTCAGGGTGTAATCTATAAGTCATGTCAAATGATTTTTTTAAGTCAACAAAGAGAGAAAGAGAGAGACAGACAGACAGACAGACAGAAAGAGAGGAGAGAAAGAGAGGTTCTGAATAGGAAGTTTTTTAAAGCGATCGTCTTCTTCAACATTCAGAGCCATTAAGGCTCATTGCTGCAGATTTCTCCTCCATTCCTCTCTATTCTTAAATCTTCTCTCTCCATTTGGTAACATCAATTTCTCTTACATTTATAGCGATCTAGGGCACTGAAATCTGTTCTTGAAATTGTCAAACAGAAAGACAGATAATTTAATGGAAAAGTTTGTATAATATAATTACTGTCTATCTTTTACAGACAAGATCGTGTGAGGATATGGCTGTCGTTTTCTCTCATTCTCCAGTTATACCCGACAGTTGTCTCTTGCCCAGGCACACAGATCAGACGTTCTCAAACAACATTTCTCTGGCAAGCTTCCTGTTTGTTGAATGTCTGATCACTGGATATTTCCGCTGTAAAAGCTACAGTTGTTTCTGTGTTTGTTTGAATATAAAAAATTTTTGTTCTATGTCGGAATATAAATGAACACTCCTGTAACTGACTGGTAGGATTCAGGATCTAGTTACAGGAATTATCACGCTATATCTTGCTGGGTTCATTGTGGCTTTTTAATCATCATCTGTTCATTATTCCATTCATTCTTTCTTTTCCTTTCTTCATTTCGTGCATTCATTATTTCCCTCTCTGATTCACAGCAACTGCTTCCCTTCTTTTCATAGATATTTTACTCATTTATTGTTCTCTCCCTCTCTCTCTCCCCTCCCTCCCCCTCTCTCTCTCCCCTCCCCTCTCTCTCTCCCCTCCCCCACTCTCTCTCTCCACCTTGTCATACATCTCCATTTTGTTACTAGTACGCTTGTCTTCTCCCGTCAGTTATGTAACGTGGTAAGTGAGCGTGTTCTTCGCCCTCAAAGCTGTCCTCATCACCTCCATGTGACGGTTGAAATGTTGACCTAGAAGATCTAACATTTTGCTCTATAATTTGAACTTTTCTTTCCCCTGGAATTATTGTTCAGAAACTCATGAACAACTGAGAAAGGGAGGTAAATAAAGAGGACAAGCAGGAAGACGGTATATATAAGACACATCAAGACTGTGAGACATGCTTATATATCTGTTATATACACGATTATACACCTGGTTATATGCCTGATTATACATCTATTATACACCTGGTTGTACACCTGATTATACACCTGATTATACACTTGATTATGCATCTGGTTATACACTTGATTATACACTTGGTTATACAACTGATTATACATCTGGTTATGCACCTGATTATACATCTGATTGTAGAATATGTAAATGGTAGTATTATTATTAGGAAAAAACATACACACATATACATATGTATATACGCAGGGAGGGAGAGAGAGAGGGAGAGAGAGGGAGAGAGAGGGAGAGAGACAGGGAGAGAGGGAGAGAGAGAGGGAGAGAGAGTCAACATGACACATGGTATAAATATGTTATAGGCCAGACAACGTAGGTTACAGCGTAAAAGAGTTGGACGCCAACAAGAATGACACGGACGCCAACAAGAATGACACGGACGCCAACAAGAATGACACGGACACCACAAGGACCGACACAATAACAAGCGGACAGTCGGTGCTACAGGACAATCAAAATAAAGCGCATCTTCACACGACACAGTACAATCAATATAACACAGCACAATCAACTTGACACGGTACAATCAAGTCACACAGCACAATCAACTTGACACGGTACAATCAAGTCACACAGCACAATCAACTTGACACAGTACAATCAAGTCACACAGCACAATCAATATAACACAGCACAATCAACTTGACACAGTACAATCAATATGATACGGCACAATCAACTTGACATGGTACAATCAAGTCACACAGCACAATCAACTTGACACGGTACAATCAAGTCACACAGCACAATCAACTTGACACAGTACAATCAAGTCACACAGCACAATCAATATAACACAGCACAATCAACTTGACACAGTACAATCAATATAACACGGCACAATCAACTTGACACAGTACAATCAAGTCACACAGCACAATCAACTTGACACAGTACAATCAAGTCACACAGCACAATCAACTTGACACAGTACAATCAATATAACACGGCACAATCAACTTGACACGGCATAATCAAGTCACACAGCACAATCAACTTGACACAGTACAATCAATATAACACAACACAATCTATGTGACACAGCACACTCAACATAACACAGTACAATCAATTCACACAGCACAATCAACTTGACACAGTACAATCACCAAGACGCAATACAGTCAGCAACTGACATAGGCTTGTATGCAAGAATCAGTAGTTCATATAAAAAAAATAGCATCTCAGTTAAGGGAGGAGCTGATGCAGAAGTACAGCCAGCAAACGTCAAAATGAGAACAAAGTATTTCCGAACTACGACCCACAGAACTGGGGCCCATCACGGCCACAGCGTTTAGTCCGCCATCATAAGAAAGAATTCTGATAAGAATGTGGGAACAAACACTGAAAGAAAGCAAACTTACCAGAACACATACAGCAAATCTAGTCCTACACGTGTTGGTCTTCTTGAGTGTTTCTTGACTCTTGTAGTTCTTGCCTCCACATAAGCTCAGTCTGCCACGGGTAACAAACTCTTGAAGCAAAATTCAAGAAACAGACAAGGAACATTTACAGTTATTTATGCTCTTCTTGTCTGTACACACCAGCCAAAACAGCAAGTCAATCTGTAGTCAAGTGAACCGTTCTTGTTTATTTTTATACATAATTGCCAAGTTCTGAGGGCAGACTATCCAACAATTAAACAATGCTTTTCACAGTGAGTGAACGAAGACTCAGATATGTTGTTACCCGTGAACTCTAGGTGATGTTGTGGGGATACACTGTTAGTTGTGAACTCTAGGTGATGTTGTGGGGATACACTGTTAGTTGTGAACTCTAGGTGATGTTGTGGGGATACACTGTTAGTTGTGAACTCTAGGTGATGTTGTGGGGATACACTGTTAGTTGTGAACTCTAGGTGATGTTGTGGGGATACACTGTTAGTTGTGAACTCTACATGATGTTGTGGGGATACACTGTTAGTTGTGAACTCTACATGATGTTGTGGGGATACACTGTTAGTTGTGAACTCTAGGTGATGTTGTGGGGATACACTGTTAGTTGTGAACTCTAGGTGATGTTGTGGGGATACACTGTTAGTTGTGAACTCTAGGTGATGTTGGGGATACACTGTTAGTTGTGAACTCTAGGTGATGTTGTGGGGATACACTGTTAGTTGTGAACTCTAGGTGATGTTGTGGGGATACACTGTTAGTTGTGAACTCTAGGTGATGTTGTGGGGATACACTGTTAGTTGTGAACTCTAGGTGATGTTGTGGGGATACACTGTTAGTTGTGAACTCTACATGATGTTGTGGGGATACACTGTTAGTTGTGAACTCTACATGATGTTGTGGGGATACACTGTTAGTTGTGAACTCTAGGTGATGTTGTGGGGATACACTGTTAGTTGTGAACTCTAGGTGATGTTGTGGGGATACACTGTTAGTTGTGAACTCTAGGTGATGTTGTGGGGATACACTGTTAGTTGTGAACTCTACATGATGTTGTGGGGATACACTGTTAGTTGTGAACTCTAGGTGATGTTGTGGGGATACACTGTTAGTTGTGAACTCTAGATGATGTTGTGGGGATACACTGTTAGTTGTGAACTCTAGATGATGCTGTGGGGATACACTGTTAGTTGTGAACTCTAGATGATGCTGTGGGGATACACTGTTAGTTGTGAACTCCAGGTGATGCTGTGGGGATACACTGTTAGTTGTGAACTCCAGGTGATGCTGTGGGGAGAATGTTAAAAGTCACGTCCTGACGTAGTGGAATTGAATCTTGATAGGTAGCTCTGTGATGTACCAGACTTATATGAACATCACATACTTCTGTGAAAGATGAAGATGGCTTAAATTGAATGATCGAAACGATCGAACGAATAAATATTATCTCCATAATGAAAAGAACTGAGCGATCAGTCCCATCTAACATCCTACCTTTCGTCTCCAAACTTACTTTCTTTCATTCATTCATTTGCATGTCCCTTGCGGAACTTTGCCTCCTTAACAGCTCTCCTGTAGGCCTCTCGGTTGTGAGCAAGATGGCCTGCTGCTGATGCATCCATTTGCAGATCATCAACGATATCTTGCAGCCATCTTCGCCTTGGTCTTCCTCTCTTTCTTTTTCCCATTATGTACCCGGACTTACTTTCTACTGCAGTCATTCGGCACTACTATAGTATTTGTATTACCAACGGTAGCGTCAGTAGAAGTGGGGAGGGACGGGGTGGGGCGTGTGTGTGGAGAGGGGATGGTCTGGTAGCAAGAGGACCCATAACTTAAGGAAACCCTGAAACATTTGACTTATTGTCTCTCCACGTGTTCTCGTGTCTTGGCCAAAGTTGACTCACTCTCCCGCCTTCCACCACAAAAATAATAAGAACAACAAAAACATGACGGGTCGCTGCAGCAGTCAGCAGGTGTTACTGACCGAAGGACAGTACCTGTGAGTCCAAACGGACAGAAACTAGAAGTATAACAGGCAGGTCATGTGAAACAATGTTAAGATCTCCTTATACAAACACTCCTAAAATACGAGCTATTCTAGAACTAGAACATCTCATAAACAATTCTAAACATCTGAGAGTCTCGAATTAACGTATGATCTTAAATATTTCTCAAAGATCCGAGCAAACACATGATCTACAACGCCTCTAGAACTAACAGGAACCCAGGATAGATTGCTGTATTCTAAGTTGTTTAGTGAAAGATCCATTTCACACTTATCGAGGCTTCAGATCGATCCTGGAGTTAATCCCTTTACGTTGATCCTGGAGTTAATCTCTTTACGTTGATCCTGGAGTTAATCTCTTTACGTTGATCCTGGATATAAACCCTTTACATCTGCACTTTCAAGAACAATAAAGAGTACAGTGCAAAATATGTGATCAATTTTAACCCGAGTTTACATGTAACAATGATCATTCATTCATTCATTCAATAGCATGTTCCGTGCGGAACCTTGCCTCCATGACAGTAATCTTGAAGGCCTCTCAGGTGTAAGCAAGATGCTCTGTTTGCTGATGCATCCATTCACAATTCATCAACAATGTCTTGTTGGCATCTTCGCCTTGGTTCTCCTCTCTTTCTCATTATGTTCCTCTCTTTCTCATTATCTTCCTCTCTTTCTCATTATGTTCTTCTCTTTCTCATTATGTACCAGTCCAAGACTGTCTTCTCCAAACTCTCATGACGTTTAATACATGAACTACTTAAGTCTTCTCTCTTTAATCTTCTTTACTAGCCAACCTTCTTCAATACTAAATTCTTGCAGTAAGGGTATATTTGTTCCCTTTTTTTATCCGTGACGTTTGAGTGACTTTTCTATAGCGTTTACATTCAAATGCACTTAAATGTTTCTAAGTTGTTTTTTTTTAAGTGTCCTGGTCACATATGTCTATGTTCAAAGCAGAAATGCATCTACATTTTGTGGATTTCCTGGGAAAGTATTATTCATTAACTGGTGTTAGTTTTTACTTTGCTTTAGTTATTTCTGACCGAATAATATCCTTGAAACCAGAATATTCTTTCACGTGCGTGAAAGTGACATGGTACAACATAACGTAGGGGTTCTTCCAGGGAAGTTTAACAGCATCGGAGGCCACAGGGCAAAGTAATACACACCCGCCATACACACAGGTTTCTTTAGGGTGATTGGCAGTGCTCCGGTGGGCCCATGAGACGGCACTGGGTTCGTCTATCTTCTAAAGTACATGCGCCTTGTAAGACAAGCTTTTATATATATATATATATATATATATATATATATATATATATATATTCATAAAAAGAAACTCAACAAATACAATGTTATCATTTAAACTGAAGTTTGCTGATCAGAAAAGGGCAAATTGCCTGAAACGTTCATTTGGACATTAACTTCACGTCCTGACCTAAATTGTACTCAGCAGATGATTCATGAGCACAAAAAAAACGACACTAGTCAAAACAGCATTTTTGACAATAACTCACGACAGGTTCACGAGAATCCGGTGAAACTTACTGAACACAAAACTCACTGAGCTTGCTATTGAATGCCTATAAAAGATTGACGCTCCTCGAATCAATTCATTTGAAAATTCAATGCGCAAGTATGGCTCATCTCACTACAGAACAACGACTCATTATCATTGGGCGTTTACAGACTGGACAGTCACAAAGTGTAGTGGTCAGACAATTTATTGTGGTTAGAAGCACCATTAGTCGCCTTTGGAGACGATTTCAAGAAACTGGTTCAGTTGCAGACAGGCAGCGCAGTGGAAGACCCATAGACACAACTCCTGCCAAAGACCGCTTCACACGGCTGCTTCACATCAGGAATCGATTTGCATCTACGTCCTCAACAGTCCAGTCAATGACAGCAGCTCGTTGAATTTCAGATCAAACGGTCAGGAACCGGCTGCATGACGCTAGTCTTTGGGCTAGAAGACCTTACAGAGGTCCTATTCTTACGGACCGGCATCGCCAAAACCAACTGCAGTGGGCGAACTAACATCGTAAATGGACCGTTGCGAATGATTGGAGAAGGGTTTTGTTTAGTGATGAATCATTCTTTCTGTTCCAGCGACACGATAGACGGAGAAGAGTTTACTGCAGAGTCCACGAGCGCTACGCCCAGAACTGCGTGGATGAGGCTCCTCCACATGGTGGTGGAGGTGTACTGGTGTCGGGGACGATCAACTTCATGGGAAGAATGACCTTTGTGTAAATTGAAGGACGCCTGAATGCCCAACGAGACCTGGCTGAAATTCGTCCTCACATCCCTCCACTTCTGGCTGCACCAGGATCATATATGAACTCAACAGACAAGTCCACCAGCAAGACGTGCCGCCAACCAATCTCCGACAGTTGTCTCTTGCGCTGCGGGAAGAGTGGTCAGCCATTCCACAACAGATCCAATGTCTATTTGGATCCATGTCAAGGAGATGTCGTTCTCTGATACAGGTCAGAGGAGGACATACACCTTACTGAAACGGAGGCCTCAGTCACAGAGAATAAAAGTCTAAACCAAATTTAACGAACATCATTTCATTGTTAAAAACTCTTAAACTTTCTTCATGCCAAGATTGAAAGATTAATTTCGTAAAATAAAATTTTGATACAAGTTTGAAATTTGGTGTCCGTTACGTCTACAATAGTGTTGTGTTTTTTATTGTTTTTTTTAACATTATCGTTCTGACAAAATCGGAAAGAGTGAGGTCTCCTTGCTTGTGTAGACTAGCAACAAACAGAAACAAACTTTTCTAGAGGTCTCCTTACTTGTGTAAACTAGCAACAAATAGAAACAAACTTTTCTAGAGATCTCCTTACTTGTGTAGACTAGCAACAAATAGAAACAAACTGTTCTAGAGATCTCCTTACTTGTGTAGGCTAGCAACAAATAGAAACAAACTGTTCTAGAGATCTCCTTACTTGTGTAGACTAGCAACAACAGAAACAAACTGTTCTAGAGATCTCCTTACTTGTGTAGACTAGCAACAAATAGAAACAAACTGTTCTAGAGATCTCCTTACTTGTGTAGACTAGCAACAAATAGAAACAAACTGTTCTAGAGATCTCCTTACTTGTGTAGGCTAGCAACAAATAGAAACAAACTTTTCTAGAGATCTCCTTACTTGTGTAGACTAGCAACAACAGAAACAAACTGTTCTAGAGATCTCCTTACTTGTGTAGACTAGCAACAAATAGAAACAAACTTTTCTAGAGATCTCCTTACTTGTGTAGACTAGCAACAAACAGAAACAAACTTTTCTAGAGATCTCCTTACTTGTGTAGACTAGCAACAAACAGAAACAAACTTTTCTAGACAAGAATATTCAGTCACATCATCTGAGGAGAGCTGACCAGCTGTTGATAAAAACGTTTTACTCCAACAAGACGGCAGTAATGAATGGCCCACAGAACTGCGGACACACATCATGATAACGCTGATAACTACAGACAGTCAAAACAAAGATCACATACATATAACTACAGACAGTCAAAACAAAGATCACAGACATATAACTACAGACATATAACTACAGACAGTCAACACAAAGATCACAGACATATAACTACAGACATATAACTACAGACATATAACTACAGACAGTCAACACAAAGATCACAGACATATAACTACAGACATATAACTACAGACAGTCAAAACAAAGATCACATACATATAACTACAGACAGTCAAAACAAAGATCACAGACATATAACTACAGACATATAACTACAGACAGTCAACACAAAGATCACAGACATATAACTACAGACATATAACTACAGACAGTCAAAACAAAGATCACAGACATATAACTACAGACATATAACTACAGACAGTCAACACAAAGATCACAGACATATAACTACAGACAGTCAACACAAAGATCACAGACATATAACTACAGACAGTCAACACAAAGATCACAGACATATAACTACAGACAGTCAAAACAAAGATCACAGACATATAACTACAGACAGTCAAAACAAAGATCACAGACATATAACTACAGACAGTCAAAACAAAGATCACAGACATATAACTACAGACAGTCAAAACAAAGATCACAGACATATAACTACAGACAGTCAAAACAAAGATCACAGACATATAACTACAGACATTCAAAACAGATCACATACATATAACTACAGAGATTCAAAACAAAGATCACAGACATATAACTACAGACACTCAACACAAAGATTACAGACATATAACTACAGACACTCAACACAAAGATTACAGACATATAACTACAGACACTCAATACAAAGATCACAGACATATAACTACAGACAGTCAAAACAAAGATCACAGACATATAACTACAGACATTCAAAACAGATCACATACATATAACTACAGAGATTCAAAACAAAGATCACAGACATATAACTACAGACACTCAACACAAAGATTACAGACATATAACTACAGACACTCAACACAAAGATTACAGACATATAACTACAGACACTCAATACAAAGATCACAGACATACAAGGTCTGACAATTAAGTACTGAGACTGATTTTATTACGGCCAAGACAAAAAATGCCAAATATGAAGCAAAACGTGGAATAAAGAGGCAACCTTCGTCTATGATCTGGCAACTTTTCATCCCTTCCCGATAAGCAGACGGCAAACAAGTCGTCATTTTGTTGACCTATTCAGAGGTGCATTGTTATGTAATCAACATGGAGCAAAAAGCTAACATTAAATTCTGTTTAAAACTCGGAAAAGGTGCTACTGAGACAGTTGGATTGATGCCACAAGTTTATGGGGGATAATTGTTTATCTCGTGCATAGATATTCACGTGATATTCACAATTCAAAAGTGGTGTAAACGATTACAAATGCAACTAGACATGCACGCCCAATTTCTGTACATAATAAGGAACTCACTGCAAAAGTCAGTGAACGGATACAAAAAGATCGTTGTTTGACTGTGAGGATGATGGTAGATGAATTTGGTGTTAACCAAGAGACCATTCGTAAAGTTTTAGTGAAAGATTTTGGCAAGAAAAAAGTTGCTTGCTGGTTTCTACCACATTCGTTGTCCGATGACCAAAAATATCAGTGTGCTGAATACGCAAAAGACACCAAAACGTGTCGCAGAAATAAATAGTTCTTAAATTTGATTGTTGCAGAGGATGAAACATAGATTTTCCACTATGATCCCACAACTGAACGCCAAAGTGCTCAGTGGAAGTCATCACCATCACCAAAAGGCAAAAAATTCATCTTCAAAAGTCGAAAGTGAAGACAATGTTGGTGTACTTCTACAACAGCAAAGGAGTTATTCACAAAGAATTTCTTCCAGAAGGAAAGACTGTCACCGCCAAAGTTTATTTAAGTATTTTGAAATGCCTTTTGAAAGGATTCTCCGAGTCCAACCCGAGTATTCAACACCTGGCAGTTTTTTCCTCCCTCATAATAATGCACTGGCTCACTGGGCGGTAGTTGTACCGGAATTTTTGCCCCAAAAACAAGTATGTGTTCTCAACCATCCATCCTATTCCCCAGATTTGTCTCACTGCAATAATTTTCTATTCCCATAATTAAAGTTAGCATTGAAAGGACGCTTCTTTGACAACACTGATGACATCCAAAGGACCGTAACGTTGAGTTTAAGGGCCATACCAACAGAATAACTGCAGAGGTTGTTCCAGCGTTTGTTAGATCGTGCTACTCGCTGTATCAATGCACAAAGGGCTTACTTAGGATAAAATACAGGTTATATCTTCAACTGTTATTTTATTTTTTTTATGTAACTAGTTTCATTGCTTAATTGTCGGACCTTGTATAACTACAGACACTCAACGCTTAGATTACAGATATATAATTACAGACACTCAACACAAACATTACAGACATATAACTACAGACACTCAACACTTAGATTACATATATATAACTACAGACATTCAACACAAAGATTACAGACTATAGCTACAGACACTCAACACAAACATCACAGACATATAACTACAGCCACTCAACGCAAAGATTACAGACATATACCTACAGACACTCAACACAAAGATTACAGACATATAACTACAGCCACTCAACGAAAAGATTACAGACATATAACTATCGACACTCAACACAAAGATTACAGACATATAACTATCGACACTCAACACAGAGATTCATCTTACATCCTTCCTGTGACGTTAAACATCACACAGTGCTCGCATAGTTGTTTGCCAAGTTCTCCTGTTCTCTGCGAGTTTTCAGCTTCTTCATGGGATGTTGTACCCACTAAACTGGCTTCTCTTAATAATGTCCTCTTTAGAGTTTAATGTGATCGACCTCTTTTTCTTCGGCCTGTTGTACTCCACTTGATAGCTTGTTTTGGTGTTCTCTAATTGTTTCTTCTCATCACACGGCCAACATATGTCCATCTTTTTCTGATCACCCATGAGACAGGTTGTTGTTTGCTTACCTGCCTTTTGTTCGTGAATTCGTTCCACTTTATATCAACTACTTTCCTTAGCCATTTGTTTTTTTAAAAGGCTAATTTCTTGTCTACTTCTTTAGATGATTTCCAGCTTTCGCATGAATAAATAAGGGTGGATATAACATTTGAATTGAGTAATCTTAACTTGGTTTTTCTGCTTACAACTTTTGAATTCCATGTGTTCTCAAGATTTTTGAAGGACACAAACATTACAGACATATTTTTCAGCGCTCACACAACCACCCTCTTCGCCTCAGAGACAAACCACAACTCCTCTCCCCCCCCCCCCCCCCCGACTCCTGGTCACACTCTTGTGAACTCTGAACCTCACGTGTGCGGTCTAGCTCTTATCTACAAGGTTCTGCTACAATAGTAAACATGGTTAGCCTTAGAAAGATAGTAGACAAAATATTTTGACCTGAAAGAAAAATAATGAGACAACATCTCCCCCCCCCCCCTTTCCCCCCGTGACTCTAACCACGGACACCATTAGCAGCAACAGCTGTCTAGTCACACACACACACACACACACACATAAAAGAACAAGGCGCTATCCACTCGGCCATCTAACACCTCAACGTCCAAAACTTACGTACCTTGTTTGCACAGATCTTGGAACTAACTATGATGCCCGGATGTTGTTTGGACACGCCATTAATTCGTACCTGAGGACACTTTATTCTTCTTTCTCTTGATTTGATCCATCTATCTTTTCTTTTTCATAAAATGCCGTTACGATGTCAGACAGCGGTTCTCAGCTTGTGGCACTCAAAACATCTGATGATCCGCGCCTGCGTTACCTATTTTCTATTAAGTGTTACGTATCGAATTAAAACAGTTAAGAATTCATAGCATCACGACATTACATATAAAATTGGTGGCCTACTATTATATGTGGTCCTAGAGTACATAAAAGTTGAGACCCATTGACGGAAAAAAAGGCGCAGAGAATGGGGAGGACGGACCGGGGAAGTAACTCAGAGAATAAACTACTCATTATTCATACCTTATTGTTCTCCCTTGTATCCAAGACTAAACTCTGCAAGTCGATCAAGTTGAAGTGATACTGAACAATTTTATCTCTAGAACAAGAGTACTTAAAAAAAAAAAAAACTAAATTCATCTCATTATTTAAGTCTACACCCACTACTTTTGGGTACAATGTTTTCTGGCAAAAAAAAAAAAAAATTCTCTCACCACTATTTTTAGAACAATTCCTCACAGTGTCTCACTATGTTCAGATTTGTTCACAATTACTGTGTTCATTTATCTCATTTACTTTCATCCTTTCTTTACTTTATTATCATTTAGTTTCTTTATACAATAGCAACAGATGAATGTTAGAGATAAAATGACAACAAAGAAAATATCATGGACAAAATTAAGAACATGATAAAGAAATTATGGGAAAAGTTAAGATGATGATAAAGATATGGTCAGTCAGTCAGTCATTCATTGCACGTCCCTTGAGGAACTTTGCCTCCCTAGCTCTCCTGTAGCCCTCTCGGTTGTGAGCAAGATGGCCTGCTGCTGATGCATCCATTTACAGATTATCAACAATGTCTTGCAGCCATCTTCGCCTTGGTCTTCCTCTCTTTCTTTTTTCCATTATGTATCCTTCCAAGACAGTCTTCTCTAGATTATCATGACGTTTAATGTGTTCAAAATATTTAAGTTTTCTCTGTTTAATCTTCCTTACTAGCCAGCCTTTTTCAGTATTAAGTTCTTGTAGTATGGACATATTTGTAAAGATAGTATAGAAGATATTGTAAAGATATCATGGAGAATGAAAAAAATGAAGATGATACAAATATCACGGAAAATGTGAGGAAGATGGGAAAGATATGAAAAAAACATGAAGAAAATAATATACCACAAGTTCCAGTACAAACATGTCATTTTTTCTTTATTTTTCACCAGTGATACACCTTTGAAAGAACAAAAAAAAAAAAAGAAGCATTTACATGTGATTAGTTCATGACACAAATGACTGACAAAAGTAGAAATCCCTTACTACCAGCAGCCCTATGTATCTTAGACACTGGAGAGAAAGAAAGAAAGGGGAGAGAGAGAGAGAGAGAGAGAGAAGTGAGTGTAGAGAGAGAGAGGAGAGAGAAAGATAGAGAGGAAGAAACTGAAGAGGGGGAGGGAGGGAAAGAGAGAGAGAAAGAGGAGAAGGGAGAGAAAGAGAGGAGGAGGGGTGGGAAAGTGAGAAGAGAAAGAGAGAGAGGGGAATGGAGGGAGGGAGATAGATCTTTCACTATCTGTGGATGTATCAGAAGACACCCTGTTACGATTAAAAAAAAACAAAAAACTGGTCACTGTGGACCACTGAACCACCTCTACTGCCTAAAGATATACCACATAAAGTCATGTATTCTTGGAACTGGAGTAGAGACTCCACAATCTACTCCAAAAGCATCAGACATATGCAGACCTAGACACAGGGTTAGGATGTTTCCATGAGAATCTGGAACAAACTGTCAACATTATCCTGGTAGCTCCAGGTCTAACATGGCAGACATTTTAAATACATACGAGTATATACAAAAATAATATAAAATATAAAAACCGAACACTTTATACATATCAAGAAACATAATGTTACAACACCTGCGATAAAATGTGTAAGAAGCCAGTATTTGGATGGACAACATCATGAGATACTCAAGTACATTGGAGGACAACATGATATGATATTCAAGAACATTGGATGGACAACATCATATGGTACTAAGGAACACTGGATGGACAACATAAGATATTCAAGAACATTGGATGGACAACATCATAAGATACTCAGGAACATTATATAGACAATATCATAAGATACTCAGGAACACTGGATGCACAACATCATAAGATACTAAGGAACACTGGATGGACAACATAAGATACTCCAGAACATTGGATGGACAACATCATTAGATACTCAGGAACATTGGATGGACAACATTAGATACTCAGGAACATTGGATGGACAACATTAGATACTCAGGAACATTGGATGGACAACATTAGATACTCAGGAACATTGGATGGACAACATTAGATACTCAGGAACATTGGATGGACAACATTAGATACTCAGGAACATTGGATGGACAACATTAGATACTCAGGAACATTGTGTGTAAGCCAATCTCAGCCAAGAAGTGACCAGGAGAACAACACCACTAATACTTGGAAAAAAAAAGACACAAGGTAGTAATGATGATGTTTTCCCATAGACAAACTACATAGTGCACAATGATCTGTGGTATGCCTTGCATTGCAGGCAGAGATTCT
The DNA here is from genome assembly GCA_009760885.1 of Achatina immaculata. Classification (NCBI taxonomy): domain Eukaryota; kingdom Metazoa; phylum Mollusca; class Gastropoda; order Stylommatophora; family Achatinidae; genus Lissachatina; species Lissachatina immaculata. The sequence goes on from CM019691.1 coordinate 808,021, forward strand.
CTAATATCAGAGCTCATCACCCTAACATCATTTCATCAAGTACACTTTTTTTTTTTTTACTGCTGACTTGACTGAAGTCTGGTGTACAATGCTACCAGGTCACATGAAAAGTGAACTCATTAAAACTGTGCTACTCCTGACTCCGATGAGTATAAGTACTGGAAAATATTTAAATTTTAGCTAGAAATTACACCAGGGCAATTAATTACACCAGGAAATACGCAGAAAAAATTCAGGTATAAATTACAACAGAAAATACATAGAAAAGTTCAGGTATAAATTACACCAGGAAATACACAGAAATGTTCAGGTATAAATTACAACAGAAAATACACAGAAATGTTCAGGCATAAATTACAACAGAAAATACATAGAAAAGTTGACATGGAAATCTTAACATATTCAAAAACAACAACAAAAGAAATAAGAATGAACTATTTTTATGTAGAAAACCAACCCCACACAAACACACTAAACTTGTAAGCTTTACACAGCCTCACTTATCACAGCTGACATGGAACTAGACTGCAGGAATCACAGTGAAACTGTAATCAAAGAACTGATTGCCCAGTCACTTGGTCCCTCTTTGGATCAACCTTCCTCAGTATTTAATGATTTATTGAGGCAATCTGATCTTGAACCTCATCCAGGTGCCCAAGACTGAAAGAAAGAAACAGGTTCATATATTATATGTATATAAACTCATATTCATATATATATATATATATATATATATATATATATATAGAAAGAGAGAGAAAGAGAGAGAGAGTGAGTTTCCTGATAAGTATTCCTTCTTCCACCTGCATTTGTTTTTCCTTGCTTCTGTTTCTGTAGCAGTCTGATAGTTTTTTTTACTGGATAGGGTTGTTGGCCCTATGCCGAACCCTCCTTAGTCGGCTTTTATGATCATACATGGTGGGGTATGGTCCTATACTTTGCAGATCCCGGGTACCACATGGGAGAACAACAACAGAGAGGATGTTGAGCAGTAGAGGGCTCACCTGAGCAAGAGTGGGAAAAAAGGCAAAAGACAGGCATTTGTGGAAAACCCTTGCGGAAGCCCTATGTGCCCTGGACACTTAAGGTTCAGTGAGAGAGAGAGAATGAATAAATAACTGAATAAGAGATATATATATATATATAAATATATATATATATATATCTGATTCATTTATATATATATCTTATTCATATATATATATATATATATATATATATATATATATCAGGAGAGACAGAATAATACTTGAAGAACATATTGAAAAGCAGAAACCATTAATACTGAATTTCATAGATTTTAAGAAGGCATTTGATAGCATACACAGAGATTCATTATGGAGAATTTTATGTCTATATGGAATACCATCTAAAATTGTCAACATCATTAAGGACTTATACAATGGATATGGTTGTGCAGTCAAGACAGAAGAAGGGATGAGTGAATGGTTCCAGATTGAAACATGCGTGAAACAAGGATGTATACTGTCTCCTTTACTTTTTGGGATTACAATAGACTTCATAATGAAAAAATGCTGCACAGGTAACACAGGTATTGACTGGGTACATGGGACCCAACTAGAAGATCTTGATTTTGCTGATGACATAACTCTTATCAGTAATAATGTGAATTCCATGCAAGAAAAAACAGATAGCCTGTCTTCACTGGCTAGCAAAATAGGACTTGGAATTAACAAGGACACAAAACAAAAATAATGAAAATTCCCATCAATCAAAATGGAAAAATACACATAGAAGGGACAGATATTGAAGAAGTCAATCAATTTGCATACCTTGGCAGCTACATAGACCAGGATGGTGACACTAGAAAGGAAGTTAGGATCAGAATTGCAAAAGCAGCATCAATCTTCAAGAATCTTGAGAACATATGGAATTCAAAAGTTATAAGCACAAAAACCAAGTTAAGACTATTCAATTCAAATGTAATATCCACCCTCATTTATGCATGCGAAAGCTGGAAAACAACTAAAGAAATAGACAAGAAATTAGACTCTTTTGAAAACAAATGCCTAAGTAAAATACTCGGCATCAAGTGGAATGAATTCAAGAACAATGCAGAGATAAGACAGATGACTGAACAACAACCAGTCTCACGGGTGATCAGGAAAAGGAGATGGACATATGTTGGCCACTTGATGAGAAGAAATGAGCAGAGAATCCCAAAACAAGCTATCAAGTGGAACACAACAGGCCGAAGAAAAAGGGGCAGACCGCGTGAAACTCTGAAGAGAACATTATTAAGAGAGGCCAAGTTAACAGGCATAAAATCCTTTGATGAGGTTGAAAGACTCGCCGAAGACAGGAAAAATTGGCGAACTACTTTGCGAGCCCTATGTGACGTCTAACGGCACGGGAAGGATATAAGATATATATAAGATATAGAGAGAGAGAGAGATATACATATATATATATTTGTTAAATATATAGCACTCAAAAGGTTTGTCCAGTTTAATAAATAAATGAATATCATAGATTAATCACATATTATACATAATGTCTCAGATATTAATTACATATTTTACATAATGACATAGATCAATCATATATTTTACATGTCACAGATAACAGGACTGATCACTGATATAAAATATGCAAATATTACAAATGTCAGATTACTGATCAATACAAACTTTATGGCATAACAGTACTTATAGCTGGTACAAAGAGACGAACATTGTATATAATGCTAACTATTTGTTTTTTGTCTCTGTATGCTTGAAAAAAATAGGCTCTTTCAACTGAGATGATAATTCTAACACAAACAAAGATTAGTTGCTTATAAAGCTACAATCATCAATATCATCATCAGTAACTTTTCTCATGGGTTATACTATGAAGCTATGGCTGATATAAAGTGGACTCCTACATGCTAGGTAAATACTCTCTTTATTAAAATATACAAATATTCTAAAACTTGACTTCATGCATAATAAAAACAAAAAGAATGTACTCACCTTCTTTCAATAGCTGATTGCCTGAAGACAGTAAGAATATATGTACATATCATGAGTTTTCTCATATATACAATAAATATTTTCTGCACATAACATGAGTTTTCTCATATATACAATAAATATTTTCTGTACATAACATGAGTTTTTTCATATATAAAATAAATATTTTCTGCACATAACATGAGTTTTCTCATATATACAATAAATATTTTCTGCACATAACATGAGTTTTCTCATATATACAATAAATATTTTCTGCACATAACATGAGTTTTCTCATATATACAATAAATATTTTCTGCACATGAGTTTAGAAGAAGCCAATATGGTCCAAGCTGGTTTCAGGCAAGGAAGAGGATCAAGAGATCATATATTCAATATAAGATTAATAATAGAGAAATGCAGAGAGTTTAATGTGAATCTATATTTATCTTTTACTGACTACTCAAAGGCATTTGATTGTGTACAACACCAGAAACTTTGGGAAATAATGGGAAAAAATGGGATTTCCAACACATTTGATACAATTAACATCACTGCTGTACCTAGACCAACAAGCAGCAGTAAGAATAAATGGTGAAACAACAACTTGGTTTGATATAAAATAAGGGGTCCGTCAGGGATGCTTACTTATTTAACATGTATGCTGAAAATATAATGAGGAATGTTAGAGAAGATGTAGACTAAGATGGACACAAAAAAGAACAAATATATTCATACTACAAGAACTTAATATTGAAAAAGGCTGGCTAGTAAAGAGGATTAAACAAAGAAAAATATTTTGGACACATTAAATGTCATGATAATCTAGATAAGACCATCTTGGAAGGGTACATAATGGGAAAAAGAAAGAGAGGAAGACCAAGGTGAAGATGGCTGCAAGTTATCATTGATGATCTGCAAATGAGTGCACCAGCAGCAGGCCATCTTGCTCACAACCGAGAGGCCTACAGGAATGCTGTTAGGGAGGCAATTTCTGCAACGGGCATGCAAACGAATGAATGAACATGAGTTTTCTCATACATACAACAAATATTTTCTGCATATAACATGAATTTTCTCATGTAGGAAACTACTGTAGCGTGTGGAACAACAACACAACTCCTTCAGATCATCAGAGGAAGGACAGGTAAGGGATAAAGTGACGCTTTGCAAAGATTCTCAAGAAACTGAAAAATGAAAAAGCTCAGACCTCCACTAGCTAACATGTACTCACTGAAACTCCAGCTGTGACCGAATCAAGTCCATCTTCCTCATTGTCTGAAACACCATGAAATAAGATCAGCGTTACTGTGATTCATATCACAGTGAATTCCTAAACAAATGAGGTGATTTATATATAAATGATATATAAAAGAGAGAGAAATCACAAGAATTGTTGAACAGTTTGTTGCCTTTATTTATTCATGCACTCTTTGGATAATAACAACACAGCAGATAAAAACATGAATAATCACCTGCTTCTACTTCATGCTTACCTACATCTACTGAGGCACATTTTGTGCCCGTCTTTCTTATAATGAGGATACCAAAAGAGCTAAGTGTTTAACTTTTCATCTATTTTTCATGTTTTTATCTGTTTTGTTGTTTTTATATGTGATTCTTGAAAAAAGCTTTTACAAAAATATTGGATTGTTGCATGGTCTTCATTTATATGTGCTCACCTTACTTTGTGTCACTCTTATTCCTGCCCCTTTCCACACTGTTTCTATCTTTTGTAAAACAGAACCATACACCTCAGTATGAGTAAAGGATGATACATTTCTTCACTTTCTCTCAGTGATAAATACAGAATCAGTTTAAATATGTCATTGTCTTCCAAAGTGTGCATTCTGTGTTAGAAAAATAATGTACTTGACAGTGTTTTGCTAAACCTATTCAAATTTAGTTGTTAATTGTTATTCTCTTGCTATACTATACACATACACCCTGACAGAGACAGACAGAGACTGAGAGGGGGAGATAGTGAGAGAAACAGAAGTTACCTCCTACATAAAGTTAAAGAGAAAAAAAAAACCTTATGTGAGTTAACTCTTCCCGTGCCCAGAAAAAAAATGTGGACATTCCCGTCAGTGCGGGTCTTTATAGGGGGTATAGTTGTAAAAGTGAATTTACAAAGTATTTCCACCTTAAAAGTATACATATTATGCATGAAAATAGTTGCAAATGTAAGAAGATTTCATAAATGAAGAGTTTTTTCTCTCTCTCTCTCTGAACCTTAAGTGCCCAGGGCACATGGGGCTTCCGCAAGGGTTTTCCACAAATGCCTGTCTTTCGCCTTTTTTTCTGCTCTTGCCCAGGTCAGCCCTCTATTGCTCAACATCCTTTCTGTTGTTCTTCTCCATGTCTCTTTTGGTCTACCCTTACTTCTGCTCCCCTGTGGTGTCCATCTTAGTGCTATTTTTGGTAGTGAGTTGTCAGTCATTCGGAGCACATGTCCCAACCATCGCCAGCATCTTTCCTCAATAATTGTTGTCAGTGGTTTCATCTGCATTTCTGCCAATAAGATGTTATTTCTTATGGTGTTTGGCCAAAATATTTTTTTAATTCTACGTAAACATTTAGTCTGGAAAGAATTCAACTTGTTTTCTATGGTTTTGGTGATTTTCCAGCATTCACTTCCATAGAGTAGTACACTTAGAACATTACTCTTAAATATCCTGATTTTCATATTTATGCTTAGTTTATTTGATTTCCATATATTCTGTAGCATTGCAAAAGCCTGGTTTGCTCTAGTAAGTCTGCTGTTGATGTCCTCTGTGCTGTCTCCATTTTCTACTACTCTGCTGCCAAGGTATACAAATTCGTTGACCTCCTCCACTAACTTGTTATCTACTCTGAGTACATTTCTGTTGTTCACATTTTGCTTCATTAACTTTGTCTTTCCTACGTTGATCTTTAGTCCTATGTTGTTTGCATTCCAGGTTAACTTGTTTATTTTATCTTGCATATCTTTGTGACTGCTTGATAATAGACAAATGTCGTCCGCAAAGTCAAGGTCCTCCAGCACTGTGTCAAGGGTCCATTGTAATCCTCTGCGTTTGTCTGATGTTGCCTCCTTCATTAACCAGTCTACTGCCAAGATAAATAATGTTGGTGATAGTACACATCCCTGTTTCACTCCTGTTTGTACCCTAAAGCTGCTGGAGGTATGTTCTCCACAGATAACTTTGCACTGAAAACCCTCGTATAGGGCTTTGATTACATTAACTATTTTATGGGGGAGGCCATGCCATCTTAGGATTTTCCACAGTGCATCTCTGTTGACACTGTCAAAGGCTTTCTCAAAATCTATGAATAATGCATATGTTGTGCTATGCCACTCATTTGTCTGTTCTAATATTTGTCTAAGTACAAATATATGGTCTATGCATGATCTTCCTTTCCTAAATCCTGCCTGCTCTTTCCAAAGTTTTTCCTCAAGTATTGGTACAATTCTGTTGATGATTATTCTGCAAAATACTTTACTAGTGAGTGGCAGTAGGGTAATGCCTCTCCAGTTCCCGCAATCTCTGCGGTCACCCTTCTTTGGTAGTTTTACTATAAGACCAGTTTTCCACTCCTCTGGGGCTTTTTCTAAATCCCAAATTTGTTGTAATATCCGGCAAAGTTGTTTTGGTGTTTCTGTTTCTTCCGCTTTCAACATCTCAGCAGTCACTTCATCTTCACCTGGTGCCCTGTCTGATTTTAGCATCTTTATCGCCTCTTTTACTTCATTTATTGTTATTGGTCCTGTATTGATGTTTAGTTCCGTTTTTGCTTCAGGTATATCTATTGCTTGTGCTGCTTGTGTTCTGTTTAGTAGGGTGTTAAAGTGTTCCCTCCATCTTTCAATTTTTTCTCTTTCTCCACTGACCAGTTGTCCATTTTGTGTTCTTACTGCACTTTCACATCTTGTGTTGAAGTTACCTGTCATCTGCTTTGTGATTTTATATATGGTTTTCATGTCATTTGTATATGCTGCTTTCTCTGCTGTTTCTGCTAAGTTGTCATAATATTGACGTTTATCTTGACGGCATGATTCCTTCACTTCTTTGTCTTTTTGTGCATAATTACTTAAAACTCGTTCTTTAAGCCGTTGTGATTTGGTGTTCAGTAATTTTTTCTTGATTTCTTTTCTTTGCTCTATCTTTTCCCATGTGGTCTCACTTATCCATTCCTCTTTTCTCCTTTTCCGATATCCCAACACCTCTTTTGCTGTTTCCTGTAGTGTTTTATTGAACTCTAATATGGACATTTCTGCTTCGTCTTGTAGGACACTGAAGCGGTTCTTAAGTATTATTGAGAATTCATTTCTTGTTTGCTGGTCTATCAGTTTTCTTGTATCAAAATGTATCTTTCTGTGTTCTCCGATTCTGGCTTTCCTTAATTTTAGTTTTATTTTTGCTACCAGAAGGTTGTGATCACTTCCTATATCTGCTCCTTTCCTTGCTCGCACATCTTGTAGTGACCGTTTCCACTTGTTGAAGAGTTTTTTAGGAAAAAAGAAGTAGTGTGATGATTTTAGCTGATAACTGTATAGTGCTTACCATCGACAATGCCTAGATGTACAATGTTTACCATCTGCGATTTCCAGATCTACTTAAATTTTCGTCCGATCTCGTCGTGTGGTGGCATTCTCACTAAAATAATGTCTGAAATAACCTTCTAACTACTTCTTCAGTCCATTTAATACGTCTAGATGTACTTGGGGTACATTCAGGAACAGTGGGCGGGTCATAGGACATGTCCTTATGCCTCCGAAATCACAATAAATACTGAAATTTCTCAGTTAAAACATCGATTTCGCTCGGTTGTTAGCCACACTTTGGACTGAACTATGAAAGGTCACCAGACATGCGCAGATAAATCGTGTACAATAAAAAGTTTTACAATAGTTTTACGTTGCAATGAAACAAAATCGCTATAACGAACATGGCAGTCACTAGACTAACAGGAAGTTATCGCAATATTGACTTTTGCAGGGAAAGAGTTAAGTCCTTCTGCCTTCTTGGGAGGCAGAAAGAGAGAAAAAAAAAAGTACTTCATGTGAGTTAAGTATACAGCCTTCTTGGGAGGCAGAAAGAGAGAGAAATAAGTACTTCATGTGAGTTAAGTATACAGCCTTCTTGGGAGGCAGAAAGAGAGAGAAATAAGTACTTCATGTGAGTTAAGTATACAGCCTTCTTGGGAGGCAGAAAGAGAGAGAAATAAGTACTTCATGTGAGTTAAGTATCCAGCCTTCTTGGGAGGCAGAAAGAGAGAGAAATAAGTACTTCATGTGAGTTAAGTATACAGCCTTCTTGGGAGGCAGAAAGAGAGAGAAATAAGTACCTCATATGAGTTAAGTATACAGCCTTCTTGGGAGGCAGAAAGAGAGAGAAATAAGTACCTCATATGAGTTAAGTATACAGCCTTCTTGGGAGGCAGAAAGAGAGAGAAATAAGTACCTCATATGAGTTAAGTATACAGCCTTCTTGGGAGGCAGAAAGAGAGAAAAATAAGTACCTCATATGAGTTAAGTATACAGAATTCTTGGGAGGCAGAAAGAGAGAGAAATAAGTACCTCATATGAGTTAAGTATACAGAATTCTTGGGAGGCAGAAAGAGAGAGAAATAAGTACCTCATATGAGTTAAGTATACAGAATTCTTGGGAGGCAGAAAGAGAGAGAAATAAGTACCTCATATGAGTTAAGTATACAGCCTTCTTGGGAGGCAGAAAGAGAGAGAAATAAGTACCTCATATGAGTTAAGTATACAGAATTCTTGGGAGGCAGAAAGAGAGAGAAATAAGTACCTCATATGAGTTAAGTATACAGCCTTCTTGGGAGGCAGAAAGAGAGAGAAATAAGTACCTCATATGAGTTAAGTATACAGCCTTCTTGGAGGCAGAAAGAGAGAGAAATAAGTACCTCATATGAGTTAAGTATACAGCCTTCTTGGGAGGCAGAAAGAGAGAAAAATAAGTACCTCATATGAGTTAAGTATACAGAATTCTTGGGAGGCAGAAAGAGAGAGAAATAAGTACCTCATATGAGTTAAGTATACAGAATTCTTGGGAGGCAGAAAGAGAGAGAAATAAGTACCTCATATGAGTTAAGTATACAGAATTCTTGGGAGGCAGAAAGAGAGAGAAATAAGTACCTCATATGAGTTAAGTATACAGCCTTCTTGGGAGGCAGAAAGAGAGAGAAATAAGTACCTCATATGAGTTAAGTATACAGAATTCTTGGGAGGCAGAAAGAGAGAGAAATAAGTACCTCATATGAGTTAAGTATACAGCCTTCTTGGGAGGCAGAAAGAGAGAGAAATAAGTACCTCATATGAGTTAAGTATACAGCCTTCTTGGGAGGCAGAAAGAGAGAAAAAAAAAAGTACTTCATGTGAGTTAAGTATACAGCCTTCTTGGGAGGCAGAAAGAGAGAGAAATAAGTACTTCATGTGAGTTAAGTATACAGCCTTCTTGGGAGGCAGAAAGAGAGAGAAATAAGTACCTCATATGAGTTAAGTATACAGAATTCTTGGGAGGCAGAAAGAGAGAAAAAAAAGTACCTCATGTGAGTTAAGTATACAGCCTTCTTGGGAGGCAAAGTTTTTCGCTGCTTGGGCAAGAAGCTGAAAACAAAGAACAAAAAAAGTTTATAAATTACATCTAAGAAACTGCACTGATTTCTTAGACTACTTCTGATGCTACTGAAGATAAAACATTCAATAAAAGGGGAATCTTTGTGTGTTTCTTCAGGATGTTAAATCTAGAGGCTGGGATAACCTTTACTGTCACCTGGGATGGCAGGCTAATGACCTCTACTACAGATATAAACATTCTACCAGGCTGTTTTGTTAAGATCTACATGCTACAGGCTCTATGTGTATGTCAAATATGAACTCTGCAGTCATTACATAATTAGTATTTTCTCAAGTGAAATTTAGTAGTGCATTCTAGAAGAGTGGCAAAGTGGTTTGTGCACTGGTTCCCCATGGCGAAGGTCAGGGGTTTTAATCCAGTCGGAGGCACCCCAGTCACCCAGCTGTAGAAATGGGTACCTGACTTCTTCTGGAATTGGGGAAGGAAAAGGCGGCCAGGTGTGATACTGACATATCACCCTCTAATGTGCTGACAGGTCAAGGAAAATATGGGCACTAACACCATATCCCTATGTGCCTCTAAGGAAAATATGGGCACTAACACCATATCCCTATGTGCCTCTAAGGAAAATATGGGCACTAACACCATATCCCTATGTGCCTCTAAGGAAAATATGGGCACTAACACCATATCCCTATTTGTCTCTAAGGCATGAAAGGATTATCTTTACCTTTTACTTTACCTTATTCTAGAAGTATTTTGATTCAATGTGTAAACTATGAATTGCGTATCTACAAAATTAGATTCCTCAAATTGTTATTAAAATTTTTATTTTCTGTGTTTACCTCGCTAGATTTGGAGCCGCGTATGATCTGCCTTATAAGTGAACCAAGATCGTTGACATTTGATGTAATCTTTTCGTTCAGTCTGAGTTTTGTCTCCTGATTCCAGTTACTCGACGTTCGTGTGGACGCCATTTTGATGGCGAGTAATTCCATATCCGATTCGCCTCACTCGTGAATAAAATATTTCGTTATTTATTATAAAGTTACTCCATAAATGACCAGCGTCAACAGAAGACATCGTTTTAGCTCTCATAAATGGTTTTCTATTTTCAAGGAGGAAAAAAGTTACAAAGAAACTGAGTATAAGTCCGTCGATTCGGCCATTCTTCCTCAAATCAAACATAGATATACGAGCTATATATGTTTAGCCGTGGTTGGCAAACTACGGCTCGCATGTCGGATGCAGTTCATTAGCCATATAATGTACAGCTCGTGGAAATATAGTTGATGAGTTACTTTTCTTACACATTTCTTACAAAAATATGAAAAAAAATTCAAGCTCTATAATTATTTGCAGAGTTTAAATAGAGAATTCACTGGTTTAATGTTCTTTGTGAGAAATTACAAGGAAGAGTCTGAGAGATAACTTTAATTCCTGATATAAGTCAGGGATTAATGAGTTTTCAGATCTACAAGAACTACACAGGAATTGTTCTGGAGAATTGGTAATCGTACAAGCTAGTGCTAATACTGAAAAAATATAGTACATTTTACGTCTTATATCCTTCCAGTGTCGTTAAAAGTGACATGGAACTCGCACGATAACTCGCCAAGTTTTCCTGTTTTCAGTTGAGTTTTTCAACCTCATCAAAGGATTTTATGCCCACTAAACTGATCTCTCTTTACGATGTCCACTTTACAGTTTCGCGTGGTCGATCTCTTTTTCTTCGGCCTGTTGTGTTCCACTTGATATCTTGTTTTGGGATTCTCTGACTTTCTTCCCATCACATGGTCGACATATGTATAAAACAGGAAAAAAGTAGGAGCAGCTTTATTACTTAACGATTACAAAATTGTGACGTTTCGGCGTGAGCCTTAATCATACAAAAACATACAGGACGAAGAAATAGAGAGAGAGGAGATAAAGTATAGATTCACATGAATACTATTAAAAAAAAATTTTTTTTAAGAGTACTTAGCTGTAAATTGCAAGGTGTGGCTTGTCCGGCGGTGTGTGTCAGGAATGGATCTAGTGGGACGTGGAGACTGTTTAAATAGAGACCTGTGACATGTGGTCAGTGGGTTGTAACTGGGGGTAGTGGATGGGGAACCGGGGAGGGGAGAGAGAGTGACGCAATACCGACCTAGCTAGGAGAAATTGAAACAGATGATTGGGGAAGAGGGGTTGCAGAGAAGAGGGGTTGCAGAGAAAATAGCGGGGTTGCAGAGTGATGCTGTGAGGAAGTTTGAAAAGTAAGAAAGGGTGGATTTAGCGGAGAGGTACTATAATGATTGAAGAAGATGATGTTACGTGTAACTAAACAGCGAGTTTAACCCATGTGGTTCCAGCGTCCCATAATTTTGAATCCAGCGGTTCTCAAGTGCCAGGCGGCTTGTGTCATCTGCGTGACATTGTTTAATGGCTGTTACCAGAAAATCAGATTTGCCTCTGTGGTTGGGGCCATTGAAATGATTTGGGACTGGTTTCGAAGCATGCTGGGCGATGTCGTACAGATGTTTTTGCATGCGGTCCCCTAATCTGAGGCCAGTCTCACCGATATATGTTATTCTGCATCTTTTGCAAACGGTGACATATCATATTTCGGGACTCGCATGTGAATCCCTCATGAAGAGTGAGGATAGTTTTGAGAAAGGTGATTGTTTTCGTTTCCTAGACTACCGGGCAGGTAACGCAGCGGAGGCGGTTACATTTTCTGGTGCCAACATATGTAAGGCTCTGCTTCAAGTGGCTGTGGACGAGGATGTCCTTAAGGTTTGGCTCACTTGATCCACAGGTGACTATACGGAAACGACCATGCCCGCCCCAATTAATTCGAGTTAAGAACAGCGGATAGAGTATCCGTGCATCTGTGGCAGGAAATTTAACACTCAACCTGGCTTGAAGATACACAGAACAGAGGATGGAGTATCCATGCATCTGTGGCAGGAAATTTAACACTCAACGTGGCATGAAGATACACAGAACAGGGGATGGAGTATCCATGCATCTGTGGCAGGAAATTTAACACTCAACGTGGCATGAAGATACACAGAACAGGGGATAGAGTATCCATGCATCTGTGGCAGGAAATTTAACACTCAACGTGGCATGAAGATATACAGAACGAAGAAGGATGTAGTGGTTCCTTGCTGACAGATACTCAACAGTGCACTGTGACGCCAGTCTCAGATAAGACATTAGAAGATCTCTGTCAGGATATAAACCACAGTACAGAGAATATTCAGGTTGAGTCAGGCAGTATGGAGGCAATGCAGCCCTCCGACGAGACCAGAGACAAAATTAACTTCCCACCAGCAAGTGCCAAAAGCATATGGGAAAACCTGGACACAGGATTATGTAAAGAAGTAGACAAACAGCTGAGAGGGAAAAACCTGGAGCAAAAACTGGAAGCATTTGGTAACATCATATATCTTCACTGCCACAAAGAGTTTGGAACCAAACAGGCCAAAAGAGAAAAAGTGACACCAAGAAAGTCCAGAAGACAGAAGAAAATAGAAGCAATAAGACAGCAGAAGAACCATGCCCGGAAAATGTTCAAGAAGGCACATGAATCGGAAAAGGAAGGACTAAGACAGGTTTTGGAACATCTAAAATCCCAGCACAATGCCCTTTGCAGAGCTGAAAGACTGTGTAAAAGGAGGAGGGAAACCAGATGCGCAAGAGAGAAGTTCTACAGAGATCCCTTCAGGTTTGCCAAGCAGTTAACTGAACAGCCAAAATCAGGTACGCTGAAAGCAGGTAAGGAGGTGCTCGAGGAACATCTGAGCAAGACATACTCTGATTAAAAATCAGCATACACTTCTCGAGCAGATGAAAGGTCTAGTGTGCATTGTGCACCAGACAGCAAATTCAAATACAGCTCACCAACCTTACAAGAAGTAGAGAGCATCGTAGGAAAAGCTAAAGGAAAGTCAGCACGAGGACCAAATGGCGTCCCTTACATACTATACAAAAGATGCCACGAAATTCTAAAGAAGCTCCATAAACTCCTACGAACAGCATGGACCAGGGGACTCATAAGTAAAGAATGGAAAAATGCTAATGGAGTATACATCACAAAGGAGCAGAATTCCACTGAAATCAGCTAGTTCAGATCGATCTCACTTCTGAATGTGGAAGGAAAGATATTCTTCTCTGTGATGGCAAGGAGACTAACAACATATCTCTTAGATAATGGTTGCATTGATACATCCGTGTATAAGGGAAGAATTCCAGGTTTCCCAGGATGTCTCGAGCATGCATCAATGATTTGGGAAGCTATTCAACAGGCAAGATCTGGAAATCAAGATCTACAGGTAATAATATGGCTTGACCTAGCTAATGCATATGGCTCAGTACCGCACCAGATGATATGGCTAGCACTAGACATGTATCATGTGCCAAAAGAAATCATGAAAATGCTTAAAATGTACTTCACAGGGTTCCTCATGAGATTTAGAACATCAGGATATATTACAAGATGGACTGAGCTCCAGGTAGGAATTGCAATGGGCTGTACAATATCTCCCATACTGTTCGTACTAGCAATGCAAGTAATACTGAGAGCAGCAGAAGGAGCAACAGAAGGCCCCAAGGTTCAGAAATGGATGTCAGATGCCACCACTAAAAGCGTTCATGGATGACACAACAGTAATAACAACCAGTGAAGCACAGGCACGAAAGATGTTAGAGCGTTTGGATAGCCTTATCATATGGTACCGCATGAGCTTCAAGCCAAAGAAGTCAAGAAGCCTGTCACTCAGAAAGGGGAAAGTGATAGAAAGATCGTACACAGTGGCAAATCAAATAATCCCGACTGTAGGGGAAGAGCCAGTGAAGAGCCTTGGCAGAGTATATCATGCTTCCATGAAATACTAAAACTCGGTGAAGCAGGTCATAGAAATGGCACAGAATAGACTGAATATCATAGGCAAAAGCAAGCTACTTTGGAAGTTCAAAATAAGGTGCCTCCAGTTCATGCTGATTCCAAAACTGATGTGGGCACTACTCATTTACGAAGTAAGTACCAGCACAGTAGAGGCAGTCGAAAGAAAGATAAATAAATCCATAAGAAAGTGGCTGGGCGTACCACCAGGATTAATTGATGTAGCACTATACTGCAAGAAGAGAAAACTGCAGCTACCGTTCAAATCTGTGGTCGAAGAATAAAAGGTAGGAAAGACAAGGCTTGCAATGATGCTACAAAAACCTACAGATCCAGTGGTACGAGAAGTGCAGCCAACAGTTAAAATTGGACGAAAATATAAAGTAAGTGAAGAAGTGACCGCAGCCAGGGAAACACAGGAGCTGAAAGAAGTAATAGGATACACCCAGACCAACGGAAGGAGATTTGGTCATGGTGAAATCAAATGGTGGTCAAAGGTAAGGAAAGAAGGGATATGATTATCAGCGAAGTAAGGAATTCAGAGGATGATAAGCGGGTCCAGAAGGCAGTCCAACAGGTACAGCATGGTCAGTGGACAACATGGGAGGAAGTCCTGCGGAGATCACTAACATGGGAGGAAGTCCTGCAGAGATCACTAACATGGGAGGAAGTCCTGCAGAGATCACTAACATGGGAGGAAGTCCTGCAGAGATCACTAACATGGGAGGAAGACCTGCAGAGATCACTAACATGGGAGGAAGTCCTGCAGAGATCACTAACATGGGAGCAAGTCCTGCAGAGATTACTAACATGGGAGGAAGTCCTGCAGAGATCACTAACATGGGAGGAAGTCCTGCAGAGATTACTAACATGGGAGGAAGTCCTGCAGAGATCACTAACATGGGAGGAAGTCCTGCAGAGATCACTAACATGGAATGACATCTGGAAAATGTCACCCTTGAGACTCAGCTTCATCATCTTATGACCTTCTACCTACAGGCTCCAACCTATACAAATGGGGTTTATCAGAAGACACAAAGTGCCCTCTCTGCAACGAAAGGCAAACATTGGAACATGTACTATCAGCATGCAGAGTGTCATTAGGTCAAGGACACTACACCTGGTGGCACAACGGAGTTCTGCAGGAACTTGTAGCCATTGTAGACAGGGCAAAAGATAAAGCAAATAAAAGCAAAAGAGTTGAGGTCCCACCTATATACTTCATAGGCGCTGGTACGACATCGAATATTGAAATCAGGGACATTCCCTTACCATCACTGCTAGATGGTGGAAATGACTGGGATGTGATAGCGGACCTACCTGGAAGAAGAGAATACCCAACTGCCATTAAGAACACAGGAATGCGACCGGACATTGTTGTGTACTCCATAAAAAACAGGAACTAATAATGATCGAGCTTACGGTTCCGTACGAAACAAGAATAGAGGAGCAACATCTGTTCAAATGTGAGAAAGAAAATGACCTGGTCAAGCAACTAGGGCAGGGGGCAGGAGTCAGGGCACAAGTGACAGCTGTAGAAGTGGGAGCGAGAGGATTCGTAGCAACATCAGCATACGACCTATGTAAGCAACTGGACATAAAGGGACAAGCAAGAGCAAGGGTATTGAGAAGCCTTTCAGAAACAGCAGAAAAGGCCTCATGCTGGCTGTGGAGTATGCGAAACAAGCATTGAGAACATAAATAATGTCGTTTGTCACAACTAATAGCGGTCCTCCGTAGCTAAATCGCTAAAGACGCATTTCAAAGAAGTGCAGTGCCAACTGGAAGATCATGGGTTCAATCCCGGGAAAAAAAGCAACAACTCACAAGACCTCTGGGAGTTATGACATAGAGGGGCCCACCTCCCTTAGAGTGTCAGGAGTTTAATAGGGCCGAAACACTTGTCTGAGAGGGAGTACTTCCTCTGAGGATCTGAAGGAGTTGTGTTGTTGTTCCCTCTCTACAGTAGTTTCCTTGCATATAGATGGTATCTATGCATGCAGGAAACTCTCTACTGTAGAGAGTGGAACAAAAACACAACTTCTTCAGATCATCAGAGGAAGTCATTCATCTGAGGAGGGCCTGTATAAGATGTTCCCAAACCTGTCTTAATGTTAGTTTCTCATGTTCCCAAACCTGTCTTAATCCTTCCTTCTCTGATTCATGTGCCTTCTTGAACATTTTCCAGGCATGGTTCTTCTGTTGCCTTATTGCTTCTATTTTCTTCTGTCTTCTGGACTTTCTTGGTGTTACTTTCTCTCTTCTTGCTTGTTTGGTTTCAAACTCTTTGTGGCAGTGAAGATATATGATGTTACCAAATGCTTCCATTTTTTTTCTCAAGCTTTTCACTTCTCAACTGTTTGTCCAATTCTTTGCATAATCCTGCGTCCAGGTTTTCCCATATGCTTTTGGCACTTGCTGGTGAGAAGTTAATTTTGTTTCTGGTCTCGTCGGAGGCCTGCATTACCTCCCTACTGCCTGACCCAACCTGAATATTCTCTGTAGTGTGGTTTATAAACTGACAGAGATCTTCTAATGTCTTATCTGAGACTGACGTCACAATGTGTTGCTAAGTATTGGGCAGCAAGGAACCATCACATTCCTTCCTCGCTCTGAGCCTGATATATAGACACTTCCCTATGTACATGCATAAGTAAAGTTAAAGTGTAATTAGACGAGTTGTTATGTTACCTGGTGAGGTACTGATGTATAAAGTGACGGACTGGTGAGATGATGATGTATACAGTGACGGACTGGTGAGATGATGATGTATACAGTGACGGACTGGTGAAGTGCTGATGTACACCGTGAGGGACTGGTAAGGTGCTGATGTATACAGTGATGGACTGGTGAAGTACTGATGTATACAGTGACGGACTGGTGAGGTGCTGATGTATACAGTGATGGACTGGTGAAGTGCTGATGTATAAAGTGACGGACTGGTGAGGTGCTGATGTATACAGTGACGGACTGGTGAAGTGCTGATGTATAAAGTGACGGACTGATGAGGTGCTGATGTACACCGTGATGGACTGGCGAGGTGCTGATGTATAAAGTGACGGACTGGTGAGGTGCTGATGTATACAGTGACGGACTGGTGAAGTGCTGATGTATACAGTGACGGACTGGTGAAGTGCTGATGTATACAGTGACGGACTGGTGAAGTACTGATGTATAAAGTAACGGATTGATGAGGTACTGATGTATAAAGTGACGGACTGGTTATGTGCTGATGGATATAAAGTGACGGACTAACTACTCAGGTTTCTTCTGAGCTGAACTAATAAAGGCTCCGACCTATACCCACCCCACCCCCTCCTGATATATGGACTGATTCTGCTCCAGGTTTGATTTGGCATTACTATATGGCTTTCTGATGTTACGGAGAGAGAGAGAGAGGAGAGTGAGAGAGAGGGGTCCAGTCGGTGCATCGCCAAAAGGGGATTTGGGGGGGGGGGGGGAATCCTTCCTGTGATTTAATATGCGCCCGCAAAGGATGAAAAGAGAATGGCAAATCAATGGAGAGCTATAAAATAGTTTTGTACTGTCTTATAAAATAGCTTTGTATCATCTTATTAAATTGCTTTGTGCCATTTTATAAAATAGATTTGTACCATCTTGTAAAATTCCTGACATGGGCCCTTACACAGACCATGGGCATTGTCTTTTATATAATATAACATGCCTTTGCAGTATTAATAGTTATAGATGATTGTCACATAACAGAATAATCTAGATTTCCAGGGCGTCTCCTCCACTCACGTGACGGTTAGTTCCCTGCTACGCGGTAAAGAACTAATTGAAACATTAGGTCACAAAATAAGCAGTAAAAAACTAATGTATACCACCTTCTTGTTTTTCATCATCACAAATATAGCACAAAGTAATATAGCACGGAGTAATACACCACAGAGTAATATAGCACAGCCTAATATAGCACAGAGTAAAACATGGAAACTGGAAAATAAAAGTAGCAATTTTATTTTTCTTTTATGTGCTGCACATACAGTTTTCTGCACGGCATGATTTTTTTCTGTGCGCTGCATCTAGCTCCCTACCGTGTCGGTTTTTAAATCTAGCTCTATGTCATATCAGTCTTGACATCTAGCTCTATGTCATATCAGTCTTGACATCTAGCTCTATGTCATATCAGTCTTGACATCTAGCTCTATGTCATATCAGTCTTGACATCTAGCTCTGTGTCATGTCAGTCTTGACATCTAGCTCTGTGTCATGTCAGTCTTGGCATCTAGCTCTGTGTCATGTCAGTCTTGACATCTAGCTCTATCTCATCAGTCTTGACATCTAGCTCTGTGTCATGCCAGTCTTGACATCTAGCTCTGTGTCATGTCAGTCTTGACATCTAGCTCTATCTCATCAGTCTTGACATCTAGCTCTGTGTCATGCCAGTCTTGACATCTAGCTCTATCTCATCAGTCTTGGCATCTAACTCTATATTATATCAGTCTTGACGTCTAGATCTATATTATATCAGTCTTAACATATAGCTCTATATTATATCAGTCTTGACATATAGCTCTATATTATATCAGTCTTGACATCTAGCTCTATATTATGTCAGTCTTGACATCTAGCTCCATGTCATGTCAGTCTTGACATCTAGCTCTATATTATGTCAGTCTTGACATCTAGCTTTATGTCACATCAGTCTTGAAATTTAGCTCTATATTATGTCAGTCTTGACATCTAGCTCTATGTCATATCAGTCTTGACATCTAGCTCTATATTATGTCAGTCTTGACATCTAGCTCTATATCATGTCAGTCTTGAACTCATTTCCCTACTTGTCACTCCTTGAAATACATGCCCAGAACAAAGAAATTCTTGAACACGGAAATTCTGAACGTCCTAGTTAACTAAACTTCAGTTATCCTGACAAGAACAACTTACGAAGCCATATTACCCGAGATTACAAAAAAAAAGAGTTCTCATATTTACCAAGGCAATAGAAGGTTAAATGAGTGATACAGGACAGACCTAATATCCCACTCCCACTATTTGCTATGGGGTGTCTCCGGGATTGTCTGGTCATCTAATCATAGGTTAGAACAGACCCCCCCCCACACACACACATACACACACAAACTGTAACATTCTCACAGATGTGAATTCTCATTAAAACCGTTAGCTACCAAAAGGTAGGCTTCTAAAGTATATGACTCGTACGACACAGGAGTCTTTGTTGATACAAATTTTAAGATTTACAAAAGCACACACTAGAGGTCCACATAGCTTTGCAAATGTTCCCACAGCGAAAGTAACTCTGCCGCTATTAAATAAACACACTGGCTACATCACGTCCACTTTTCTAACACATTTAGTGGTCTCAGCGTTAATTCAGCTCTGTTGTTGGTTACTAAAATAGATCAATCTGCATACAAGAGGGGACGCTCCCCTCTACCAGGATACAGTTTTTAACCTAAGTATTTCACCTGGCCCGTGTAAGTGTTCTTCTATGCTCTCTGTGTCCAACTGTCATGATTGTGAAAGAAACAATAAAGAAGTACAGTAATATGTACCAGCATTGTATCGTTTATCATCGCAAGTGTAGCACAGGGTAACATCTAGCACTGTAGCACAGGGTAACATCTAGCACTGTAGCACAGGGTAACATCTAGCACTGTAGCACAGGGTAACATCTAGCACTGTAGCACAGGGTAACATCTAGCACTGTAGCACAGGCTAACATCTAGCACTGTAGCACACGGTAACATCTAGAATTGTAGGACACAGAGTAACATCTGGAAAGCGGAAAATAAAAATAGCAATTTTATCTTCTTTATACACAAAAATATAAATTTTCTTTTTCTTTATACACTACACATGTAATTTTTGTCGGTGCACGAATTTTCTTTTTTTTTCAGCGCAGCCTAGAGACATCTTGACACCTAGCTCTCTGCTATGTCAGTCTTGACGCCTAGCTCCCTGCTATGTCAGTCTTGACGCCTAGCTCCCTGCTGTGTCAATCTTGACGCCTAGCTCCCTGCTGTGTCAGTCTTGACGCCTAGCTCCCTGCTATGTCAGTCTTGACGCTTAGCTCCCTGCTGTGTCAGTCTTGACGCCTAGCTCCCTGCTATGTCAGTCTTGACGCCTAGCTCTCCTAAGTGAAAGCCAGTTAAACTTGTAGTTAATCCTCTAATGAATGCCCAAGGCTGCTGCCATTGTAAGCAGTGATAAAGAAGCAATATATGTGTAGATTTCCGTGTAGACAAAGACAGATGAATTATTATTATGTGCCTTGCCAGCAACAGGAAACCACTGTTGTAGCTCACAAGAATAGTTATGCTTGAACAGAGTAATAGATTCATCATGGACGAGGTTAATGGATGTTCCTCTGGAACAGCCTCGTCCGGTAGGGCAGCTCACGAGCCACAGGTGAGGTCAGATAGTCATCAAGCTACTGGTGGCAAATCTAACAAGTTCAAAATACCAACAATGAATGTTAGAACTCTATTCCAGGCTGGAAATTTTAAAAATGTAAAAAAAGGGAAATGGAATGGATGAAGTTCAACATACTAGGAATGAGTGAAGTTAGATGGACAGGTGCAGGGAAAATAAACTCTGATAAATATACAATAATATATTCAGGAGGTGAGAAACGTGAACGAGGAGTAGATGTAATATTTGACGAACAAACAGCAAGAACAGTTGTGGGATATTTGAACATCTCGGACCGAGTCCTACCAGCTGAACTGAAAGGACGACCAATAAACATAAATATTATACAAGTGTACGCTCCAACAGCTGATAGTTAGGAAGAAGATGTACAGCTATTTTATAATGACATAGAGATAGCACTGAAACACACAAAGTCACATGAAGTTACTATAGTGATGGGAGATTTTAATGCCAAAGTTGGTAAAGGAAGAACATCAGACATTGTTGGTGATTACGGACTGGGGGAGAGGAATGAATGAGGTAGCAAATTAACTGAATGGGAAAAATACACAGCATGGTTGTAGGAAACACTTGGTTTAAACAACATCCTCGAAGACTGGCAACGTGGTGCAGCCCAGACAAAATGACTTTTAACCAGATAGACTATATATTAACCAACAAACGATTCCGGAATGCATTACCGACTACAAAAACCATGCCAGGAGCTGACTGCTATAGTGATCATGACTCACTGTGTGGAAAAAAATTAGAATAAAGCTAAAGAAAGCATGCAGAAAAGTGAGAAACATCAAACTGAACACAGAACTCCTTAAAAATGACCAAGAACTGCGAGAACAACACAGGGTTATTATAACAAACAGATACAATGCAATAGCAAAGATAAATAGTATAGACGAACAATGAAGAAATTAAGAAATTCTATCCACCAAAACTTAGTTGATCCTCTTGGGCCAAAGGCCTCGCATATGGCGGAGGACAAGGCTTTCAATGTCTGGCAATTCCTTGCTACTTGCTTTAGATCTTCGGTGTTTCTGATGAGCATTGTGGAACACTCCTTGGTGATAACTCTTCTTAGTGTGTCTTTGTGTCTTCCCCGCTTTCTTTCCCCCCCCCCCCCCCTCGCCCGGTGACCACGTAAATGTTTGATGTGGGCGTAGTTTTTCATCCATTCTAAGTACGTGGCCGATGTAGTTCCAGCGACGTCTTCTGATAAAGTTTGATACGTAGTCTTGTTTAGTTTCGTGTCTTATTGATGTAATCGATCTGAAGTCGTGCCAACAGATATTATTATAGAATTGTTATAGATCTAATAGGCTCTAAATGTTATGATGCTTCATTCTAACTTGCTAAATTGTGGTGATCATTAAACTTAATGACCATGCTCTTGAAAAATTCACTAGTTTTACATACCTAGGAAGCAAATTAACACCCGCGGGAGACATATCAACAGAAATTATGATCCACCAAACTGTTAAGGAGATAATACCACCGAAAAAACAAGCCCCCAAGAATAAAGGGATGACAGATGACATCTTGGGACGGATGGACAAGAGAAGGAGGAGTAAAAATAACCAAGAAAAATATATCTTATATCCTTCCCGTACCGTTAAACGTCACATAGGGCTCGCAAAGTAGTTCGCCAATTTTTCCTGTTTTCGGCGAGTCTTCCAACCTCATCAAGGGATTTTATGCCTGTTAATTTGGCCTCTCTTAACAATGACCTCTTCAGAGTTTCACGTGGTCTGCCTCTTTTTCTTTGGCCTGTTGTGTTCCACTTGATAGCTTGTTTTAGGATTCTCTGATCATTTCTTCTCATCAAGTGTCCAACATATGTCCATCTCCTTTTCCTGATCACCCATGAGACTGGTTGTTGTTCAGTCGTCTGTCTTATCTCTGCATTATTCTTAAATTCGTCCCACTTGATGCCGAATATTTTCCTTAGGCATTTGTTTTCAAAAGAGTCTAATTTCTTGTCTATTTCTTTAGTTGTTTTCCAGCTTTCACATGCATAAATGAGAGTGGATATTACATTTGAATTGAATAGTCTTAACGTGGTTTTTGTGCTTATAACTTTTGAATTCCATATGTTCTCAAGGTTCTTGAAGATCGATGCTGCCTTTGCAATTCTAATTCTAACTTCCTTTCTAGTGTCACCATCCTGGTCTATGTAGCTGCCAAGGTATGCAAATTGATTGACTTCTTCAATATCTGTCCCTTCTAAATGTATTTTTCCATTCTGATTAAGGGAAATTTTCATTATTTTTGTTTTGTCTTTGTTAATTTCAAGTCCTATTTTGCTAGCCAGTGAAGACAGGCTATCTGTTTTTTCTTGCATGGAATTCACATTGTTACTGATAAGAGTTATGTCATCAGCAAAATCAAAATCTTCTAGTTGGGTCCTATGTACCCAGTCAATACCTGTGTTGCCTGTGCAGCATTTTTTCATTATGAAGTCTATTGTAATCCCAAAAAGTAAAGGAGACAGTATACATCCTTGTTTCACGCCTGTTTCAATCTGGAACAATTCACTCATCCCTTCTTCTGTCTTGACTGCACAAACATATCCATTGTATAAGTCCTTAATGATGTTGACAATTTTAGATGGTATTCCATATAAACTTAAAATTCTCCATAGTGAATCTCTGTGTATGCTATCAAATGCCTTAAAAAGTCTATGATAAAAAAAGAGAAAGAAAAATATAGCAGGATAAATAAAGAAATAAGACACAAATGCAGAGAAGCGAAGGAAGTGTGGTTACATGAACAGTGCAGACAAATAGAGGACTCCCATAATAAAAACAGCAAAAACATACACAAACGAATTAGTGAACTCACAGGAAGGAAGACAAAATGTACAACAGGATGCCTGAAATCGAAAGAAGGTAAAATGTTAATGAGAAAAGAAGACATGGTGGACAGAGTATATCGGTGAGCTACGAGGGGTGATTGATATATTCTCGGTCTAAGGTACAGCGGATTATTTGTGGACAACTTTTTTGGGGGGTTATTTCTCAACATAGTCCTCCCATTGCAAGTTTATGCACGTGGCCCAGCGATTCTGGAGCGTACGGATCCCTTCTTTGTAAAAGTCAGCATCTTGTGCCAGTAGAAAGTGGTCTACAGCATGAATGACGTTATCATCTGAAGCTATTTGCGACCACTGAGCTCCTTTTTTGAGTTTGGTAAACAGGTAATAGTCCGAAGAGGGCAAATGGGGAATGATAAGGATGTTCAAGAAGCTGGAAGCCGCATTCATGAATGGCAGCCATTGCCACCGCTGACTTGTGAACTGGAGCATTGTCTTGATGAAAGATGATTCCTCTCGTCATTTTCCCTCGACGCTTTTCCTTCACTTTGACCAGCAGTTGCTTCACAAGATTAGCGTAATAGGCCCCGGTGACCATTCTACCCTTTTTGCCTACCAATAGCAAACCTTCTTAATCCAAAAAGATGGAAGCCATCACTTTGCCTGAAGACAGAACCACCCCCTTGCTTTCTTTGGAGGTGGGGATCCATGATGTTTCCGCTACTTGGACTGTTCTTTGGTTTCTGGTTTAAAATTATGAACCCAAGTCTCATCCATAGTCACGCATTGCTGAAGAAACTTTTCGGGATCTGCAGAAAAATGGCCAAGATAGTCTCTTGTCATGCTGTGATGCTGTCGTTTGTGATCAGCTCCAAGAAATTTCGGGATCCATTGAACCTTTGTCATTTGAAGATCATTGTGAATAATTGCATGAACACGTTCCTGGGAGATGCCCAACTCAGTAGCAATGTACCGCTCAGTTAGTCGTCGATCCTCCATTATCATGTCATTGATTCTGCCGGTGGTTTCATCGTTACCGTTCTTGCTCTTCCTGGACGGGGATCATCTTCCAGACTCTCCTTTCCATGTTTGACTTGAGCTGCCCATTTCTTTACTGTGCTATAAAAAGGGGCACTCTCCACTAGTCTCTATCATATCCTCAAGGATCTCCTTCGATGATAAGCCCTTGCTGCACAGGTAGCGAACGACTGCTTGATGAGATATTTTATCCATTTTCTCAATTTCTGCCACACCCTACCACTTCAGTAGCCTGCAAAAAATTGGTTGCAGTTAATTTCTTGAAACTTGGTGGTTAATCTTATATTAACCTAATCTACAAAAGCACCTAATATCAATTGTGCGTTTCAAGTATTTGTACTTTATGCCGAGAACTTATCAATAAAATTAAATGGAACTATTCTAAAGCAGATGCAGAAATTCAAATACCTTTGCGTAGTAATAACTTCAGATGGGAAATGCAAAACAGAAATTAAGAATAGAACAGGCCAAGCAAAGACTGCATTTCAGAGAATGAGAAACACATTATGCAACACATCCTTATCAATGAATGTTAGAAAACGAGTCCTAAAATGCTATATTGAACCTATCTTGTTATATGGAAGTGAATCATGGACAATAGGCAAGTCTGCACAAAAATCATTGGAAGCAGCAGAAATGTGGTCTATTCAAAGAATGTTGCGAATTCCCTGGACAGCAAAAATAACTAATGAAGAATGTATGAGAAGAGCTGGAGAGACAAAAAACCTTGTCAAAAAGATAAGAGAGAGAGAGAGAGAGAGAGAGAGAGAGAGAGAGAGAGAGAGAGAGAAAGTATTTTCATAGGACATGCAATGAGAAGAGGGGGCATTGAAAATATTATAACAACAGGAAAAATAGAGGAAAGAATAGCGAGGGGAAGACCAAGAGAAATGATACTGGACAGTCTAACGAGATGGTGTGAGAGGAGATCACCAACTGAGCTGATGGCCTGCATGAAGGATCGTGTACTCTGGAGAAGCATATTAGCCAACGTCAGTCGGCACGGCACCTGATGATGATGATGCCTTGCCACGCATCTCCATTTTGTGTGATTTTTTATTTTCTTATTTGTTCAACTGCTTTTTCTTCCATGTCAAATGGTCAGTCCACTCAGATGTTCTTCTTGTGGCTTTCATCTTTTTCCTTTCTCCTTGAATTTTCCAGTCATTATCCTTCAACATCTGTCTTCTCAGGAAAAGTTCAAGAAATGTCGACTGTCTTTATAATTTTTAACTAGTTTTTTTTTTATTGTTCTGAAAGTTTATTGAGGTCTTCGTTTGTTCTTCTGTCTGTCCAGGGTATTTGTTGCTTATTTCTCCAAAATCACATTTCTGTTTCAATTTCTTTGTCATCTTTTTGTTGCCTTTTCACATCTCCTAAACATAAAGCAATAGTGGCTCTATATAGCACTGTCATATTTTTTTTCATCACTCTTAAAACATCTCATTTGTAAGCGTCTTTGCCTTACTTATTCGTGATTTTATTTTATGTGTGCATTTGCCATTAGCTGTTAAGACAGAAAGTTGCCATCAGCTATTAAGACAGAAAGTTGCCACCAGCTGTTAATATAGAACTTTGCCATTAGCTGTTAAGACAGAACTTTGTATCAGCTGTTAAGACAGAACTTTGCCATCAGCTGTTAAGACAGAACTTTGCCATCAGCTATTAAGACAGAACGTTGCATCAGCTGTTAAGACAGAATTTTGCCATCAGCTGTTAGGACAGAACTTTGCAATCAGCTATTAAGACAGAACGTTGCATCAGCTGCTAAGACAGAACTTTGCCATCAGCTGTTAAGACAAAACTTTGCCATCAGCTGTTAAGACAAAACTTTGCCATCAGCTGTTAAGACAGAACCAACCGCTTTTTATTCAGAGAAGTCGAGGCGATGGGGATGTTTAATTTCTGTGACATGAGTTCTCCACTCACTCAGAAATGATGTTTAATTTCTGGTGCAATGTGTGTAAACTTAACTGGCCCTAAATCTACATTTTATGGATAGACTGGGAAGAAATAGATCAACCAAACTGTTTCAGGCATTCCCTTAGCATGTACTACCGTACTGCGTGGCCAAGATCTCGCGACCCCCATGACCGCCAACTCAGATTCTCCCCTCCAATGATACTGCATGCCAGTTAATTCAGCGTCTTACACACATTCATACATCACATCAACATGAAATACATATTACCAATTCAGCAAATCAATTACATCCACTTATTAACACTCTCTACATATCATAGTGACGCCACCACAGACATTATAACACAGGACAACAACATCATGATAATAACAAGGCATGACATAAATCATTCATTCATTTATTTGCATGTCGCTTGCGGAACTTTGCCTCCCTAACAGAAGTCCTATAGACCTCTCAGCTGTGAGCAAAATGGCCTGCTGCTGATCCATCCATTTGCAGATCATCAATGAAGTCTTGCAACCATCTCCGCTTTGGTCTTCCTCTCTTTCTTTTTCCCATTATGTACCCTTCAAAGACGGTCTTGTCTAGATTATCATGATGTTTAATGTGCCCAAAATATTTAAGTTTTCTCTCTTTAATCCTGTTTACTTGCTAGCCTTCTTCAGTATTAAGTTCTTGTAGTATGAATATATTTGTTCTTTTTTGTGTCCATGAAATTTGAAGAGTTATTCTGTAGCATTTATATTCAAAGGCATTTATGTGTTTCTCAGCTGTTTTGTTAAGTGTTCAGGTGTCACAAGCATACGTTGCGATGGGAAAGA
Source organism: Achatina immaculata (assembly GCA_009760885.1). Lineage (NCBI taxonomy): Eukaryota > Metazoa > Mollusca > Gastropoda > Stylommatophora > Achatinidae > Lissachatina > Lissachatina immaculata. The sequence goes on from CM019691.1 coordinate 835,462, forward strand.
TGCATGCCCTTAAAAATCTTATTTTTGTAGTTCTGTCTCTTCCTCTCCACAGATTCTTTAGTTGTTATACTTTCTGAAGAACGATAGATGTCCTCCTTTTAATTCCCTCATTGTATCTCCATTATTAGTTAGTAGTGATCCAAGATATTCAAAACTCTCCACTTCTTCCAATTTTTCCTCATTGATACATATTTCAGCTGCCTTGTTTGTTTTGGCAGTTGTCATCAGTTTAGTTTTCTTCGCATTAAGATAGAGGTTTTGCTCTTCGCTGTTCTTACGGACTGACAAAATTAGTTTTTCCATTCCTTTTTGTGTTGTGGACAGTAATACTGTGTCATCAGCATATCTAATCTCTGGTATTTCATAACCTCCAATTGTTATGGCATGGTAATATTCTTTGTCTACATCATCTTTAATATGCATCATTATATTTTCAGTATACAAGTTAAATAAGTAAGGCGACAGTATGCATCCCCAATGGACCCCTTGTTTTATGTCAAACCAAGTTGTTGTTTCACCATTTATTCTCACTGCTGCTTGTTGGTCTAGATACAGCAGTGATGTTAATTGTATAAAATGTTTGGAAATCCCATTTTTCCATTATTTCCCAAAGTTTCTGGTATTGTACACAATCAAATGCCTTTGAGTAGTCTATAAAGGATACATATATATTCATATTCCATTCTTTGGGCCAAATACCTGAAAGCCATATCTTTTTACCTAGTGCATGATAGATTGTTGCACGTTCCTTTCCTCCTGCTTGAATAAATTCAGCTGTTATCTCATCACATCCTGGTGATTTACCATTTTTCAGATTCTTTATTGCCCATAAAACTTATTCTATTGTCGGTTCGGGTCCTTTCTCCTCCATAATAATCGACACTGTTGATTTCTGCTTTCACAGTCGGTTGTTTCATACATTCCTCTGCAATATTCCTTCCATCTTTCTAGAATTTCCTCTGTCTCTGTCAAGGTATTCCCCATCTTGTCACAAATTACATTTAGCTTAGGTGTGACATTTCTTGTCAATATCTTCATTAAAAAAAAAAACAACTTTTCACTATCTCTTCTACACTTCTGATGTCCTTCTATTCTTTCGCATCCATCTTGTATGTATAGTTTTTTTTGGTCTTTTCTTATGTTTCTTCGTACTTCTTTTGTTAAAGATTTATGTTCCTCTTAGCTGATGTTTGTCACTTTCTATTGCGTCTTCATTTCTCTACGTTGTTTTATCAGTTCTAGTGTGACTACTGTAATCCATCCATTCTTTTGTATTTTCTTTACTGGAACCATATCTTTAGCTGTTGTTATTAAGATATCTCTGGCTTGCGTAGCCAGTTCCTCTGGTGTCATCTCCTCCTGTACAGCCATCAGGATTTCGAAACGGTTCTTCACTTCTATACCGTTATGTTCTGGTATTTTTGTAAGATCAAAGTGGAGTGGTCTTGATCCCGTAACTGTATTTTTTATCTTTATCTTCACGTCTGCTATTAATAACTCATGGCCCGAGTCACAATCAGCACCTGGTAAAGTTTTTGCTGATGTTATACTTGACCTCCACCTTCTTTGTACTAAAATGTAATCTATTTGATTCTTGGTTTTCCCATCAGGTGATGTCCACGTGTAAAGTCTTCTTGGATGTTGTTTAAAAAGTGTGTTAGCAATCATTAGCTCATTTTCCATGCAAAACGCTATTAATTGTCACCTGCCTCATTTCTATGTCCTATGCTAAATTTCCCTACAACGTGTCCTTTATCTTCTGCTCTTTCTGTACCAATCTTTGCATTAAAATCCCCCATCAATAATACAATATCATTTTTCCGTACCTGGTCTATCGTATTTGCAGTAATAAAAAGTCTTATACTCCCTCTTCATCGGCTGCTGATGTAGGTGCATATATCTGGATGATTGTTACATTTCTATGAGTGCCTTAAGTCGAATATTGAGGATTATATAACTTACTGAATTGTAACCTAGTAATACTTTTGATGTTGATTTGTCCAAGTAAAAACCCAATGCACTGCATACATTTCAGCCGCCGGTGCCATGAATTTCTCACCCCTCTATCTCACATAAAACTTCCCTGTGCCAATGCACCGAATAACATATTTTCACTTCTGTGAAATGCACTGAATACATATTTCCACTTTGTGCCAGTGCACTGAATAACATATTTCACTTTTATGCCCATGCACTGAATAACATATTTCGCTTTGTTCCAATGCACTGAATAACACACGATGGACCTAGGTGTGCCAATCCAAATATGACAAGACTCAACAGAATCAGCGAAATTTTAAAGTACGACGACAACAGCACAGTATGATTTACGACACATCATATAATCCACAGCACATTTGAATCAAACATTGTGAGGTCAGCAGGGCTAACACCGACGAGACGAAATCAGCTCCCTTCCATATCCCTGGTTTTCTGCTTAACCTTCCCGCCACGCATTTATAGGTCCTATACTTCTTGATCACGTGAACGGGACGCATTGCCCACTTCGTGCACCAATGGGGTTCGAATGGTCGTTAACAAGTGCTCCACCCACCATAATGCAATGACCATGTCTGACTTCTGGTGACATGAGTGCTCCTCCCACCCCGATGCAATGGGGTCTGATTTCTGGTGACGTGAGTGGTCCTCTCACCCAGAGACGATGGTGATGTTTGAATTCTGGTGACATGAGTGGTCCTCTCACCCAGAGGCGATGGTGATGTTTGATTTCTGGTGAAATGAGTGGTCCTCTCACCCAGAGGCGATGGTGATGTCTGATTTCTGGTGACATGAGTGGTCCTCTCACCCGGAGGCGATGGCGATGTTTGATTTCTGGTGACATGAGTGGTCCTCTCACCCAGAGGCGATGGTGATGTCTGATTTCTGGTGACATGAGTGCTCCTCCCACCCAGAGATGATGTCAGATTTCTGGTGACATGAGTGCTCCTCCTACCCAGAAGCGAAGTCAGATTTCTGGTAACATGAGTGCTCCTCCCACCCAGAGATGATGTCAGATTTCTGGTGACATGAGTGCTCCTCCTACCCAGAAGCGAAGTCAGATTTCTGGTAACATGAGTGCTCCTCCCACCCAGAGATGATGTCAGATTTCTGGTGACATGAGTGCTCCTCCTACCCAGAAGCGAAGTCAGATTTCTGGTGACATGAGTGCTCCTCTCGCCAAGAGATGATGTCAGATTTCTGGTGACATGAGTGCTCCTCCCACCCAGAGATGATGTCAGATTTCTGGTGACATGAGTGCTCCTCCCACCCAGAGATGATGTCAGATTTCTGGTGACATGAGTGCTCCTCCCACCCAGAGATGATGTCAGATTTCTGGTGACATGAGTGCTCCTCCCACCCAGAGATGATGTCAGATTTCTGGTGACATGAGTACTCCTCCCACCCAGAGATGATGTCAGATTTCTGGTGACATGAGTGCTCCTCCCACCCAGAGATGATGTCAGATTTCTGGTGAGATGAGTGCTCCTCCCAACGCCGTTTACTCCCCCGCAGAGTCGTCATGGAAAAAAAAGATGGCTGCCTGTCATTTGTTCTGGAGGCATCGTTTTGTTTTCTAGTGATACGACATGCCCTAGCGGTCAGTAAGCGTGTACTGTTCTATTATATATGAAGTTCGACACAATCGTTTCTTATTTAATCTCTCTGTCTATTTTTGTGTGTGTGACACTTCACCCAAAGCTTGTTTTAAATAAATTATTCACACCAATGGTCGCTGATGGTTTAACTGTTATTTTTAGCCTCGTTAAGTTATTGCAGGTAAAAACGAAAAACCTGGCTACTTCTCGGTGTATAATGGCCGATGTTGTGTCTCCTGTCGCGATGTAAACAAATATATCTTTCTATTGCTACACGCTGCGACTGCCTCTCCCTCTCTCCTCTTGTTTTTGAGATTGAAAAGGAAAGGCTGTGGATGACAAACAGCTAGTTATGTGGTATTAGGAGATTGTTACTGCAATGTTTTAAGATAATATGGCATGTTTTATGTCGTAAATGATATATTAATCTTCTTGTATGGTGTGTGCACAGGGAGAACTGAAGCAACCAGGCATTCTAACACAAACCTCCAATGTTTTGTTTCAGTGTACATATTCATGTGTTCTTACTTAATAAATATATTATTTGTGCATACATACACGAGTGCGACTGCTCCAATGTCTACACACATACATACATATTATGTTCTGAATTTCTTATTTTGCTGATTACATTGCAGAAGATAGATGTATTTTCTGCTTCGTCCTGAAATGAGATAATTTGTGACCTGCATGATACACTGGCTCCATTAAGGTACTACCTGGTCCAAGAAGTTAGAACCGTAACGAATTCTGAAAGTTTTAAAGGTATGCTAGTATGGGTATAAAAACTTACCAGTAAAGGCGATGTTGATGACCTTATGTCAGGGTTTACTTTCTTTGCCAAACTTGATCGGAGTAGCAACATTGAACCTTACTTCTCATGCGAACCGATGGACTTCGTCTCCGCTACCGCTACGCTCTAGTCGACCTAGCAGTAATAATGTTCTGCAGACACACCAATGTTAGAAAAACTGATTCTGAGAAAGAAAAAAGATAATGCAACGGTTGTCAGAACGCTCTTTCGGCATGAATGTCGAGGTTTTCTGAGTTATCAGAGCTTTACTGCAGTAGTTTTGTAGATATTTGTATAATTAGTCTTGTATATACGTATATCCCAAAACTATTTGTGTGCATTAAAGATAAGATAGAGTCTTAGAACACTGAACACTATGTAGGGAAACTTCAAAACTGAGCCAACGTTGACAGACATCTGGTTCATGCAACTTATAACTTTCTAGCAATGCTCTAACTAAAGATAATCTGTGTAACCCACATTCACGACCAAATATTGACAATATTAGTCAAAGTTTGCTGTTATATGCCCGCTAGAAACTCTGTGTACAAGTTAAAATAGTGTGCTATTTAACAGCAATATAGTTCTCCTTTTTTATGTATAACAAAGATTGAGCACAACATTTGTACTGTTGTATAAACGAATAGAGAATCCCAAAACAAGCTATCAAGTGGAACACAACAGGCCGAAGAAAAAGGGGCAGACCGCGTGAAACTCTGAAGAGAACATTATTAAGAGAGGCCAAGTTAACAGGCATAAAATCCTTTGTTGAGGTTGAAAGACTCGCCGAAGACAGGAAAAATTGGCGAACTACTTTGCGAGCCCTATGTGACCTCTAACGGCACGGGAAGGATATAAGATATAAGATAAACGAATAGAGAGCTCAATTGGGAAAGAGCGGAAAAAAGGCAAAGGACAGGCGTTTGTGGAAAACCCTTGCGGAAGTCCTATGTGCCCTGGGCACTTAAAGTTCATATATATATATATATATATATATATATATATAAACGAACACTGTCATGTATGTAGCTGTAAGACTGGTCATTAAAGGTGAACTAGCGTGCAGGTAATCAATATTATCCGTGTAACAGAAGGAAGCAAACGGGACAAACTGCTGTGACAACAGGAGAGTACTGTCCCGTAAAGCAATAGTTTTTAAACTCATTATTTTTGTAATTCTGAATTATCAAGAAAGAAGAGAAATAATTGGAACAAATTGTGGGGTACTTCAGCCATGGAGATATGAGCATGTCAGAGTGACTTTTACAACACCCAAAAATTCATGCCTTCTCAAATGTAACAAACTGCACAAAAGAAACACTGTCGTCGCCGAAACTCCTAGATGTGAACGGTGAGGAGATAATAGCTAGCAAAGGTGTCCTCTATCCATCAGGTTGTTGTAGATCCAACATTGTGGGCGTGGTCTAGAGTGCGGCTCGCCCTACCCTCGAAACAGCAGTAGAATAAACCAGGAGAGATGTTCACTAAGTTGCCTGGCAAGGTGACATGTGGTATTCCTTATGTGAGCTCTTGTCTCAAAACTTCTCAGGGGAAACAGTGAACGCATTACAGAAAACTTGAACACTTAAGCAAACAAATCCACTGCTATTCATCCATTCTGAGTGTTGTTAGGCGAAGAGAGAGAGAGAGAGAGAGAGAGAGAGAGAGAGAGAGAGAGAGTCTGAACATTCAGCCTAGAAATCTTTTTTTTTAAAAATCAGTTATTTTAATATACAGGTGCTACAATCCATCAGAAAGATATAACACTATAGAATGAAAGTAATACATCCACTTTAAAATAGAATAGAGAGTCTATGTCTTGACACAATACAAGACAAGGAATGGAATATGTCGTCACAACAGTCTCCAACAGGTCTACTGCAGACACCATAGTCATAAACCATATTACACTGAAACCTGCAGTCAATCAACTTCAACAACATATAACATTCCACGAGAAACTAAACAAAGCTTACTTATTACATCTTACATCCTTCCCGTGCCTGCAAAACGACACATAGGACTCGCTTGGTAGCCTGCCAAGATTTCCTATTGTCAGCGAGCTTTTCATCCTCAATTTTATTGGTTTTTTGACGGCATTGATTTTTTTTTTTTTTGCGGAATGGATATGTGCATACGGATGTATCTCTAACTCCTATGAATATATATATTTCGTTTATATATTTTGTAAACATATATCTGTACTTGCCCCTGTCTTCAACCTGTTTATATGATAAGTCCAACCATTAAATGATAAGTCCAACCAGTGCATATAAACACTACCACATGAACTATTTATTTTTCACACGCAATCAGTAGCTTAAATATAAGGCAGCTGTTCACAACAGCTCTACTGCCTGTGCTACATATATGTTGTATCAAAGCATACATTCGAGTGTTCCCTTCTTATTTGCGTATGACAAATACTGCTCATAGTAACCCTCAATGACATTTTATCATCTGTAACCATATATATATATATATATATATATATATATATATATATATATATATATATATAACAACATAGATGACGCTATCGTTTTAATCGATATATCAGTCTACATGGTCCAGATGAAATACTTTACATCAATGTCATATACGCTATTTCCCTTCTTACGAATGCTACTTAAAGTTTCTACACGTACTACTTACGACAGTGAACTCCGGATATCACAGGACGTCACTTGACATATTATATTCACAGATGATCATGACTTAACACGAACGAGGCGGCTGAGCAACGCTCTGAGATCATAGCTCACGACACAATATACACGTCATTTTTTAATAAAAGAAATACATAGTGTGCCCAAAACATCAAGATCTTTAGCTCCCTCACAAAAAATATGCACCATTGCATATGCCTGACAGAACGAGGACTTCCCTCACGCGACTCCTCGCGCGTCTCTATCCCAGATTCCTGGATCACGTGATATTACCCTCATTAACATACTCTTATAAGTGTGGGAACTTGTGAACGGGCCACTGTGTCTGGTCGCCATGATTCGATCGCAATCCCGTCGACCAAGCGTTCGGTCCTGTTCACACATGAGACATGTTGTTGTTTGCGCATCTGTTTTATCTCTGCGTTGTTCTTGAATTCCTTCCACTTTATACCGCGTATTTTCCTGAGGGATTTTTCAAAAGCGTCTAAATTTGTTGTCTGTTTCTTTAGTTGTTTTCCAGCTTTCACGTGCATAAATGAGAGTGGATATTACATTTGAATTGAATAAGAATACCAATATAATAATAATAAAACTGAATAATAAACAAAGCTACTGCTTTAAAAATATTGAGTACCACATTTATTAATGGGGAACTTTTAGATGGTATTATGAGTATGGAAACGTAGCCCATTAGGCTGGGAAGACAAATACACCGACAATTCCTGGCGTGAAATATTCAACGCCATATGGGAAGAAACCTTACAATTTACTAGCAACAACAAAAAAAAAAGACATACTTACAAAAATTCCAAAAGAAAAAACTCCTCTAACAACAAACTCTTTAAACTGTCTCAGAACTAACCACTTCATCTTAACCTAAACTGCCTTTATTAAAAACTGTTGCTACCGAAAAACTCCATCTAAAACAAGACATTCTCCACTCCAAAACGTAATAATGCTTTCCAAAACATAATAATGCTTTCCAAAACAAGTAAGGCTCTCTAAAACACCACGGCTCTTCCTCTAGCCTAATCTTGAGTGGTATTTTTACCACAACTTTACCCACTCAGTTTTCATACCGCACGTTTATCTCAAGACCCTTGCCAACGCCCTTCCGGTAATCCTAACTAAGATACCTTTCAACCAATGGTTTTCACTGTATTGATTGTTTCCCGGGTACCAATACTGCTTATATCCTAACAGTTAGGAGAATACTATCAGAACTTGTCAGGGACTATAACAGTTACTGATCAACCATACAAATAGACCAAGAAGAAGAAGAAGCAATAGAAGAAGAAGAAGAAGAAGACTTCTTAACAATTGACTCATATTTATAAATCGACCCGAAGACCAACCTAAAATAAGAAACATGCCATAGCAACAGCAACATTCATCACCATCATCGACATCATTAAAACACACACAGACAGAGACAGATAGACAGAGACAGACAGACAGATAGACAGACAGACAGATAGACAGACAGAGACAGACAGACAGAGACAGACAGACAGATAGACAGACAGAGAGTAAACTCTCAAACTGAGGATATCCATATATCCCCCCCCCCAACCCGTGTATGAAGAAACTTTAATACCTGGCTGTGTTCTCAGTAACCTGCCTTTTGTTTTTGTTTTTATCTGTATTTTTCCAGCCCATTTATAGTCCATCCCAGCCCATTTATAGTCCATTCCAGCCCATTTGTAGTCCATTCCAGCCCATTTGTAGTCCATCCCAGCCCATCCCAGCCTCTGGCGCACAGCTTGATGGTCCGTCACGTCGTAGTTTGTGTCTAAGAAAGTCTTCTCTGTTAGTATCCCGTTCTATTTTTTCTTCAAGAAATTTCGTAACTGACGTCCGCCTGATGTCCTGTTTCTTTATTTCAGACGCCACACAAGGCAAACTATCCACCGATTTATGTCAAGATTCACAACTTATGTTCCTGTATGCTCTAGGATTTATGCACTTTATCATTGATCAAATTTCTAGTCATACTGAAAGAAGCCCGCGGAGACAGACAGACGAACAGAGCAAACGGGTCAACTTTATCTTTGCAAAGCGACTAACTAGAAACTGCATGACAGGCAAACAGACAAACAGTCAGACAGATAAATAAGTTGACAAACAGGCAAAATAGACAGGTTGACAGAGACAGATAGACGGACAGAATGACAGAGAAACAGACAGTGGACGATAGTCAGATAGAGAGAAAGACAGTAGATGTATAAGCAGATAAAGAGACAGACAGCTTGAAAGACATATAGACAGACAGATAGAAAGCGTTGAAAAGTTGAAGTACACCTGAAATGATATCCATATTTTTGTTCATTTAACAGTCTCATCTTGTTCATATCTACTCTCATATAATTAACAGTCTCATCTTGTTCATGTCTACTCTCCTGCATTTAACAGTCTCATCTTGTTCATGTCTACTCTCATATATTTAACAGTCTCATCTTGTTCATGTCTACTCTCCTACATTTAACAGTCTCTTTTTATGTCTACTCTCCTACATTTAACAGTCCCATCTTGCTCATGTCTACTCTCCTATGTTTAACAATTTGTTTATATCTATTTAACAGTCTCGTGTTGGTCATGTCTACTCTCCTACATTTAACAGTCCCATATTGTTTATGTCTACTCTAATAACTGAAAGGAAATGGAACAAAGCCTGGAGAAGTTAATATTGAAGAAGGCTGGCTAGTAAAGAGGATTAAACAAAGAAAACTTAAATATTTTGGACACATTAAACGTCATGATAATTTGGAGAAGACCGTCTTGGAAGGGTACATAATAGGAAAAAGAAAGAGAGGAAGACCAAAGTGAAGATGGTTGCAAGACATCGTTGATGATCTGCAAATGGATGTATCAGCAGCAGGGCATCTTGCTCGCAACCGAGAGGCCCATAAAAACTGATGTTAGAGAGGCAACGTTCCACAAGGGACATGCAAATGAATGCATGAATGAGGCCAAGCCAGGCTTGCTGTCAGTTCCTGAAGAGAAATAATGTATTCAGAGTGGTAGAAGTTGTTTGTTTTATGTCTCCCGTCATGGGGACAATGCTGTCTGTGGTAGGAGAACTAGGACAGCGTGGGACGAGGGCATGAAGCAAGAGCCGCACTCTTGTCGCGGTAAACAGGCGTCGGGCGGATCTAAATGTGTAAGTCAGGCAAAAACAGATTGCCAGGTTGGACTTTGGTGCGTGAAACAGAGGAGAGCCGGAGTAAATGAATTTGGGAAATTGTGGCTGGAAAACACCGATATAGTTTTCCCTTGTCGGAGTAGACGTTAGAAATTTGAAATTATGAAACATCCTTTGATATGAAACTAGGAATAACTGTTTGGACATTTGTTTGCAGGAAGACAAAATCTGAAGGTATGTTCTCAACTTTTGTAGAGATTCAGTAAAATTTCCTATCTCTCTTAAGAGCATTTTGGTTTACGTATTTCTTTTTTTTTTATTTGCTATGTTTCATTTGTTTCTTGTATCTATGGATACTGTATTCTGCTTTTGGAAAAGTGAGATTGTTCTGGAATGTTTATAAAAAAAAATCAGAAACAGAAGTGCCGTGTCTGCTGACGTTGGTGGTCATAAATCTCCATAAAAATAAATTGTTAGTTGTCCAGGTGTTCTCTTTCCACGCCATCTTGCCAATCCTTCCAGGATTTTTTTTTTTTATCTTGGTCTAGGTCGGCCTCTTTTCCACTCTTGTTTGCTTTTTCTTATGACATGTCCTATAAATTTAGACTATCTTTTCCGGGCTAATTACTTCTCTTCTCGAATCGATCTCTTTCAAAATTTCTTCGCTGGACTTTCTTGCTGTCCATGGTATCCTTAACATTCTTCCGGGAAAGCACATTTCCCTGGCTGCCAGACGTCGCTGTATCTCTTTAGTAACTGTTCAGGCTCCACGTCCATAGATCAGAACTGGCTCTCTGTAGCACTGGAGCAATCATTTCCTTACACTCAGTGACAGAGATTTGTTTCACAAAATACTTTTTATCTTTTGGATCCACAGTAAAAGCAAGATTTTTTTTCTCTCATTGTATTCTTTATTCATTTGACTCCTGACCCACGTTCCACGGAATAAATTGTATAATCATAGATGGACAACCAGTTGCCAACCAGCAGCCCGCCAGCCACTTTGACTGGCGGACATATGTTGGCTAAAATCCTTTCTTTTTCGCAATATTTCCAATCACAGTTAATGTAAAAGTTAATTGTTAACATTTTCAAGCTTAATATAATAGTATTATGTGATTATAATAACTATATCTAAGTCCCGTAGCACTTGAATGAGGTAGTAAAGGTGTGTAGTGCTACTGCCTTCACATTTCTAGGCCACTACAGGATTTGAGGTAGGGATGTCAGCACCTCTCCTCACTGTCTTTGTTTTCCTAGGGAAACCCCAGGTAGGGATGTTAGCACCTCTCCTCACTGTCTTTGTTTTCCTAGGGAAACCCAAGGTACCCATTTTTTGAGGCTGAGTTGACTCCGGTGCTGGTCGGTACGAACAAAATTCCTCCCGAGTGTGAAATCGAACCAGGGACTTTCTAATCGGTATGCGAGTGTACTAACTAATACACGAGAACGGCACCATAATAATAATTATAATATACCGTGGATAAAATGAGATTTCAGTTAACAGCTGAGCCTCTAGCCTCGACTCTTTCAACTATACTCTTTCCCACCTCCTCTCTCTCCATCCCTCTCCCCTCCTCTCTCTCCATTCCTTCCCCCCATCTCTCTCCCTTCCCACACACACACTTTCTCTCTCTCGCCACGCCTACTTGCTGCCGCCATAAAGTTCACAACATGTGGGTCTTAAATAAGTTTATCCACCTCTGTACTTTAACAGGCGCGTGTATCCACCGCAGAGAGAGACCTCTGCGTGCCCATCCTATAACAACTCCAGTGTGTCGGCGCGACAAGCAGAGTTACCTCAGTCGTTGTTTGGCAGAAAAGAAGGCGAACGTTTCATCCGTTAATTTCCACACACTCACGCACGCACACACTCACACGCAGGCAAGTACGTCCCTCTGTGACAAAACTATGCTATAAGATTCTCTATCGCTATATTCCACTCATGAACTATATTCTCTCTAGTTCCCCAGTCGTTAATTATGTTATCGCTCTTCTCTCCCTTCGACTTTAACTAGTTTTTGAAACCTCAAAAATCCACCTGTGTGTAAAATGCGTCTTGAAACTTCAAAACTTTTATCATTCTTTAAACCAGATCTTGAAACTTCAAAACCTCTATCAGTCTTTAAAGTAGATCTTACAACTTCAAAATTTCTATCAGTCTTTAAACCAGATCTTAAAACTTCAAAATCTGTCTTGCAACTGACAGAGATCCCTAGAGATATGAAAACTCTGGCACTGCTCTGTACCCGAATAATATTTTGCCACATTACAATACTTACGGGTATTGCAACTTATTAGAGGCAACTAACTTCTAACTATGGCAGTTTTCGTCCTACAAGACGTTCTGAAGCCGTCATGTTCTAGTTTCATGTTTGGTGCAGCATCATTTTGTTGAATAGATCCTTACTGCGTTCTTCTAACACCTGCATAACGAACACCAACATACAGAACACCTACATAACCAACATCTACATAACCAACACCTACACAAAGAACACCTATATAACCAACACCTAAATAAAGAACATCTACATAAAGAACACCTACATAACCAAAACCTAAATAACGAACATCTACATAAAGAACACCTACATAACCAAAACCTAAATAACGAACACCTACATAACGAACACCTAAATAATGAAAACCTACATAAAGAACACTAAATAACGAACACATACATAAAGAACACCTACATAACCAACACCTAACATATAGCAAAAGAACAGCTTTACCTCTGGAACTGCACTTCAGAGATTAAGTTGAAAGTGGAAATGAAGGTGCTAGATGTTGAACCAACAACCTCCTAATGTCCAGAAGTTTCTAGTGTAGAAAGTCACACATGAGGTGGGTGGGTGGGTGGGTGTGTGTGTGTGGGTGGGTGTGTGCGTGCGTGCGTGCGTGCGTGCGTTGGTGGTGGTGGTGGTGGTGGTGATAAGAAGCTTAAGCAATAGGAAGAAGAATGAAAGACAGGAAAGTCATAGGAAACTTACATGAAATACTGGTCTGGCTTCAAGATTGTATCATGGCGTAGTTGCGAATAATTAAGAGGGCTGCTGAATGATTGCGGATTATCCATTTAAATTAGAACTAACAATGTATAGAATTTTTGCTCTAATGAGTTACAGCCACGTAGACTTTACAAAGAATGGAAGATTTATATTCTCACATTGAGTTATAGTACTTAGATTTGACAAAGTATGGAATATTTATATTCTCACATTGAGTTACAGTACTTAGATTTGACAAAGTATGGAATATTTATATTCTCACATTGAGTTACAGTACTTAGATTTGACAAAGTATGGATTATCACAATGAGTTACAGTACTTAGATTTGACAAAGTATGGAATATTTATATTCTCACAATGAGTTACAGTACTTAGATTTGACAAAGTATGGTACATTTATATTCTCACAATGAGTTACAGTACTTAGATTTGACAAAGTATGGTACATTTATATTCTCACAATGAGTTACAGTCACGCAAAGCTCATAAATTATGTCCTTTTCTACCAGTACGGTTTTTTTCCCCTTCATAAGTTCCTTCTTCCCTGTGCGTAGTATCTTAGCCGCGTGACCGATCTTTTCCCCATGATTTTTAAAATTTAATGTTAGCTGTATATAAAATGTGATCCAGTGCGCTTCGCAGTGGAGGCAAACATTCATCTATTTCAGACCTTTAACACTGAGAACCTAACAGGGTCAAGTTGCGTACTGGAGTATTTGTGTGCAGGAAGATTTCTGAAAGCTCAAGTTATGTTCTAACTCTTCTGGAGATTCTGTAAAATTTCATATCTCTTTTAAGTTTATGTATTAAAAAAAAGTTTCGTTTACATTTGTGTATGTCTGTGTAATGGAATCCGTCGCTAGGCAAATCCAGCTGACAGTGTATGTGTGTGTAACAGTGTGGAAGATATCTCTAAGCTAAAGAAAAAAAAGGCTAAGAAAAGAAACTGAGACGTTATTAAAAAAAAAAAAGCAAAAAAAAGAAGACCAGGACTTGAAGTAGGGTAAATACTGAGGTTTGGTAAATAAAGGGAACAGAAATCAGATGAAATGCAGTCTCAAGTGGTTGATGTGAGACGTCCGACTGAGATTATAAACTCCCTGACTACGAGCTAGGAGAGGAAGAAGGATATGAAGACTGGTTGGGGATCTGACATGGTTCGACTGTATTCTTGCCACGTTGACTGGTACAGTTGAGTCGATGTGTATTATGACGCAAAATCTACTCCTACCAGTCGCCGTATCTAACCAGTCGCCGTATCTACTCCTACCGGTCGCCGTATCTACTTCTACCGGTCGCCGTATCTACTTCTACCATTTCTACCGGTCGCCGTATCTACTTCTACTGGTCACCGTATCTACTTCTACTGGTCACCGTATCTACTTCTACCGGTCGCCGTATCTACTTCTACTGGTCACCGTATCTACTTCTACCGGTCGCCGTATCTACTTCTACTGGTCACCGTATCTACTTCTACCGGTCGCCGTATCTACTTCTACTGGTCGCCGTATCTACTTCTACTGGTCACCGTATCTACTTCTACCGGTCGCCGTATCTACTTCTACCAGTCGCCGTATCTCCTACCAGTCGCCGTATCTACTCCTACCAATCGTCGTATCTACTCCTACCAGTCGCCGTATCTTTCTTCTTTTGGAATTTCGCTATTCAGGGACTGCGTCCTGTTCTATATGACATCTACTTGGGAGAAAACTGCGCCCTCTACGGTGTGATATCTACCTGTGATAAGACTGCGACCTCTACTGTGTGATATTTACCTGTGATGAGACTGCACTCCCTACTGTGTGACATCTACATGTGATAAGACTGTGACATCTACTTGTGATAAGACTGCACCCCCTATTGTGTGACATCTACCTGTGATAAGACTGCATCCCCTACTGTGTGACATCTACCTGTGATAAGACTGCGACCTCTACTGTGTGACATCTACCTGTGATAAGACTACGGCCTATACTAAAAGGTACTTTTTCTTGAGCTTTGGAGTGCCCTAATTGAAAGCAGGCTACTTTTTTCGGTTTTATTTCCCTACCCGCAATGGCCCGCTGTAGAAGGCAGGAACTGATAGCTTGTGTTGAGACAGGCCATGCCCACACAGTATTAGCATTTTTTTTAATGCCACGAGATATCTTGCACAACGCAGTTTGAATATGGCGTGGCTGACTCACACAGCGAGAAAGTAAAATGATAAAATGTACTTTTCAAAGAGAAAGGGTTCTACAAGTAATCTGTATATATTATATATACATGAACGTATGTGTGTATGTTAGAGCATAACGCTGGAACGCTTGGAGCAGTTTCAATCAAACTTGGCACACATATGACTTATAATCAGGACAGTGCAACGTGGGGGTTAGATCATCCATAGGATACCCCTATGACCCTTAGGGGTCGGGGTGACATGTAAAAATAATAAAGAAGACCGATAATAGTGTCGAATCCATAGTTTTCGGGGTCACTAAGCTGATTGGAGACAGTCCTGATGACAAGCCCATGTTTAGTCGAATAGAAGAAACAGAACTCTTGTAGAACCATCTAGACTCTGCAGAACCTTCTGGACTCTGTAGAAACTTCTAGAAGTCTATGGAAGTGAATTGAATATTATAGAACTTTCTAGATGATTTTGGAACTAAACAGACCTCTGTAGAACGTTTTAAAATGTTTCGAAAATGAATAGAACTTTGTAGAACCGTCTAGAAGTTTGTGGAAATGAATAGAACTTTGTTGATTGGGATAAATAAATACCAGAGCAACACCGGGTAATCAGCTAGTAGATAACAAAAGAGAGATGATTCTGCAAGTGATAGATAATAAAAGTGAGATGATTCTATAAGTAATAGATAATAAAAGTGAGATGATTCTACAAGTAATAGATAACAAAAGAGAGATGATTCTGCAAGTAATAAATAATAAAAGTAAGATGATTCTGCAAGTAATAGATAATAAAAGTGAGATGATTCTACAAGTGATAGATAATAAAAGTGAGATGATTCTGCAAGTAATAGATAACAAAAGAGAGATGATTCTGCAAGTAATAGACAATAAAAAAGAGATGATTCTACAAATAATAAAATAGAGATGATTCTGCAAGTAATAGATAATAAAAGTGAGATGATTCTACAAGTAATAGATAATAAAAGAGAGTTCAGAAGAAGAAGAAGAGGACTTCATTCTCAGAAATTTAATATTCATTCTGAGAGGAAGGGAAAAAAGAAAGACAGAAGGAGAGAGAGAGAGAGAGAGAGAGAGAGAATTTGTACACGTTGATGCTGGAGTAGGGGAGGTGGAATGGAGGAGATGACAGAAGGAAGAGGGAATCTTTCCTACATTGGATACTCAAAAAGTTATCAATTTTTGTAATTTTACAGTTACAAACTGACAGCTTCAGTAACTTCAAGTAAGTTACAAATTGACATATTCAGTAACTTTAAGTAAGTTACAAATTGACATATTCAGTAACTTTAAGTAAGTTACAAATTGACATATTCAGTAACTTTAAGTAAGTTACAAATTGACACTTCGGTTCATCGGTTGTTCACAAAATTCTGTTTTGTTTTGTGTCTCTCCTTGTAACCAGGTCCCTTGTTCGGACTCCCCGTACTGCCCCCTCCCAATCCAGTCTCAGAGAATCAAAGGACGCACAAATAGGCCGTTTCGACATTTCCTGACAAGTATTTTTAGTCACTGCTCAGCCGAGCGGAAATGCACTTTTGCTTTCTTGGCAGGATTTAATTTTAAAAAAAAATATTAATAATAAAGCTGTAACTAGGGTTACAGATATAGCTGTGATCCTAAATGTGAATAGGACAAAATGATCACACAAAGGTGTGTGTGCCGTCGATATGTGTGTATTTGAAATATATATATATATATATATATATATATATATATATATATATATATATATAAGAAAATGAATGTGTGTATGTATGTTAGAGCATCACGCTGGAACGCCTGGACCAATTTCAACCAAACTTGGCACACATATGACTTACAGTATGGACAATGCACAGTGGGGATTAGATCATCCCTAATATACCTCTATGAACCCTATGGGTCGGGGTGGCATGTAAAAAAAATCGAAAATTAACGACGTTAGTGCCGAATCCATAGTTTTCAGGATCGCTGAGATGAATAGTGGCACTACCGATGCCGTTTAAGTCCAAGCTCAGCCCCAATCGGCATGGGGTTCTAGAGGTGAGATTGGGATGGGGTGACATGTACAAAAAAATCTAAAACGACCGATATTACTGTCGAATCCTTAGTTTTCGGGGTCGCTGAGATGAATAGTGGAACTCGCAAGTTCATGCCCCATCGGTTGGTGGGGGAGGGGGGTGAGAAGTGGTGGAAAATAAAATGTCCAAATTGACCGAGATTAGTGTCGAATCCATAGTGTTCGGGGTCACTAAACTGGTTGGAGACAGTCCTGATGACAAGCCCACGTTTAGTCGAATAGAAGGAATAGAACTCTGTAGAATCGTCTAGACTCTTTAGGACCTACTAGAAGGTTGGGGAAATGAATAGAACATTGTAGAATCTTCTTGAAGATTGTGGAACTGAATAGACTCCTGTAGGCCCGTCTAGAAGGCTGTGGAAATGAATAGAACATTGTAGAATCTTCTTGAAGATTGTGGAACTGAATAGACTCCTGTAGGCCCGTCTAGAAGGTTGTGGAAATGAACAGAACTTTGTTGATTGGATAAATAAATACCCCGGCAACGCCGGGTAGTCAGCTAGTAAACAATAAAATCACCCTTCTCTGTTTGATGTCGGCGAGAAACTTGCAGATAAAAGGAAGCCTAGCTCACGAATGTGGCTTGAGTGGGTGTTATATCTGTCAATTTTAGTACGCGCGCAGACATATAGGAGTCAAGTCAGAAACGGTTGCTTTGCTAGATTTTCTCTCTCTCTCTCTCTCTCTCTCTCTCTCTCTCACTCACTCATATCTGTGCGTATATTTTTTTTTACCAAATCTTCGATTAGAAGGGAGCTCAGGTACTTGTATTGTGAGTGTATGTATGTATGCATGTGTCTTGTCTTTTATTTGTCCTTGATAAAGTCATTGCTGCCAAAATATTGAGCACTTGTTTTTCATAGCCATTTCATTGTGCTATTGTTTTTATTATATTACTGTACTGTTAAAAAAAACGCAACACTACTGTAGTAATAATGGACACCAAATTTCAAACTTGTATCAAAATTTGATCTTACAGAATTAATGTTTCAATCTTGGCACGAAGAAACTTTAAGACTTTAACAATGAAATGATGTTCATTAAATTTGGTTTGGACTTTTATTCTCTGCGACTGAGGCCTCCGTTTCAGTAAGGTGTATGGCCTGCTCTGGCCTGTATCAGAGAACGCCATCTCCTTGACATGGATCCGATTAGCAGTTGGATCTGTTGTGGGATGGCTGACCACATTTTCCGCAGTGCAAGAGACAACTGTCGGAGATTGGTTGGCGCCACGTCTCGCTGGCGGACTTGTCTGTTGAGTTCATCCCATAAGTATTCTATTTGGTTCATATATGATAACATGGATGGCCATGGAATTGTCTGGGCGTTGTTGTCAGTGAGGAACTGGATGGTGAGGTCGAGCGTTATCCTGTGGAAAAAATCGATCCTGGTGCAGCCAGAAGTGGAAGGACGTGAGAACGAAGAATTTCAGCGACGTGTCGTTGGGCATTCAGGTGTCTATCAATTTGCACCAGGTCACTTCTTCCCATAAAATTCATCGTCCCCCACACCAGTACACCTCCACTACCATGTGGAGGAGCTTCATCCATGCAGTTCTGGGCGTAGCGCTCATGGACCCTGCGGTAAACTCTTCTCTGTCTTTCGTGTCGGTGGAACAGAAAGAATGATTCACCACTAAACCAAGCCCTTCTCCAATTCGCAACGGTCAGTTGACGATGCTGGTTCACCCACTGCAGTCGGTTCTGGCGATGGCGGTCTGTAAGAACAGGACCTCTGTAGGATCTTCTAGCCCAAAGACCAGAGTTCCAGACCATTTGATCTGAAATTCGACAAACTGCTGCCATTGACTGTTGAAGACGCAGATGCAAATCGATTCCTGAGGTGACGCAGCCGTATGAAGCGTATGAGTTGTGACTATGGGTCTTCCACTGCGCGGCCGGTCTGCAACTGAGCCAGTTTCTTGAAATCGTCTCCAATGGCGACTAATGGTGTTTCTAACCACATTAAATTATCTGGCCACTATACTTTGTGACTGCCCAGTCTGTAAGCGTCCAATGATGATGAGTCATTGTTCTGTAGTGAGATGAGCCATAATTGCGCATTGAATTTTCAAATGAACTGATTCGAGGAGAGTCAGTCTTTTACAGGCATTCAATAACGTGGTCAGCGAATTTTATGTTTATTAAGTTTCACGGGATTATCGTGAACCTGTCATGAGTTATTGTCAAAAATGCTGTTTTGACTAGTGTCGCTTTTCTGTGCTCATGAATCATCTGCTGAGTACATTTCGATCCAAATCAGCAGGCCAACTCAGTAGTTACAATTCGATTCAACAAGTTTAATATGAAAAGAACAATGATAGTCGAAGCAGCCGATGAATAACAAAGATGATTCACCAGTATAACACATGAAAAATCAACAAACAACAATTGATACAAAAGCATTCCAGCAAATATGATTTCACCACAGGAATGAACATTTTCACCAAAGTAAGATACCAACCTCATTCAAGAACTCATCCAATTTGAAAAATCCACACAGCAACTTGTCTAACAAAAAAATCTGCATTCTAAAAAGGACAATCAGACATTTATTCCTACACTCGGTCACTCTAAAAAGGGAAAATGTAGACATGAAACCAACGGATCTTCACCCAGCCATATCTCACAATCTTCTTTTTAAAAATGACGTGCAGGACTCCGTCCCTGAACCAAGAATAGCCAACCATAACATGGGCTATTGTGAGGGGGGCCCACATGATCTAGAAAGATCTGGAAGAAAGGGCATTTCACTCTGTCTTCAAGAGTGACATTGCTCAGTTTATTATAACCTCACTTATACTGTAATAATATGAAGAGAGATTGACAGTGATAGTTTGTGGGAGATATGAAGACAGATTGACACTGATGGTTGACCATGTGGGAGACATGACGGGAGACTGACACTGACAAAATCATCCATGCGAGAGATATGGAGAAAGATCAACACTGACAAAGTCATCCATGTGAGAGCTATGGAGAGAGATCAACACTGACAAAGTCATCCATGCGAGAGATATGGAGAGAGATCAACACTGACACAGTCATCCATGTGAGAGATATGGAGAGCGATCAACACTGATAAAGTCATCCATGGGAGATATATGGAGAGAGATCAACACTGACAAAGTCATCCATGTGAGAGAGATGGAGAGAGATCAACACTGACAAAGTCATCCATGTGAGAGATATGGAGAGCGATCAACACTGACAAAGTCATCCATGCGAGATATATGGAGAGAGATCAACACTGACAAAGTCATCCATGTGAGAGAGATGGAGAGAGATCGACACTGCCAAAGCTGACCATGTGGGGATATGAAGGGAGACTGACACTGACAAAGTCATCCATGTGAGAGATATGAAAGTAGGCTGACACTGACAAAGTCATCCATGTGAGAGATATGAAAGTAGGCTGACACTGACAAAGTCATCCATGTGAGAGATATGGAGAGAGATCAACACTGACAAAGTCATCCATGTGAGAGATATGAAGAGACAACTGACAGTTGACTATGTGTGAGATAGGAAGAGATATTGACATAGACACTTGACCAAGTGGGAGATTATGAAGAGAGATTGACACTGACAAAGTTAACCTATGGGATATATGAAGAGAGGCTGACACTGACAGTTGGCCATATGAGAGACATGAAGGGAGACTGACATTGACAAATTTGACCAGGTGGAAGATATGAAACCAGACTTTATAAAGTACATGAATAACTTGCATCATTTGAAATGTTTATCACTTGAACGTTTGTAAATAATTTCTAACTTTCAGATGTTGCATATCTGCTGAAATATATATTTTACTGGTTAAAAGAAAACTGAATTGACATTATTCTTGCACTCAGATTACATTATAGTACATTTTTATAATGTGTATGATTTTGTAGTGAAAAGCTAGCCAGTGTTGTATCAAATTAATATGTCAGCAAAATGGCTAAGTACCAATGTTTTTTTCTGTAAGCCAAAGAGATCTGAAAGGAACAAGTGTTTAACTGCAGCAGAAACATTGCCATGAGCATTTTATCCCTGTCCCATCAAGTATCTTAAATGTGATATAGGGAACAATGTTTCTGATATCAGTGCGGGATGTTTGTGATTGGGATGTCATGGCAAATCCTTCTACAATAACAAAAGGTTTTTTTTTGCAAGAATTTGATTTTTTTTTGTTTTGTTTTAGAAAGATCATTTCACTAATATTTATTTTGCATATTTGAGACCTGTGATACCAGTCTACTTCTTCTTCTTTGTTGTAATAATAGAAGAAAGTGAATAACATTGGTTTCTTCTGGTGTGTTTTTTATCCTCTCCCTTTTTCTCACCGCTGGGTTGTGCTAACAGGTCAGTAAAATGAGTTAATGTTGTAGTAGACTTGTTGTTGTAACTGTTCTGGTGTCCTAGAGAAGTTGTTTTTATTGAAATGTTGACTGTGTGTACGGCCTTTGAGTGCGTTCTTTCCATTTTTTTCATCATTTATCTTGGCCACATTACCCGTGATCTTGTAAGACAGAAATGACTTTTAATCTTTATCACATGTGATCTTGTAAGACAGAAATGACTTTTAATCTTTATCACATGTGATCTTGTAAGACAGAAATGACTTGATGGCCTGTATCACATATGATTTCGTAGAATCTCAGTTTACCGATGCTTGATCAGCATTATATGTTATCTTATAGGACAGGACTGATTCATGGACAGTATCACATGTGATCAAATAGAACAGGACTGACTCATGGACAATATCACATGTGATCAAATAGGACAGGACTGACTCATGGACTGTATCACATGTGATCAAATAGGACAGGACTGACTCATGGACAGTATCACATGTGATCAAATAGGACAGGACTGACTCATGGACAATATCACATGTGATCAAATAGGACAGGACTGACTCATGGACAGTATCACATGTGATCAAATAGGACAGGACTGACTCATGGACAATATCACATGTGATCAAATAGGACAGGACTGACTCATGGACTGTATCACATGTGGTGGTCTAATAGGACAGGACTGATTACTGATCTACATCTCTAGTGATCTTGTAGTTTCTGGACTCTTTATCTCTTTATCTGCATTAGATGTGGTTTTGTAGTTCCTAGAATGACACTGAATCATATAAAATGTTATACTATAGGCCCTAGAGTGATGCAATATATATATATATATATATATATATATATGCAAGAAAAAACAGATAGCCTGTCTTCACTGGCTAGCAAAATAGAACTTGAAATTAACAAGGACAAAACAAAAATAATGAAAATTCCTCTCAATCAAAATGGAAAAATACACATAGAAGGGACAGATATTGAAGTCAATCAATTTGCATACCTTGGCAGCTACATAGACCAGGATGGTGACACTAGAAAGGAAGTTAGGATCAGAATTGCAAAAGCAGCATCAATTTTCAAGAATCTTGAGAACATATGGAATTCAAAAGTTATAAGCACAAAAACCAAGTTAAGACTATTCAATTCAAATGTAATATCCACCCTTATTTATGTATGCGAAAGCTGGAAAACAACTAAAGAAATAGAAAAGAAATTAGACTCTTTTGAAAACAAATGCCTAAGGAAAATACTCAGCATCAAGTGGAATGAATTCAAGAACAATGCAGAGATAAGACAGATGACTGAACAACAACCAGTCTCATGGGTGATCAGGAAAAGGAGATGGACATATGTTGGTCACTTGATGAGAAGAAATGATCAGAGAATCCCAAAACAAGCTATCAAGTGGAACACAACAGGCCAAAGAAAAAGAGGCAGACCGCGTGAAACTCTGAAGAGGACATTATTAAGAGAGGCCAAATTAACAGGCATAAAATCCTTTGATGAGGTTGAAAGACTCGCCAAAGACAGGAAAAATTGGCGAACTGCTTTGCGAGCCCTATGTGACGTTTAACGGCACGGGAAGGATATAAGATATATATATATATATATATATATATATATATATATATATATATATATATCAGCGGAATTCTGTTTGTTCTGTCACATATCCTGTACCGGGAGTTGGCCATAAGGCTAACAACCTTATCTTGGGACCTATCTAGAGGCGACTCTAGATGGGGAAAAAAAAGATATCGTTATGGAAACTCGCAGAGAAACCAATCGAGCATCAGGGATGCCAATTCCGAAGAGCTCATTTGTCGGCCCCAAACATGTGACAAAGGATTCTGGAATGTAAGAACAATGGCAGCACCAACAAAAACTACTCGGGTCATCAAAGAAATGGAAAGATACCATCTAGACATACAGGGCATCAATGAAATGCGATGATCAGAAGCAGGTAAAAGATCGGCGGAAAAAAGTAAGTTAATAATACATTCAGGCTGAAACGACGGTAAACATCGAGATGGGGTAGGTATTATTATGTCAAATATAGCAGCAAAGAGCCTTGTAGAATGGGAATCAGTGAACAGTCGTATAATAATAGCACGATACAACCTAAGACACGGAAGAATGACAATAATAAGTGTTATGCACCCACGAACGATGCAGATGATGAGGTGAAAGACGATTTCTACAAATTACAACAAATCATCAACAAAGTCCCTAAACACGACATCCTAATTGCTATGAGGGACTCAACGCTAAGGTAGGGAAAGATAACACCGACGTTGAAAAAGTAATAGGGAAAGAAGGAATTGACATGGTTAATCAGAACGGAGAAAGATTAATTGAAATATATCTAACAGAGGGCATGGTCGTTGGAGGCACAATATTTCCACACACAGAGATAAATAAAGCAACTTGGATATCTCCAGATAATGGAACTAGAAACCAGATAGATCATTTTTGTATTAGAAAGCAATACAGAACATCTCTGATAGATGTAAGGGCATATAGGGATGCAGATGTCAACAGTGATCACAATCTGTGTATAGGGAAAATAAAACTAAAACTGAAAAGCCAACACAATAAATCAATGCACAGAAAGATAAACAGCCACAGCATACAAGAAGAGTACAAACAGCCACAGCCTATAAGAAGAGAATACTAACAGTAATTTCAATCAGGAACTTACCAGTCATTCCACAACACTCAGTGAAGTAGAGGATAGATGAATTATGGAATTCTTACAGCACAGCCATAATCACAGCAGCAAAAGCAAGCGCTGGACTGAGAAAACCAAATAGAAAAGCATGGATATCAGAAAACACATGGAAGTATATACATGAAAGACGAGCAGCCAAATTAGACATGTTGAATATAAAGACAGATCTTGGAAAAGATCTGGCGAAAGCAACATACAAAGAAATAGACAAGAAAAGAAAAAGTTCAGCTAGAAAGGATAAAAAAGAATACATAGAAGCTATGACGAAAGAGGCAGAGAAATTAGCAAAAACAGAAGACAGCAAAACTTTATATAACATACAAAAGAGGCTAACAGGTACTATTACATCTAAAGAAAGGCCAATCCTTAGCAAAACTGGAACACTATTAACATCAAATAAAGACCAAAAGCAAAGATGGACCGAACACTTCCAAGAAATACTTAATCGACCACACCCAAAAGAAGTGATAAACTTTGAAACCGACCTACCAGCCCCACAACTAAATGTCAGCCTAGATGAAATTACATTGCATTAATTGAAACAGCAGTGAATTTAATGGCTAACAAAAAAAGCTGCAGGTGAAGATGAAATAATACCCGAAATGTTAAAAGCTATCAATAGTGATAACAGGAGACAACTACAGAGAATGTTTAATAATATTTGGAAAGAAGAAAAGGTCCCTTCTAAATGAAAAAAAGGAATCATTGTTAAAATACAGAAAAAGGCAACCTTAGTGACTGTAACAGTTGGAGAGGAGTAACCTTAATATCAGTTGTGTCAAAAGTATTTTGCAAGGTCATTTTGAATAGACTTAAAGATAAAGTGGATGCTGCAATGAGAGAAGAACAAGCAGGATTTCGAAAAGGGAGGAGCTGTCTCGACCAGATCTTTACTCTAAGAGTAATACTTGAAGAACATATTGAAAAGCAGAAACCATTAATACTGAACTTCATAGACTTTAAAAAGGCATTTGATAGCATACACAGAGATTCATTATGGAGAATTTTAAGTCTATATGGAATACCATCTAAAACTGTCAACATCATTAAGGACTTATACAATGGATATGTTTGTGCAGTCAAGACAGAAGAAGGGATGAGTAAATGGTTCCAGATTGAAACAGGCGTGAAACAAAGATGTATACTGCCTTCTTTGCTTGTTGGAATTGCAATAGACTTAATGATGAAAAAAATGCTGCACAGATAACATAGGTATTGTGTATTATGGTGTCTAAAACTAAAGAAAGGTACATGCAGGAGACTATATATGTATGCTGGTGTCTAAAACTAAAGAAAGGTACATTCAGGAGACTATATGTGTATGCTGGTGCCTAAAACTAAAGAAAGGTACATGCAGGAGACTATATGTGTATGCTGGTGTCTAAAACTAAAGAAAGGTGCATTCAGGAGACTATATGTGTATGCTGGTGCCTAAAACTAAAGAAAGGTGCATTCAGGAGACTATATGTGTATGCTGGTGTCTAAAACTAAAGAAAGGTGCATTCAGGAGACTATATGTGTATGCTGGTGCCTAAAACTAAAGAAAGGTGCATTCAGGAGACTATATGTGTATGCTGGTGCCTAAAACTAAAGAAAGGTGCATTCAGGAGACTATATATGTATGCTGGTGTCTAAAACTAAAGAAAGGTACATGCAGGAGACTATATGTGTATGCTGGTGTCTAAAACTAAAGAAAGGTACATTCAGGAGACTATATGTGTATGCTGGTGTCTAAAACTAAAGAAAGGTACATTCAGGAGACTATATGTGTATGCTGGTGCCTAAAACTAAAGAAAGGTACATTCAGGAGACTATATGTGTATGCTGGTGCCTAAAACTAAAGAAAGGTACATTCAGGAGACTATATATGTATGCTGGTGCCTAAAACTAAAGAAAGGTACATACAGGAGACTATATGTGTATGCTGGTGTCTAAAACTAAAGAAAGGTACATTCAGGAGACTATATGTGTATGCTGGTGTCTAAAACTAAAGAAAGGTACATTCAGGAGACTATATGTGTATGCTGGTGCCTAAAACTAAAGAAAGGTACATTCAGGAGACTATATGTGTATGCTGGTGCCTAAAACTAAAGAAAGGTACATTCAGGAGACTATATGTGTATGCTGGTGTCTAAAACTAAAGAAAGGTACATGCAGGAGACTATATATGTATGCTGGTGTCTAAAACTAAAGAAAGGTACATGCAGGAGACTATATGTGTATGCTGGTGCCTAAAACTAAAGAAAGGTACATGCAGGAGACTATATGTGTATGCTGGTGTCTAAAACTAAAGAAAGGTACATTCAGGAGACTATATATGTATGCTGGTGTCTAAAACTAAAGAAAGGTACATGCAGGAGACTATATGTGTATGCTGGTGCCTAAAACTAAAGAAAGGTACATGCAGGAGACTATATGTGTATGCTGGTGTCTAAAACTAAAGAAAGGTACATGCAGGAGACTATATATGTATGCTGGTGTCTAAAACTAAAGAAAGGTACATGCAGGAGACTGAATCAAAGAGGCGGAATTTATGTGTCATGACCTGGTTCCTTTTTCGGGTGTCACGATTCTCACCCAGACAGGCATCGATGGCTTCGCTATGAGAAAAAAAAAAGGGGAAGGGAGTTGGGAAAGGGGAGGTGCAAGATAGTGAAGTTGATTAATGCACTGCTCTCTCGTGGCTAGACAGCTGCTCCTTCTACTAGAGTCCATACTTCTAATCATTATTTTGTCATTTTTTTTTCCTTTCATGTCTGAAGGCGGTTTCTTTATTATTATTTTGTCCAGATCTGACCATGCAGCACTTTGCTCGCTGTTTCCTAATTGTAAAACACTTGTACCTTCTCTCTCAGCATTTTGTCTTATCTGTCCGCTGCTGCTTGTTAAAGAACAAAAAAAAATCCCTTTTAATCCCTTTTCTTTCACTGAGTTTTATCAGATAATCTTTGTCCTTCACAAAAAAACTGTACACAGGAATTTGCGACTGAGCTGGCCAAGACCCTACACCGTCTGTTTGTGTACAGGCAGTTACAATGTCCCCGTCCGAGTGTAGGATGTGAAGATCGACGTGTTTTCCTTGTGACCAGATCGGCCCAGATACTTTCTCCTGAGCTCATTCCGTTACTTCAGTCAACTCAGTATAACCCACTTCCCATCCGACACAACTCTGGTGCTTCAGTGTCATCATGGCGTAGGCTGGAAAATCTCAAATAAATCAGAAGTCATTCAGTCAGTCATTCAGTCAGTCATTCAGTCGGTCAGTCATTCAGTCGGTCAGTCATTCAGTCAGTCAGTCATTCAGTCGGTCAGTCATTCAGTCAGTCAGTCATTCATTCATTCGGTCAGTCATTCAGTCAGTCAGTCATTCAGTCAGTCAGTCATTCAGTCGGTCAGTTATTCATTCGATCAATCATTCAGTCTACTGGAAGTCACAGATCTATTAATGTCTTTAATTAAGAGCAAGTCTGCCGTGGCCAAGCTTACCTCATCGTGCTTTTGGCTTCTTAGAACTGATGTAGTGATGGCAAACAGAATGAACTGGAAGACATAGAACACTTTGAGCTCTTCATCTTCGATGGTTTCAAGCCAGGACGGTTCTCAAGCTGGAGATGCTTGTTGTTTGCAAAACATCTCCGTGAGCAGGTGTTGGAATGAAAGCGTCGTTTAGAGTTCGTATGAGTTATTACTCACTGCAGCTATTCTCACCAATCCACACCTGCTACCAAGACCCTGAAATCCTTGACCCTTTAACCAGACATTAGGAACATAAATGTTTCCTAGGGCACTGTTTCCTGGCACGAAATATGCAAGTCAAGACAAAAGGGGAATGAAATGTAAACAATTAGTTACTAAATTGTATAGGACATAACCTTATTTTTTTCTCAGCTTTTCAATTCCAAGATGACTTATCTAACTTCCTTTCTCTATCTCTAATTTCTATTTCAGAAATCTTATATATGTGTGTGTATAT
The DNA here is from genome assembly GCA_009760885.1 of Achatina immaculata. Lineage (NCBI taxonomy): Eukaryota > Metazoa > Mollusca > Gastropoda > Stylommatophora > Achatinidae > Lissachatina > Lissachatina immaculata. Next base: position 863,987 of record CM019691.1, read on the forward strand.
ATATATATATATATATATATTATATATATATATATATATATATATATATATATATATATGAATGAACGTGTGTGTGTGTGTGTATGTTAGAGCTCACGCTGAAACGCCTGAAGCAATTTCAACCAAACCTGCCACACATATGACTTACAATCAACCAAACCTGCCACACATATGACTTACAATCAACCAAAGCTGCCACACATATGACTTACAATCAACCAAAGCTGCCACACAGATGACTTACAATCAACCAAACCTGCCACACAGATGACTTACAATCAACCAAACCTGCCACACAGATGACTTACAATCTGGACAGTGCACCGTGGGGGTTAGATCATCCCTAAGATGCTCCTATGACCCTTAGGGGTCGAGGTGACCTGTACAAATAATCGAAAACGACCGATATTAATGTCGAATCCTTAGTTTTCGGGGTCGCTGAGATGAATAGTGGCACTCGAAAGATCAGCCTCCATCGGCTGGGGGGAGGGAGGGGGGTGAGAAGTGGTGAAAAATAAAATGTCCAAATTGACCGAGATTAGTATCGAATCCATAGTGTTCGGGGTCACTAAGCTGGTTGGAGACAGTCCTGATGACAAGCCCACGTTTAGTCGAATAGAAGGAATAGAACTCAGTAAACCTTCTAGAAGGCTGTGGAAATGAATAGAACTTTGTTGATTGGGATAAATAAATACCAGGAAACGCCAGGTAAACAGCTGGTATGGTTATCAAAGATCACTGAACCCGCTGTATTGGGCCGTACACTTTTACAGCAATGAGTTTTTCTTCCAGGCCAAACAACACTAACAAAGAGGAATAAAGTTCACGAGGTACCTACTTTTTTTCTAGTTTATATATTGTGATTTGTTCAGTATTACTGATTCAAAATTCTTACGTGTTTACTAGTGTCTACATGTTTTCACATAAGCAATAAATGTGATCTACATAATCTCATGAAAAAAACTAGTTCGAACAAGTTCTTCTTCATTCATTCATTTGCATGTCCCTTGTGGAACTTTGCCACCCAAACAGCACTCATGTAGGCCTCTCGGTTGTGAACAAGATGGCCTGCTGCTAATGTATCCATTGCAGATCATCAACGATGTCTTGCACCCATCTTCGCCTTGGTCTTCTTCTCTTTATTTTTCCTATTATGTATCCTTCCAAGACTGTTTTCTCTAGATTATCATGACGTTTAATGTGTCCAATATATTTAAGTTTTCTCTCTTTAATACTCTTTACTAGTCAGCCTTCTTCAATATTAAGTCCTTGTAGTATGGATATATTTGTTCTTTTTTGTGTCCATGGTATTTGATGAACTCTTCTGTAGCATTTACATTCAAAAGCATTTATGTGTTTCTCAACTGTTTTGTTAAGTGTCCAGGTCTCACAGGCATATGTTGCGATGGGAAAGATGCATGCATTTAAACATCTTACTTTTGTAGTTCTGTCTGTTCCTCTCCACAGATTCTTTAGTTGTTTTACTTTCTGAAGAGCTATAGATGTTCTCCTTTTAATTTCCCTCATTGTGTCTCTATTATTAGTTAGCAGTGATCCAAGATATTCAAAACCCTCCATTTCTTCCAGTTGTTCCCCATTGATACATATATCAGCTGCCTTGTTTGTTTCATCAGTTGTCATTAATTTAGTTTTCTTCGCTATTCTTACGGACTGACATAATTAGTTTTTCCATTCCTTATTTGTGTTGTGGACAGTAATACTGTGTCATCAGCATATCGAATCTCTGGTATTTCATAACTTCTAATTCTTATGGCATCGTAATATTCTTTGTCTACATCTTCTCTAACATTCCTCGTTATATTTTCAGTATATAAGTTAAATAAGTAAGGCGACAATATGCACCCCTGATGGACCCCTTGTTTTATGTCAAACCAAGTTGTTATTTCACCATTTATTCTTACTGCTAGTTGTTGGTCTAGATAAAGCAGTGATGTTAATTGTATCAAATGTGTTGGAAATCCCATTTTTTCCATTATTTTCCAGAGTTTCTGGTGTTGTACACAATCAAATGCCTTTGAGTAGTCTATAAAGGAGATTAAACTCTCTGCATTTCTGTATTATTAATCTTATATTGAATATATGATCTATTGATCCTCTTTCTTGCCTGAAACCAGCTTGGACCATATTGACTTCTTTTTCTATTTTCTTATATATCTGGTGTTGTACACAATCAAATGCCTTTGGGTAGTCTATAAAGGAGATTAAACTCTCTGCATTTTTCAGATTCTTTATTGCCCATAAAACTTCTTCAATTGTCGGTTCGGGTTCTTTCTCCTCCAATAATAATTTACGCTGTTGATTTCTGCTTTCACAGTCGGTTGTTTCATACATTCCTCTGCAATATTCTTTCCATTTTTCTAGAATTTCCTCTGTCTCTGTCAAGGTATTCCTCATCTTGTCACAAATTATATTTAGCTTAGGTGTGACATTTCTCGTCAATGTCTTCATTTCTTTAAACATTTCACTATCTCTTCCACACTTCTGATGTCCTTCTATTCTTTCACAACAATCTTGTATGTATTGTTTTTTGTCTTTTCTTATGTTTTTTCGTACTTCTTTTGTTAAAGATTTATATTTCTCTGTGTTGTTGTTTGTTACTTTCCATTGCGTCTTCATTTCTCTACGTTGTTTTATCAGTTCTAGTTTGCCTGCTGTAATCCATCCATTCTTTTGTGTTTTATTTACTGGAATCACGTCTTTAGCTGTTGTTATTCAGTGGACAGCGTAGCCAATTCATCTGGTGTCATCTCCTCCTGTACAGCCATCAGGATTTCGAATCAGTTCTTCACTTCTATACCATATTGTTCTGGTATTTTTGTAAGATCAAAGCAGAGTGGTCTTGATCCCGTAACTGTCTTTTTTTATCTTTATCTCCATGTCTGCTGTTAATAGCTCACGGTCCGTGTCACAGTCGCCACCTGGTAAAGTTTTTGCTGATGTTATACTTGATCTCCACCTTCTGTGCACTAAAATGTAATCTATTTGATTCCTGGTTTTCCCATCAGGTGATGTCCATATATAAAGTCTTCTTGGATTTTCCATGCAAAAAGTCATTAGAATGTCACCTGCCTCATTTCTATGTCCTATGCCTAATTTCCCTACAACATACCCTTCATCTTCTTCTCTTTCTGTACCAATCTTTGCATTAAAATCCCCCATTATTAATATAATATCTCTTGCAATAATAAAAAAACACCAGCGTGATATTTCAGTATTTCAGTATTCGTACATGCCACAGCCAGGAAACGGAAACCAGATACTGATAATCAAGTTAGGAAAATGTAAAACTTAAATTTGTAAAGGCAAGTGAGCTAAACGCCAACGTGCCAGGAGTTGTAGATTTATCTATGGCTCATTAACACTAGAGCACCCTGCCTGTGTCAAAATATAAGTAATATAAGGCCGAAATGTATTTATTATATACAAAGTAACATGAACGCCCTCCGATAAATACAAACTTCGAGAGCACGCACTGAATTTATTATGCTGGCTACATATCAGAGTGTATTCACGCTGAATTATATATAAATACGTAACAAATGTTTGTAATATAACATAGTATGTTTGTCAGGGTATGTTTGTCAGGATATGTTTGTCAGGGTATGTCATCCTGCAGGAGTCATGTAAAGAACGCCCTTGTATGTTAATTCATAAACTCAACACTTTGGGGTTGTTGTCTCTGACTGGAGTGTATGAAACGACTGACTGTGAAAGCAGAAATCAACAGTGTGAATTATTATTCGAGGAGAAAGAACCCGAAATGACAATAGAAGAAGTTTTATGGGCAATAAAGAATCTGAAAAATGGTAAATCACTAGGATGTGATGAGATAACAGCTGAACTTGTTAAAGCAGGAGGAAAGGAATGTGCAACAATATCACACACTATGTAAAAATATATGGCATTAAGGTATTTGGCCAAAAGAATGAAAAAGAACTATATTCATATCACTGTCAAAACAGGGTAAGAAGTCAATATGCTCCAAGCTGGTTTCAGGCAAGAAAGAGGATCAAGAGATCATATATTCAATATAAGATTAATAATACAGAAATGCAGAGAGGAGTTTAATGTGAATCTATATTTAGCCTTTATAGACTACTCAAAGGCATTTGATTGTGTACAACACCAGAAACTTTGGGAAATAATGGACAAAAATGGGATTTCCAACACATTTGATACAATTAACATCACTGCTGTATCTAGACCAACAACTAGCAGTAAGAATAAGTGGTGAAATAACAACTTGGTTTGACATAAAACAAGGGGTCCGTCAGGGGTGCATATTGTCGCCTTACTTATTTAACTTGTATACTGAAAATATAATGAGGAATGTTAGAGAAGATGTAGACAAAGAATATTACGATGCCATAAGAATTGGACGTTATGAAATACCAGAGATTCGATATGCTGATGACACAGTATTACTGTCCACAACACAAAAAAAGAATGGAAAAACGAATTATGCCAGTCCGTAAGAATAGTGAAAAGCAAAACCTCTATCTTAATGCGAAGAAAACTAAATTGAAGACAAATGACAAAACAAACAAGGCAGCTGAAATATACATATCAATGAAGAAAAACTGGAAGAAGTGGAGATTTTTAATATCTTGGATCACTACTAATAAAGGAAATATAATGAGGGAAATTAAAAGGAGGACATCTATAGCTCTTCAGATAGTATAACAACTAAAGAATCTGTGGAGAGGAACAGACAGAACTACAAAAGTAAGATTTTTAAGTGCATGCATCTTTCCCATCGCAACATATGCCTGTGAGACCTGGACACTTAACAAAACAGCTGAGAAACACATAAATGCCTTTGAACGTAAATGCTACAGAAGAGTTCTTCAAATATCATGGACACACACACACACAAAAAAAAACCAAAAACAAGTATATCCATACTACAAGAACTTAATATTGTAGAAGGCTGGCTATTAAAGAGTATTAAACAGAGAAATCATCATCATCATCATGTGCCGTGCCGACTGGCGTTGGCTATTATGCCTCTCCAGAGTATTCGATCTCTCATGCAGGCCATCAGCTCAGTTGGTGATCTCCTCTCACACCATCCCGTCAGACTGTCAAGTATCATTTCTCTTGGTCTTCCTCTTGATCTTCTTCCTTCTATTTTTCCTGTTGTTATAATATCTTCAATGCCCCCTCTTCTCATTGCATGTCCTATGAAAGTACATTGTCTCTCTCTTATCTTTTTGACAAGGTTTTTTGTCTCTCCAGCTCTTCTCATACATTCTTCATTAGTTATTTTTGCTGTTCAGGGGATTCGCAACATTAAACAGAGAAAACTGAAATATTTTGGCCACATTAAATGTCATGATAATCTAGAGAAAACAGTCTTAGAAGGGTACATAATGGGAAAAGGAAAGAGAGGAAGACCAAAGCAAAGATGGGTGCAAGACATCGTTGATGATCTGCAAATGGATACATCAGCAGCAGGCCATCTTGCTCACAACTGAGAGGCCTACAGGATTGCTGTTTGGGAGGCAAAGTTCCGCAAGGGACATGCAAATGAATAAATGAATGAATGTCTCTGACTTTGTGGCTCAGATTCGGCATGTGATTTACGAGAGAAGTATTACCTTGCACGGAAGGTACCATGATTAACAAGGTGGTCCTTCTACACAGGCTAAGTAGATTTTAATCTACAAACCCTCACCACTGAGAGCTGGTAAACTTATCTAGCGAGCCCTTGCCGGTTAAAAAAAAAAGATGAGAGCATGTATAGGCATGATTTGTTAGTTTAGTCTGGGTTCCCGCCTAAACAACCCCTTTGTGAGGATACAATGCTGCGTTTGTACAGTCGTTATGTGTTGGTTTAGAGAGAAAGAGACAACTATGTCCCAAGACGTTTTCTGCAAGTCTGCTGAACCCAACTAGCTGATGTATTTTTCGCCAATGGAATTTGTTTTCTATGTATCGCCACCAGCAGTTTGATATTTGTCTTGGTACATCAACCACCATACTGGACTTTGTCATCTTCTGGTTCCACCATTAAACCACCTTGTGTTTTGACTTGAATGCCAGGGCTTGTTAACAAAGTGTGGACGACTGTAGTCAGCTGTTTGTATCTGTACTCCGTGTGCTGTCTTGCTGGGTCCTGCTAAGAGTAACATCAACATGGAATCTTGAAGTTGTAGTTAAATCATCCCATAATATGGCAGCTCTGAGAGAATCACAGGAGTCTGGCACAGAAAGTTCATAACAATTTATAATGAAATAAAATTAAATAATATTTCAACATTCAGTTTCATTATCATCATCATCATCATCATCATGTACCGTGCCGTTTATCTAAAATTAATTAATTGATTATTCACAATTTATTGTATGATAACTCATACTGAAGTTAAATTTGAATTAAAAAAAAAAGCACTTGAAAAAATGTTACTGCCAAATTTAAATTTGATGATTTTGATGAGGAAAGAGTTTCCCAGTGACCTGTCGTTATCAACATGTAGCATCCAGCATCTCCAGTACACGTTTCAACATGGGGTAAACTGACGCAGGAAAATGTTCATGTCATTTTGTGAAGCTGCCACCCACTGAGCCAGTATGGCGTTCTCCAAAGCAACTAGTGTCTGGGGTTCTCCATGAATGTTATGAATCTCTAACATGTCCCAAGCTTGTTCAGCTGGGGTAAGGTCTTGAGAACAAGCAGGCCAAGGAAGACGCATGATATTATTGACACCCAACACCCTACTTACAATGTAAAATAAAAATAAACTGAGCAACACACTCTCTCGTGGCATACCGAGGGGTCTGATGACTTCCCTCAAATATCTCTGGGCATTCACATGTCCTATCTTAAAAATGGGTAAGCCAATACGTCCACCCGCCAGATATCGGCCAAGACCATCAAACAGTCCCCCCTCCTATTCATCATGTTCTACAATGGCACACTAAACAAACTTCTCTTGAGCCTGTCTTCAGACCCATCGACGACCATCGTTGAAAGTCCAAGCAAAATCTGGATTCGTCACTGAAGACTGCACGAGGCCATCGATTTCCAGTCCACCTGCTATGTTCTCTCGCTCAGTTCAGACGAGCCTGACACTGACGGTGACTGAAAAGGGATCTGAACTGCAGGCACACTTGAATGAAGGTCAGCGTGATATAGCCGATTTGTGATGGTTCGTGTAATAACTTATAACCCACTCGCACCTCAAAAGCCGTTTTGTAAAGCTCATGCATTTAGCAAATCGTTGCCTTCTTGTGGAAAACGCAAAAGAAAACGTCTCTCTGTGTGGAGGCACGTGGTCGACCACCCTTTGACAACACAAAGAATACTGCCTCGTTTCCTGAAATCGTCCTAAGATTGCACGGATCTCACATCTGTTAACAAAGTCGCTTAATAACATCACTTAACGAAACCTCAGCCTGTAGTATACCTGTTGCATGGGAAACTTCTTTATTACTCAAGCGATGTCTAGCCATCACTGGGCAACAAATCTTTTCTAATCTGATCTATATCAAACAAGTGAGTGGAGCAAGTTAAAAGCATGACGCGGTAGAATATATCCAAGAAGTAGCGTGGGTTAATTTAAGCCAAAAGAGTTACAATTTGTAAAAATTAAATAAAAAATGTAAAAAAAAAAATTTTTTTTCAGTTATAAATTAAACAAACAAAAGGTTAGAAATATTTGTTGCTTAAGCTTTTGTGGGAATCATCGAATTTTTTTTATTTGAATAAATTGAACACTTTTTATCTTTATCTTTTATCCTAACGTCACGAGCTATCACGCTTAACTCACTCCAGAAGCTGAGCAAACTGCAACGTTTTGACCCGATTACAGTTATCAAGTTAAACTTATCAAGGATAAGTGTTCATGAAAAGATTTTGGTTAGAAACACCAGAAATGTTTTAGTTAGCCCGACTTTATTGACGTAGGAGAGAAACCAAAAGCAGGCTTCGGACCAAATTTGAGTGACATGTTTTCTTAAGTCAAAGAAAGTTGTAAAACATGGGTTTTGCGCGAGACTTTGGTGTCTTGTAGACTGAGTTCATAACTTATTCACTGTTTTTAGAGAGTTTAGGATTATTATTGTGATAGAAGTCAGAGAGAAAGGAACAGAATGATGTAGCTTGTATTGTTATCAGTAACTAATGGTCTAGTATGTGATTACAGTAAAGTAAGATAACAAATATTGTAGGATTAAACCTGGAAAAAATCGTAGACAAAGCACTTTAGTGAGACGTGAGAGAAAGAAAAATCACAAGAGAATTACCTGGGGTTCGAACACGGACTCCGGTAGGACGTCTCACTAAAGTGCTTTGTCTACGATTTTTTCGAGGTTTAATCCTACAATATTTGTTTTCTTACTTTACCGTACCAAAACCTCGTAGTTTCCTATTTATAAAAAATTGTTCCTTAAAACTATACCTGAAACTAACTTCATGTAATAAGTATTCGTTCGTTTGTTATTGTTGTTCAAGTTTGCACTAGACATGGCAGGAGACTGTGTGTATGTTTGTCTAGTTGGTACCTGCTAGAGAGAATGAATCTAAGCTACGGAATTTCTGTGTGTCACGACCTCGTTTCTTTCCGGGTGTCACGATCCCTTATGTCTGCTGAGCGATTACTAAAGACTTTGTCAACAAAACATCTTTTTTGGGGTGCTAGTTGGCTAAGTCGATAGTACGCTGTTCTCTCGTGGCTAGACGGCTGCTCGTCCTACCGGAGTCCGTGTTCGAATCACGACTAATGTGCCCCCCACCCCCGCGTTTATTGACAGTCTGCCGTTTATTTTACCCTGTCCTGCAAGTCATCATTGCCATGTATTCTCGCATGCCCTGGAGAGTAAGGCCACATTAGGCTTGTCACGGCTGACTGGCTTAACAGCTGAACCCATTCTTTGCGAAGCAAATTCTTCTCAGTCTTACGAAGCGTGCTCTTTGAATCCGTCACAACCACGCCGTTAACCATAGCATGGGCAACCAACCATTCCATCGCCCCGGACACAGCCTGAGTTTCGCCTGCTTGGCTGACTTCAAAGTGAACCCTGTAAGGTAGACAATAAAACTCCAACCATTTTTGTGTGTGTGTGTCTCAGACTCAGTGATTGGTCAAGGTCCTGCAGTGCAACTTTGAGAAACTCGTACGAGTTGTGCTTGTGGCCGTCATCATGTGACACTTTTGTGTGTGTGTTTTTTTTTTCTTTTTTTCCTCTTTTCTTTTTTTTCCGTTTCGTTTTTTTAAAGAAATATAAAACAGGATTTGTATAAAAAGGGTTCCTTATGTTCCTCTAATTTTTGGAGATTCTTTTTTGTACTCTCTCTCTCTCTCTCTCTCTCTCTCTCTCTCTCTCTATATATATATATATATATATATATATATATATATATATATATATATATATATATATATATATATATAATTGTCACCAAACCTACCAGAGTAACAGAAGTATCATCCACATTATTAGATCATATATATGTAGCCCACCCAGAAAACAACATTGAATGTAGCATCCCTCATACTTCGTTAAGCGATCATTAGTCTGCTGTACGTGGACAAGAAAGGGGTATAAACTTCCTAAACACAATCACATCAGTATGAAATTTAGGAGCTTCAGAAAATTTAACCTAGAATTATTCCTTATTGATTTGCAAGCATCTTCACTTACACACGTGTACCAACTAACTGATCCTGATGAGGCAATAGAATATTGGCTAAAGATCTTCAGAGATATATCAGACAAGCATGTCCCCATGAAAGAGGTGAGAGTAAAACACCAGACGAAGTCACCTTGGATAACACCTGAAATACTACAATCCATGAGAGAACGTGATCGGGCGCACAAAATCAAGGACTTTATGACCTACCGTTCACTCAGAAACAAAGTTCAATACTTAATAAGACAAGAGAAAAAAAATACTTCAGGAATCTAATACAGAATAAATCAGACAGTAAATCAATTTGGAAAGCCATAAATACCCTATCAAATAAAAGAAAAGAATTTGATTCTCAAGCCATCAATCGTGTATACACTAGCGCACATATCAGTACACATTTCAGAGAAGAAACCAACGTTCTTAAATCATCAATATCAGCTCCTGTATGCGACTTACATGAACTACAAACATTCCTGGACAGCAGATGTACTGATTTTAAACAGTTACACACTCCATTCTTAACAGTCAGTGAAGTTCACAGTTATCTCTTAACCTTAAAAAACAACAATACAGCTGGGCTTGATGATATCAGTAATAAGCTCTTACGTTATGCTGCACCTGTCATTTCACATACACTAACATATATTTACAACCAGTGCATTGCAAAATGCTATTTCCCTGACGCTTTTAAAACTGCTAAGGTGTATCCTCACTTTAAATCTGGCTCATCCAACAATCTTACCAACTATAGACCAATATCCATATTATCGTCATTATCAAAACCACTCAAAAAAACACATACACAAAATAACTCTACGACACATGCAAGAGAACAATTTACTCATAGACAGTCAGTCAGGCTTTAGACCCAATCATTCCTGCCACACAGCTCTTACCAAAATGACAGAAAACTGGTTAGTAAACATAAATGACGACAGACTATGTGGTGCCATCTTTGTCGACTTTAAAAAGGCATTTGATATGATTGAACACGATATTCTTGTAAGAAAAATAAAGACTTATAGACTGCACCCTGACCTAATAAAATTAATTGTATCGTTTCTTTCAGACAGACAACAGGTAGTATTCTTCAACAATTCTCTATCAAATTCTGCTAAAGTTGACACTGGTGTTCTGCAAGGTTCTATTCTAGGCCCGTTGCTCTTTGCTATCTATATCAATAATCTTCCACTTCATCTTAAACACTCTTCTTGTGACCTTTTTGCCGATGATTGCACAGTCTACACCAGTGACTACGATTGTGTTAATCTAGAATCAACTCTTCAGGTCGAGTTATACAATTTAATTGGATGGAGCAAAAATAATGGCATGATTATAAACACCGATAAAACAAAATCAATTCTCATAACAACAAGACATAAACTACAAAACGCAACAAAAACAACACTTCGGCTCTGTACAGAAACATCACAGATAGAAAACGTTAGCGAGCACAAAACACTAGGTCTTATTATTGACCAACATCTGACATGGAACTCTCATGTGCAATGTCTAACAAAACTCATCGCACAAAAAGTATACCAATTAGCTAAAATTAAGCACTTCATAGATCAAGACACTAGGAAGACATACTACATAGCTCATATACAAACACATTTAGACTATTGCTCAAAAGTTTGGGATGGTTGCTCAGTGTCAAATACAAAGAGGCTTTCTCTCTCCAAAAGCGAGCAGTAAAGCTCATTAGTGACAAAGATCAAGCACAAACAACTAATCATCACAAACGCATCAAAATACTACCCCTTAAGAACAGGTTCCTCTTCAACAAAGCCAAGTTAGTACATCAAATTCTTTCACGGCATGCCCCGCCTTATCTATGGAACCTGTTTAAATTTAGCCCAAAGTGCAGCCAACGCTTGAACAACATATGTCTTCCAAAACCTAGACTTGATATTTACAAGAAAAGCTTTAGTTATTCTGCTGCTCATCTTTGGAATACCCTCCCATCCTATATAAAAAATATAAATTATACTCCTTCCTACAACTACAAGCTTTCCCAATATCTATTTGATGTCGACTACATGCCTCCATGAATTATAAAACTTAAAAGTTATCTTAAGCTGCTCTTACAGATACCGAATACAATTAATTGTTTTCTGAATAGTCCCGAAAATTTTGTTTAGTAGATAGTTATTCATAATGTATATAGTTACTTCTGTACTGAGTGAATGTTTAAGAGCGAAACGTAAATGTTATATTTTATTTTATGTCTCTCAGCTTCAATGTTAGTTATGTTTGTTATATGAACAGCATATATGTAGAATGTCTGGAATAGTGAAAGATATATGATAAAGGGCAGAATGTCAGACGGGCCTGCGTGCCCAATTCTTAACCCTTCTGAAATAAAGATCAGTCAGTCAATCAATCAATCTGTCTTCCTCTCCCATTTTTATCTTCCTCTCTGGTGATGTACATGAAATGTTTTTGGCGAGAGCCTTTTCTTTCACTCATGGGATGTACATGAAATCCTTTTAACCCTTTATTGCTTCTCTCTCTCTCTCTCTCTCTCTCTCTCTCTCTCTCTCTCTCTCTCAGTCCATTATTTTGCTTAATCTTTGTTGAAAGAGACCTAAGAATGTGGCAGGACTAAACGTACAGAAATAAAAACGAGCCCTGTTTCTGCACGTCCACGCCAAGAACCTGAACTTTGCAAGCAGGGGCAGTAACTTGGTATGTGTGTCCGCCTGAGTTTTAGGGATTGTATTCAACGTTATGGCTTTGTATATGTTCTGCTTGTTGTGCCGTGTGTGTTTATATTGTGTTCTGTATTGTTCTTACGGTGGTTGCCATTGTTTTGCAGTCATAGAAAATGTGTTCTTCTGTTTCTAGTGTGTTTTTCCAGCATAGGTAACATATAATAGTATACTGGAAAATTACTGTTACGGTGATTTGATTGTCATAAAATAGTTATATTCCGGGGTATTTTAATATTTTGATCGCTTGATTTAAAGCCCTTGGTATTATTTTTTGTTGTATAAGAGTGCAGTTAAAAGGTCAGGACTGAGACGTTAAACTCCACGAGATTTTTTATGAACTTAGCCCTGACATATTAGTAACAGAAAAGGTATTTCCGGGAAGATTTAGAAACAGGAATTATGGTTGATGTTTAAGGACCAAACTCTTACGTAGAAAAAAAAAGGTTTAGGATTAGGTTTAGATTGATTGGTAGCTTGAGATTGATTATGATAGAAAAATTCATTATGTAGAGGTTGACTGAGAAGGATGTTTCAGATAGGATGCTAGGATGTGAACTGTTAGTTTCTTTTCTTCCTCATGGATCCAACGTGTACATTTTTGATGCAGCTACGAGTTGTTAGAAATAGTCTGTAACAGAAGAAATGTGAAATATTGAGATTTTTTGAGGACTTTTTAAGTCCGATATTTTTTGATGAGTATATAAGGATCCATGTACTTTTCAGTGAGCTAGTACGTTGGCTCTTACTCCATCATGTTGAAAACCTGTTTTTCCTAGCTGAGAGTAGTGGTCTGTTGCCACTCCCTCCCTACATGGCGAACTAGTTCTCATCTGGAGAGGAGTTTGGTTATACATCTGTTTACTCAGTTTATTGCTACATCCTCACTTATTCACCACTCATTTTTCCCATAATAAATATGTGAAATTGCTATTATCAAGTGAGTGTTAGTGGTTCTCAAACTGTTGAGATGTGTTCGTTCTCAGTTACATATTAAAATTCCTCAGATGTAATCAGAAGATAGAGTAAGGAAAAGTAGTACAGTTTATCATTTGTGTGGCGGCTTTACACAATTGCGAAGTGGGCATACTCGAGCTAAATGATGTATCATGCGGTAGCTTTGTCTGAGACAGAACACAAGAGCTAGGTGATGTACCAGGAAGTAGCTTTGTCTGAGACAGAACACAAGAGCTAAATGATGTATCAGGAAATAGCTTTGTCTGAGACAGAACACAAGAGCTAGGTGATGTACCAGGAAGTAGCTTTGTCTGAGACAGAACACAAGAGCTAGGTGATGTACCAGGAAGTAGCTTTGCCTGAGACAGAATACAAGAGCTAAGTGATGTACCAGAAAGTAGCTTTGTCTGAGACAGAACACAAGAGCTAAGTGATGTACCAGGAAGTAGCTTTGTCTGAGACAGAACACAAAAACATCTAAGCTAGAAATGTCACGCCAAGATTTTACTGTAATAAAGATGGAAATGTAGGAGTCAGTTTTACAAAAAGATAAACAGGGCGAGGAAAATGGGCAGGAACAAGGGTGGCAGAAAGATGAGTAGGCATAAGTGAAGAGCATACACCACTCTAATATTTCAGCAAAAGGCTTTTTTCAAGGATTACATACAAAAACGACACAACAGAAAAACACACACACACACAAAACATAAAATAAATAGGCACTTAGGTGTTTTTCATGTTCGTTGTAAAAAAGACGGGCACAAAATGTCCCCAGACAGATGAAGCATTTGCTCCCACAAAATGGAAGCAGGTTATTGCCTGAGAAATGAGGTAAAGAGACGACGACAAACGGTACCAGACGGTAAACAACATGACGTCATGGCCCAGATGGCACCAGCTTGTTCGCAAAGGATAACTGTGGCCAAAGCAAAAGTCACCTAAGTGGCACAGATAGTACAAGTGAAAAAACAATATGAGGAGAGAAGGAAGGTTCAAAATGAATAGACATCACTGAAAAGACACGACTGCTAGCTTAGGATGTCTAGTCGTGGAAGCCATCAAAATCCTCAGGCGACTAGATAAGGATGAGAAGCGCTGAAAAACCAACTTATAATCAGGGGCGGCGACACCGAGAAAATACAAAGAAGTGAGTTGCCCTAGGATAAGAAAGCTGAGCATCAACAACAGAGATAGAAAGAAGCAGAATAGATAGAAAGAAGCAGAAGAGATAGAAAGAAGCAGCAGAGATAGAAAGAAGCAGAAGAGATAGAAAGAAGCAGCAGAGATAGAAAGAAGCAGCAAATATAGAAAGAAGCAGCAGAGATAGAAAGAAGCAGCACGTAGGTAGAAATGTAAAGAAGTTTTTAAAAAGCTGAATTTATTGTTAGTTCCAGGAAGGTGGAGATAGCCAACCTGGAAAATAAAGTGCTCCTTCGGAGCTTTCCAGATCGTTCATCCGAAGAACAAGAACGGCTTGCAGTGACAGGAATGTCCTGGTTTCCTTGGTGGCCTTCTTGGCAGAAGTGCTGGCCGATCGATGTCAGTGCCTTCTTGGATGCGTTGTTCAGATGTTGGCGAAACCGATCTCCTTAGCGTAAGCCAGTCTCATATGACATCTCTTGTGCATAATGGCGTGAATGACCTTGAAAGATGCAGGTAGAGCTCTCCTGGACTGATAACGTGGACTTTGAGTAAAGAAACATTGCTCATCTCAACAGGCGGACAAGTATTGCATCTACGCTGATTATTAGTTTTATCAGTCAACATATCGATGTGTTAGTTAACATCTCCAGCCTCCTCGAACATAAGCCATTCAAACTGGTCGTTATTGTGACTTGATGAATTCCTTGCTTGGCAGATCTTTATATAAAGTCAACTGATGTGACGTTGTATGGCAAATCTTTACATAAAGTCAACTGATGTAAGATTTATTTAACTCTTTAGCTCCAAATCAACACCAGCAGAGTTGCCAAGTCCAGCAGAGTTGCCAAGTCTTGCACATCTATGCGGATAAATGCTCAGAGCGATATTTAGAGGAAGTCTAAAATAGTTTTTAAAAATAGCACATTTCTAACCCAACCCATATTTTTAAACTATAGACTACCTTCCGTCCAAGTTCTTTGTACCAAAATTTCTCTCAAAATTTATTCGGACATAGGGCAGAAAATAATTCAGGTTTGAAAGCGTTGAAAATCACATGCTTTATCTGAAGTGGTTCCCCGAAAGTTTGACGCAAAAGGAGCATTCAAGAACAAGATGATATGTGAATACCAGAAAGAGGCAACTATCAAGAATATACAAAAAAAAAGTTTGCTCTCAAAACATAAAAGCTAACTGACTTTGTGTTTGCTCTCAAAACATAAGAGCTAACTGACTTTGTGTTTGCTCTCAAAACATAAGAGCTAACACTACTTTGTGTGACTAGACGTGACTGATGATTGTGCCGTGTGTAAATCTATTCAGCCGTGGAAGGTTTTTCCATACTGTCTGACGCTGGAGGAAGCGGCAATGTGGGGGTGTTTTTACATTCGTGAGCAATTGTTTAACAAATGTTCAAACATTTCCACGTTAAATGTTGTTTAAGTAACCTAACCTTCAGTTTAATCTAACACACATGAGCTACGCGGCAAATACAGCTAGGATTACGTTTTTCCCAGATCGTTGAAACACAACATTTAATATATTCAAAATCTCATTGACCTCCGCTTAAAGTGCCATGTAGGGACACGCACTGTAGAGTACCGGAGGTTTAAAACTGTTCTGATTTAAAACTGGAAGAGAGTGGCACGTCCTGTGTTGATTTGTGGACTTGCGCAGTTGTTTCACTCTTTGTGATAGAAAATCCTGCTATTTTTGTGTTGATATGCGAATTTATAGTCCTTCCTTTATGTTAAAATGACTTTGTTCCTCCCCCCCTCCCTCCTCGTATTTCATATTATTTTATCAGAGGAAGTAAAACTACACTGTTTATGCACCGATAACTTGTACACTGTAAACTCTGAACAAGATGGACACTTCACCATTATGTACTGCTCACTTCTTGCTCATCACAAGCCCTTAGACAAAATTGTGTTCTTATATCTACCATAACAAAACAAATAAGGCAGCTGAAATATGTATCAATGAGGGAAAATTGGAAGAAGTTGAGAGCTTTGAATATATTGGATCACTAATAACTAATAACAGAGATACAATGAGGGAAATTAAAAGGAGGACATCTATCGCTCTTCAGAAAGTAAAACAACTAAAGAAGCTGTGGAGAGGAACAGACAGAACTACAAAAATAAGATTTTTAGGGGCATGCATCTTTCCCATCGCAACATATGACCTGGACACTTAACAAAACAGTTGAGAAATACATAAATGCCTTTGAATGTAAATGCTACAAAAGAGTTTTTCAGATATCATGCACACAAAAAGAACAAATATATCCATACTACAAGAACTTAATATTGAAGAAGGCTGGCTAGTAAAGAGGATTAAACAAAGAAAACGTAAATATTTTTGATACATTAAATGTCATGATAATCTAGAGAAGACCGTCTTGGAAGGGTACATAATGGGAAAGAGAAAGAGAAGAAGACCAAGGCGAAGATAGGTGCAAGACATCGTTGATGATCTACAAATGGATGCATCAGCAGCAGGACATCTTGCTCATAACCGAGAGGCCCATAGAAGTGCTGTTAGGGAGGCAAAGTTCCGCAAGGGACAGCAAATGAATGAATGAATGAATATCTATGAATATCTAACATCAGGCATAGTGTTTTTATTTATTTATTTAATTTGTGCATTTTGTTATAATCACTCTCGTCTGCGTCGTTTTTTTAATGGTAAAGAGAAACGAGTGCTCGTTAAAGAGCAAAGTTCAGAACATCCAAAGAAATCCATAGAACTGAAAAAAAGAATATACAGAGTTTTGTGAATGGATAAACAAGATTTTAAAAGTTTAGGTAAAAAGGGGGAGACTGTTAAAAAAAAAAGAATATTTCATGAACCGATAATTATTTTTAGAGAAAGCTTGAAGCATCATTTATGTTGGAAATGTTTCAAAAGAAGCGAAAGTTTAAAAAAAAATTTTTTTATTCAACTGTTGTTTCAAAATATGTAGCACACCACCTTGTCATTAGAACGTAGATTAAGTGGCCACAACTATCAGTTTAGATAACCACTAGACAAGTCTATGAGAACCAGTTAGCCAGTTAGGGAACTAGGTGGGTCTATTTAGTCAGCCAGTTATAACACAGTATAAAGGCGGTTACCAAAAGTATGGTATTAAGCTAGCAAATCAGATAACAGTGTAGAGGCAGCATGCTAGTCTAATAATATTCAGCTAGCCAATCATTCATTCATGCATTTGTTTGCATGTCCCTTGCGGAACTCTGCCTCCCTAAGAGCTCTCCTGTAGGCCTCTCGATTGTAAGTAGGATGTCCTGCTGCTGCTGCATCCATTTGCTGATCATCAACGATGTCTTGCAGCCATCGTCGCCTTGGTCTTCTTCTCTTTCCTTTTCCCATTATGTACCCTTCCAAGACTGCTTTCTCTAGATTATCATGACATTTAATGTGGCCAAAATAGTTAAGTTTTCTCTGTTTAATACTCTTTTATAGCCAGCCTTCTTCAATATTAAGTTCTTGTAGTATGGATATATTTGTTCTTTTTTGTGTCCATGATATTTGAATAATTCCTTTGTAGCATTTACATCACCAGGCATTTATATGTTTCTCAGCTGTTTTGTTAAGTGTCCAGGTCTCACAGGCATATGTTGCGATGGGAAAGATGCATGCCTTTAACAATCTTATTTTTGTAGTTCTTTCTGTTCATCTCCACAGATTCTTTAGTTGTTTTACTTTCTGAAGAGCTATAGATGTCCTCCTTTTAATTTCCCTCATTGTATTTCCATTATTAGTTAGTAGTGATACAAGATATTCAAAATTCTCCACTTCTTCCAGTTTTTCATCGTTGATACGTATATCAGCTGCCTTATTTGTTTTGTCAGTTGTCATCAGTTTAGTTTTATTCGCATTAAGATAGAGGTTTTGCGCCTAGCTGTTCTTACGGACTGATATAATTAGTTTTTCCATTCCTTTTTGTGTTGTGGACAGTAATACTGTGTCATCAGCATATCTAATCTCTGGTATTTCATAACCTCCAATTGTTATGGCATCGTAATATTCTTTGTCTACATCTTCTTTAACATTCCTCATTATATTTTCAATGTACAAGTTAGTTAAATTAGTAAGGTGACAATATGTACCCCTGACGGACCCCTTGTTTTATGTCAAACCAAGTTGTTGTTTCACGATTTATTATTACTGCTGCTTGTTGGTCTAGATACAGCAGTGATGTTAATTGTATCAAATGTGTTGGAAATCCCATTTTTTCCCTCATTATTTCCCAAAGTTTCTGGTGTTGTACACAATCAAATGCCTTTGAATAGTCTATAAAAGATAAATATAGATTCACATTAAACTCTCTGCATTTCTGTATTATTAATCTTATATTGAATATGTGATCTCTTGATCCTCTTTCTTGCCTAAAACCAGCTTTGACCATATTGATTTCTTCTATTTTCTTTCGAAGTCTACCCATTATGATTTTCAACAGAATTTTACTGGCATGACAAATCAGGGTAACAGTTCTGTAGTTTGTGCATAATTTCAGGTTACCATTTTTTGGCATTGGTATGAATACAGTTCTTTTTCCATTCTTTTGGGCACATATCTGAATGCCATATCTTTTTACATAGTGCATGATGGATTTTGTTGCACGTTCCTTTCCTCCTGCTTTAATAAATTCAGCTGTTATCTCATCACATCCTGGTGATTTATCATTTTTCAGATTCTTTATTGCTCATAAAACTTCTTCTATTGTCGGTTCGGGTTCTTTCTCCTCCAATAATAATTCACACTGTTGATTTCTGCTTCCACAGTCGGTTGTTTCATACATTCCTTTGCAATATTCTTTCCATCTTTCTAGAATTTCCTCTGTCTCTGTCAAGGTATTCCTCGTCACAAAATACATTTCGCTTAGGTGTGACATTTCTCGTCAGTATCTTCATTTTTTAAAAACATGTCACTATCTCTTCCACACTTCAGATGTCCTATTCTTTCACAACAATTTTGTATGTATTCTTTTTTTTTTTGGGTCTTTTCTGATGTTTCTTCGTACTTCCTTTGTTAAAGATTTATATTCCTTTTTGTTGTTATGTGTCACTTTCCATTACATCTTCATTTCTCTACGTTGTTTTATCAGTTCTAGTTTGCCTACTGTAATCCATCCATTCTTTTGTGTTTTCTTTACTGAAACCATATCTTTAGCTGTTGTTATTAAGATATCTCTGGCCTGCATAGCCAGTTCATCAGGTGTCATCTCCTCCTTTACAGCCATCGGGATTTCGAAACGGTTCTTCACTTCTATACTGTATTGTAAACGCAACTCCACCTTTTTTTTTTGTAATATTTTATATGCAAATTCAGCAAGCACCAAAACCACCAAGGGCGAGTCAACCGAGCCAGGTCATTTTTATTTGTCTTCTTTTTTATTTTTTTTAAATTTTTTTTTGTTTGTTTTTAATTTTTTGTTTGTTTTTTTTGTGGTTTTTTTTTTGTTTTATTTTGTTTTTTGTTTTTTTTCCCTCTCTTTTTTTTGTTGTTTTGTTCTTTTTTTTTCTCCTTTTTTCCAAATCTTTCCAGACAAAAAAAAAAAAACAACTTTCAAATAAACAATAACGAAGCATGTACAAGTGACGTGAGTTGAGGATGATTGCCCGTGGAATGAAATAATGAGATGGTGGGCTTTACAAACCATGAGGTGACAGCATGGAGTATGATAACGCGAATACTTTGTACATAAAACGTTACAACAAAGGTGTACAGTAATAGTATAACCACACACACACACACACACTTCCTCTCACCTACTATCAGGACCCTTTCTCCCTCTCTTTCACTCTCTTCGTTAACTTTCTCTCTAGTGATGGACAGTGCTTGTATTCGGCTAAAGCCTTCTCTTTCACTCTCGGGGTGTACACAGAAATAAATATGCGCTCGAGTCACTCGTATTCGGGTCACCGCAGTGGAGGATTATGGTCGGGTAAACAAAGGCACTGTTCAAGAACATGAGTTGGGAATGCCTGCCCGTGAACTGAAATATTGCAAAGGCGGGCTTGAAAGAAAAACATGTGGTAATCGCATGGTATGTACATCTGAAGTTAACATTTAAACACAAAAGGAGGGTGTCCCGTAGACTGACAGAGGTAAGGAGACGCCATACTTCTCCTGTGATAGGGACTAACCCTACCCCGCTAGCCAATCAGAATATAGTATAAATACTTATAAATCTAACAATGATGATTCAGTGCAAATCTGTATATTCAGATGTTTCTAATCCATGTCCTACAGTTTTTGATGATATGTGTGATATATGTTCTAGAAATGTTTCTAACCCATGTCCTAGAGTTCTTGATGATATGTGTGATATATGTTCTATAAATGTTCCTAATAATGTTCAGTAATTCTTACGGACTCATGTCTAGACCTGACAACAAATTATGTCCCTTAGGTGTACTTAATTTGTTGTCAACAAATTATGTCCCTTAGATGTACTTAACCTGTATCCTAGAACTGTTCTTAACTCATGTCTTAGAAATGTACTTAACCCATGTCTTAGAAATGTACTTAACCCATGTCTTAGAAATGTACTTAACCCATCTCTAAAAGTTGTTATTAAATTACGTCCTACATTTGGCTCTAACTCATATCCTAGATGTGTTCTTAACTCATGTTCTAGACTTGTTTTTGTTATCCGATGTTCCATGTGTGTTCTGCTATATTCTAAAATTACTGTTACCTTATTTTCAGTAGTTATTATTAGTTCATGTTCTAGACGTGTTATTTGTCCATGTTCTAGACGTGTTATTAATCCATGTTCTAGACTTATTATTAGCCCATGTTCTAGACGTGTTATTAGTCCGTGTTCTACACGTATTATTAGTCCATGTTCTAAAGTAAACAGCAGAACGTTTTGTTATTGGTCCATGTTCTAGACGTATTATTAGTCCGTGTTCTAGAGGTGTTATTAGTCCATGTTCTAGACGTGTTATTAGTCCATGTTCTAGACGTGTTATTGGTCCATGTTCTAGACGTGTTATTAGTCCGTGTTCTAGATGTGTTATTAGTCCATGTTCTAGACGTATTATTAGTCCGTGTTCTAGAGGTGTTATTAGTCCATGTTCTAGACGTATTATTAGTCCGTGTTCTAGAGGTGTTATTAGTCCATGTTCTAGACGTGTTATTAGTCCGTGTTCTAGAGGTGTTATTAGTCCATGTTCTAGACGTGTTATTGGTCCATGTTCTAGACGTATTATTAGTCCATGTTCTAGACGTGTTATTAGTCCATGTTCTAGACGTGTTATTGGTCCATGTTCTAGACGTGTTATTGGTCCATGTTCTAGACGTATTATTAGTCCATGTTCTAGACGTGTTATTAGTCCGTATTTTAGACGTGTTATTAGTCCATGTTCTAGACGTGTTATTAGTCCATGTTCTAGACGTATTATTAGTCCATGCTCTAGACGTGTTATTAGTTCATGTTCTAGACGTGTTATTAGTCCATGTTCTAGACGTGTTATTAGTCCATGTTCTAGACGTGTTATTAGTCCATAGAGATCATGCTCTAGACCTGTTATTAGTTCATGTTTTAGACGTGTTATTAGTTAACCTTCTAGACGTGTTATTAGTCCATGTTCTAAACATGTTATTAACCCATATTCTAAATATGTTATTAACTCATGTTCTAGATGTGTTATTAATCTATGTTCTAGAAATATTATTAACCCATTTCCGAGAATTGTTATTAAGCCATGTACTAGAACATTTAACGCATGCCCTAGAAACGATGCATACATATTTTTATGAGTTTTATATTCAACGTAAATTCAGGCCATGTTAACATGTCCAGGTGTGAGACAAATAATTGTGACTTGTTCCCAGCCACTTCAAGAACAAGATTTTATATTTCCCAGGTTGCTGAATAGGACATATAGGTCAGCCCGACGTTCTATCCATTGTTCCACGACTTTATCACACGGTAAGCTCTTCAACCAGCCTAGACTTCACATTGCTTGAACCAGAGCCCTAGCTAGACGTTACCTTATTCAACCCCCCAACAAGCGTTATTTGCACGTAGAATGTGTCACGTTGGCCTGACAACGTAATGGGAGGGTCATGAGAAGATGTCTGTTGTATACCGTTAGGAGAACTTGGATTGATGAAGGGCAGAATGTAAGACGGGCCTGCGTGCCCAATTCTTTACCCTTGAAAAATAAAGATTATTCATTCATTCATTCATTCCTTTCTCTGTTCACGTTCGAGAAGAGTGCTATCAAGCTGAGGATCCCTAGCTTGCTTTTCTCCATGACCAAAAACGTTTCTGGTATTCACGAATTCTAATTTTCCTGTCGACTTTATTATTGAAGAGGGGGCAGACATTTTTATAGACAATAATAAATCGATTTCTAAATTTAAAATTGTAGGTTATAAATTCGTTACCTGCCTTCAAAGACTTCTTCTGTTAATAAAAAGTACATCAAGCAGTTTATTGCTGAGAGAGGAGACAGCCTCTGAATTTCTCTCTCTCTCTCTTTCTCCCCCTCTCTCTCTTTCCCCCCTCTCTCTCTTTCCCCTCTCTCTCTCTCTCTTTCCCCCTCTCTCTCTTTCCCCCTCTCTCTCTTTCCCCCTCTCTCTTCCTTCTCTCTCTCTCTTCCCCCTCTCTCTCTTTCCCCCCTCTCTCTCTTCCCTCTCTCTCTTCCCCCTCTCTCTCTCTTTCCCCCTAAACACAATCACATCAGTATGAAATTTAGAAGCTTCAGAAAATTTAACCTAGAATTATTCCTTAATGATCTGCAAGCATCTTCACTGATACACGTGTACCAACTAACTGACCCTCATGAGGCAATAGAATATTGGCTAAAGATCTTCAGAGATATATTAGACAAACATATCCCCATGAAAGAGGTGAGAGTAAAACACTAGATGAAGTCACCTTGGATAACACCTGAAATACTACAATCCATGAGAGAACATGATCGGGCGCACAAAATCAAGGACTTTATGACTTACCGTTCACTCAGAAACAAAGTTCAATACTTAATAAGACAAGAGAAAAAAAATTACTTCAGGAATCTAATACAGAATAAATCAGACAGTAAATCAATTTGGAAAGCCATAAATACCCTATCAAATTAAAGAAAAGAATTTGATTCTCAAGCCATCAATCGTGCATACACTAGCGTACATATCAGTACACATTTCAGAGAAGAAACCAACGTTCTTAAATCATCAATATCAGCTCCTGTATGCGACATACATGAACTACAAACATTCATGGATAGCAGATGTACTGATTTTAAACAGTTACATACTCCATTCTTAACAGTCAGTGAAGTTCACAGTTATCTCTTAACCTTAAAAAACAGCAATACAGCTGGGCTTGATGATATTAGTAATAAGATCTTACGTTATGCTGCACCTGTCATTTCACATATACTAACATATATTTACAACCAGTGCATTGCAAAATACTATTTCCTTGAGGCTTTTAAAACTGCTAAGGTGTATCCTCGCTTTAAATCTGGCTCATCCAACAATCTTACCAACTATAGACCAATATCCATATTATCGTCATTATCAAATCCACTCGAAAAACACATACACAAAATAACTCTACGACACATGCAAGAGAACAATTTACTCACAGACAGTCAGTCAGGCATTAGACCCAATCATTCCTGCCACACAGCTCTTACCAAAATGACAGAAAACTGGTTAGTAAACATAAATGACGACAGACTATGTGGTGTCATCTTTGTCGACTTTAAAAAGGCATTTGATATGATTGACCACGATATTCTTGTAAGAAAAATAAAGACGTATAGACTGCACCCTGACCTAATAAAATTAATTGCATCGTTTCTTTCAGACAGACAACAGGTAGTATTCTTCAACAATTCTCTATCACATTCTGCTAAAGTTGACACTGGTGTTCTGCAAGGTTCTATTCTAGGCCCGTTGCTCTTTGCTATCTATATCAATGATCTTCCACTTCATCTTAAACACTCTTCTTGTGACCTTTTTGCCGATGATTGCACAGTCTACACCAGTGACTACGATTGTGTTAATCTAGAATCAACTCTTCAGGTCGACTTATACAATTTAATTGGATGGAGCAAAAACAATGGCATGATTATAAATACCAATAAAACAAAATCAATGCTCATAACAACAAGACAGAAACTACAAACGCAACAAAAACAACACTTCGGCTCTGTACAGAAACATCACAGATAGAAAACTACGAGGTTTTGGTACGGTAAAGTAAGATAACAAATATTGTAGGATTAAACCTCGAAAAAATCGTAGACAAAGCACTTTAGTGAGACGTGAGAGAAAGAAAAATCACAAGAGAATTACCTGGGATTCGAACACGGACTCCGGTAGGACGAGCAGACGTCTAGCCACGAGAGAACAGCGTACTATCGACTTAGCCAACTACCGGAGTCCGTGTTCGAATCCCAGGTAATTCTCTTGTGATTTTTCTTTCTCTCACGTCTCACTAAAGTGCTTTGTCTACGATTTTTTCGAGGTTTAATCCTACAATATTTGTTATCTTACTTTACCGTACCAAAACCTCGTAGTTTCCTATTTATAAAAAATTGTTCCTTAAAACTATACCTGAAACTAACTTCATGTAATAAGTATTCGTTCGTTTGTTATTGTTGTTCAAGTTTGCACCAGACATGGCAGGAGACCGTGTGTATGTTTGTCTAGTTGGTACCTGCTAGAGAGAATGAATCTAAGCTACGGAATTTCTGTGTGTCACGACTTCGTTTCTTTCCGGGTGTCACGATCTCTCATGTCTGCTGAGCTAAAGACTTTGTCAACAAAACACCTTTTTTGGGGTGCTAGTTGGCTAAGTCGATAGTACGTTGTTCTCTCGTGGCTAGACGGCTGCTCGTCCTACCGGAGTCCGTGTTCGAATCCCAGGTAATTCTCTTGTGATTTTTCTTTCTCTCACGTCTCACTAAAGTGCTTTGTCTACGATTTTTTCGAGGTTTAATCCTACAATATTTGTTATCTTACTTTATCATCACAGATAGAAAACGTTAGCGAGCACAAAACACTAGGTCTTATTATTGACCAACATCTGATATGGAACTCTCATGTGCAATGTCTAACAAAACTCATCGCACAAAAAGTATATCAATTAGCTAAAATTAAGCACTTCATAGATCAAGACACTAGGAAGACATACTACATAGCTCATATACAAACACATTTAGACTATTGCTCAACAGTTTGGGATGGTTGCTCAGTGTCAAATACAAAGAGGCTTTGCTCTCTCCAAAAGCGAGCAGTAAAGCTTATTAGTGACAAAGATCAAGCACAAACAACTAATCATCACAAACGTATCAAAATACTACCCCTTAAGAACAGGTTCCTCTTCAACAAAGTCAAGTTAGTACATCAAATTCTTTCACGGCATGCCCCGCCTTATCTATGGAACCTGTTTAAATTTAGCCCAAAGTGCAGCCAAAGCTTGAACAACATATGTCTTCCAAAACCTAGACTTGATCTTTACAAGAAAAGCTTTAGTTATTCTGCTGCTCATCTGTGGAATACCCTCCCATCCTATATAAAAAATATAAATTATACTCCTTCCTACAACTACAAGCTTTCCAAATGTCTATTTGATGTCGACTACATGCCTCCATGAATTATAAAACTTAAAAGTTATCTTAAGCTGCTCTTACAGACACCGAATACAATTAATTGTTTTCTGAATAGTCCCGAAAATTTTGTTTAGTAGATAGTCATTTATAATGTATGTAGTTACTTCTGTACTGAGTGAATGTTTAAGAGCGAAACGTAAATGTTATATTTTATTTTATGTCTCTCAGCTTCAATGTTAGTTATGTTTGTTATATGAACAGCATATGTCTGGAATAGAGTGAAAGATGTATGATAAAGGGCAGAATGTCAGACGGGCCTGCGTGCCCAATTCTTAACCCTTTTGAAATAAAGATCAATCAATCAATCAATCAATCAATCTCTATCTTCCCCCCCTCTCTCCCCCCCCCTGCTTTCTCTCTTTCCCTCTCTCTCTCTCTCACTCTCTGGACCCAAGGTGCCCAAATCACACGGGGTATCCACAAGGGTTACTCACAAAAGTCCGCCCCTCGCCCTTTTTTCCCTCTATTGCTCAACATCCTCTCTCTTGTTCTCCATGTCTCCTCTGGTCTACCCCTACTCCGGTTTCTATGTGGGGCTCACCCCAGTGCTGTTTTTTGTAGTGGGTCGTTAGTCATCAAAAGCACACGTCCCAACCATCGCCAACGTCTTTCCTGAATACAGAAAAAAATAGTAGGGTCAGGAAGGCCAGATTATGCATTTTCTCACACACGGCTGATTGCGCAGGAATAAAATGAATTCAATCCCGTAAAAATCTGTACAGTGTATAAGTCACAAGCCAATATAAAGGATAAAATGTTTAAATTTTAATTTGTAGGAATAGCATTTCAAACTGTAGGAAAATCAGCAAGAAGCAGTGAGGGTAGATGTCGAAACATCGGGTTAGTTTGACCTACAGAAGTGGATAAGACAGGATGTATTCTTTCTCCATACATGTTTAACATCTACGCGAAAACATGACGAGGAATGTAGTAGAGGAACAAGAAACAGCTGACTTTGACGCTTTCAACATCGGGGACCACCGGACACCAGAAATGAGAAACGCCGGTGATACTGTCCTCCTATCAGACAGCTCAGAAGTACTGCAAGATTCTCTCAACCAAAAGACACCTCCAAGCTCAGAACCTTTTCTTAAACACCAACAAAACCAAAGTAAATGACAAAATTACATTGGACCATCAAGAGCTTGACAACGTAAATAAATTCGAATATCTAGGTTCAGTCATCACCAACAATGGCGACTGTGCAGTGGAAATCAAAAGAAGACAAGCAGCTGCATCACAGAAACTAGCACAAATGAAGAGTATGTGGCAAGGTACCGACAAGAAAACAAAATTAATTTTACTAAGAGGTTACATATTCCCAGTGGCAACATACGGATGTGAAACAAGGACACATAAATCACTAGAAGATAGAATAACAGCATTTGAAATAAAATGTTACAGAAAGGCACTTAGAATATCACGGATAGAACTAAAATAATGAGATGTTGATGGGATTAGGTGTCGCAGAAAACTGGCTCGTTAATAGCATAAAAATTAGAAAGCTGAGAGACTTCGGCCACATCAAGACACACATACTAGCTTGGAGAGGTTGGTAGTAGCAGGCATAGTGCCCGGCAGAAGAGAAAAGGGACGACCTCGCCGCTGGTGGACTCAGGACATCACGGAAAGTCTGAATATGTCACTGCGAGACGCCGGTCAACTTGCGCAAGACCGTGTTGCATTCAGGGAGGTTGTGAGAGAGTTAGTGTTCTGGAAAGGACATGTCACATGAATGAATTTCAATAAATTCAATGTTCCTTGCTCTATAGGGGAAGGGGAGAAGCATGTGGAAGATCAATAATGATGCTACATCTTTAACTGAAAGCAAAGAACTCGATCTCACTGCGATCTTCCTTCAGTTATTCAGGGTTCTCGCTGGCGGTGCAGCGTACTGTACCACCATTGAAATTAGAGCACCAATAGAC
This sequence comes from Achatina immaculata, assembly GCA_009760885.1. Classification (NCBI taxonomy): domain Eukaryota; kingdom Metazoa; phylum Mollusca; class Gastropoda; order Stylommatophora; family Achatinidae; genus Lissachatina; species Lissachatina immaculata. The sequence goes on from CM019691.1 coordinate 892,029, forward strand.
TTATCCTGAGTGCAATGATCATGATTCACTGACATTTTATCCTTAACATTTCACTAAAAATTACTTGTCCAAACTATTATAACTCTAGTATTAATAACGAGTTTTTTGTTTCTGGTCACGCAGTGTTCAGATGTTTCGCTACCCAAGACTGCACTCGCTTCTCCTGCTCGTTGTTTGCTCCGTGGTGTGTCTGTTGATGCTGGATTCTAGCCCCAGGTATCTCATCAGCGTCAACAGCGAGGCTTCCGTCTATGAAATGTCCCAAATCATCAAAGAACAAAGGGAGAGAATCGAGTACCTGTCGTCACATCCTAAAGTTGTCTTACGATGCTTGGACGAGGAAGCAAAGATGAAATATCCCAGGTAAGTTATGTGATCAGTAAGATTGTGGTGAGCTTTCCAGGTATACACAACATGATCTTTATGGATGGTACAACAACTTTTGACAGTTTATTACTTATGCAGAGACGACTCATGGGCAGATGTTGGGGGGGGGGGGGATATCTCTTTAAAGAAGAATTTGGCGGAAGGGTCAAGTACCAGATGATGACAATCTTTCCTAATTTCTGGCATGTCTTGTAGGTCAGATTTCAAAAACTATGTTCTTTCTGTAAGGCAGAACAGCCGAGAATGAATAAGGGGAAGAGAGGAGCAAAGGTAGGGAGGGTGTACGGTGTGATGTGAGCATATTCCATCTTTTTATGAACGGCTTCCATTATCTGCGTGTATGTGCACCATAGACGAATAATGAGCATCAAATACAAGGACAAAGTTACCAACTCTGAGTTACAACTAAGCTTCCATCCATGTTGACAGCACTCAGCATCAAGGATTAAGATGGTTGGAACACGTACCGCACACTACGTTATATCATTGGTTTTTGTTTTTCTTTTAGTTTTTTTTAACCGAACACACACACACACACACACACACACACAAACCTTTTCTCTTTCTCTCTTTGCCACTTTCTGTTGTCTTTGTATCCTCCTATTCGCTCTATTTCATTCTCCTCCCTCCAAACACAGGAAAGCCAGCGATGAACTCACGGAGATCACGATGAGCACAAACGATGAGTGTGGAAACGCCTCCTCCACCGACGCTGTCATGATTGTCCACACAGCGGCCAACCACTTCCTCAGAAGACAGCGTTTTCGCAAAATGTACGCCAACTTCACCAACACAAAACCCTACAGACTGAAGGTAAACCACGCCTTCTCATCTCCCTTTACATCTGAGACACAAGCACTTTCTGAGTACATCTGTTGATCAGTGATCCCTTTTATCAAATCCTGAAGCCCACTAAGTTCATTCATGACAGCTAACTTTAAATAGAAGCTAACCCATATTTCTCATTAAAACGTTCAACCTTTTCAACACCTAACCTACGTTTTAAGTTTCCACGGAAACACATGAAATTTTTGCCTAGTCACTGACATTCTGTACATGTTGTAGTATGACTACTTTAGTCTAGCAATGTAGTACAGATCTTGTAGTAGTAAGCAAGTAAAGCACATGAGCAAAAATAATTAATCATTAGTGCATTTAGCAGAGTAATATTTATGATTATGGGGGGAGGGGTATTAATTTATAATGTTAAGATGTCTCTATTATAATGTCATTTATAGATGCAGAGATAGTTTATGTGTATTATGATGTCCCGTGTTGAGTATGTAGACGGTGTGAAAATCTGGAGCTAAATGGCAGAATATTGGACGAACCTTTATCCCGAAAACAAAGATTTGTTTTTGGAGTGCCTGGTACAAAATAAAACCAGGTGAAACTGATCTTTTCAGAATGACCCTCAAAGCGGAAAAAACCCCACTGTCATGCATCAGATCATTTCGGAGGACGAGGTGTGGAACACAGCATGTAGAAGACTTGAACTGTGCAATTATTGCTCTGTTGATCAAATGCGATTCTGACACGTGCAGACGTCTAACAGAAGTTCTTGAGCATAACTTGACAAAGAAGTCTATCTCAATGCCGTCTGTCGATATCTGACCATAGAGTCGGTCTTAGTTATAGCAATCAATATTTTATTTTTGTATGACGAAGTCTAGTTTCTCTGCGATTATTTGACATTTATATGTCAACAGCATCACAATGTCACGTATTCATCCATGTCGACGTAAAGAAAGTTTCTTGATGTCAAACTTCTTTAGCTATAAAAGCAGCATTTACCTGGACGTCTGACTATGACACGCTTTATACATCCCCTGCAGGTTGTGTTTCTCATTGGGTCTGTGCTTGATGCCAGTCTGCAGATTGAACTGGAGAAGGAAAACATGCAGTTCGGGGACACTGTCGTGGGAGCTTTTCTGGACACTTACCAAAATCTGACACTGAAGGTCATTCAGTAGTGAAAATCTTGCTTGCTTTCCTGTGCCATCTTGTACACTGCTCTAGCTAACACTGGGAAAGTAATGGTCTAAGAGACTGTGGAAACATATAAAAAAAAGGGCAACCATCTGTACACAATTTTAGCTGAGGCAGAATATTAACACTAAATTATAATTATGACATTCTTTGTTGCCATGGAAACCTGCTTCAAAGCTGCTGAAACTTGCTGAGCAGTTTATCTCATTTTGTCTCACATGACTGTCTCACATGACTGCTTCTCATGGCTATGTTTCATGGCTGTCTCTCGTGGCTGCTTCTCATGACTGTACGTCATGGCTGCCTCTCATGACTGTATGTCATGGCTGTCTCTCATGACTGTATGTCATGGCTGCTTCTCATGACTGTATGTCATGACAGTCTCTCATGAGTGTCTCTCATGACTGTGTGTCATGGCTGTCTCTCATGGCTGCTTCTCATGACTGTATGTCATGACTGTCTCTCATGACTGTATGTCATGACTGTCTCTCATGACTGTATGTCATGGCTGTCTCTCATGACTGTATGTCATGGTTGTCTCTCATGACTGTATGTCATGACTATATGTCATGACTTTATCTCATGACTGTATGTCATGGCTGCCTCTCATGACTATATGTCATGGCTGTCTCTCATGACTGTATGCCATGGCTGTCTCTCATGGCTGTATGTCATGACTGCCTCTCATGACTGTATGTCATGGCTGTCTCTCATGACTGTGTGTCATGGCTGTCTCTCATGACTGTATGTCGTGGCTGCCTCTCATGACCGCATCTTATGACTGCCTCTCAAGACTGTGTTATGACCGCATCTCATGGCTGTCTCTCATTTCTGTCTCTAATGACTGCCTCTCATGACTGATGTTGACCAACATTAAGCTGGCATTACCTAGCACAGTAGCACAGACGTGCCAGTGCTGTAAAATCTAGTTAATGTCACCCTTGTACGTGTGTGATCTAGATCATGTCACTCTTGTACGTGTGTGATCTAGATCATGTCACTCTTGTACGTGTGTGATCTAGTCCATGTCACTCTTGTACGTGTGTGATCTAGTCCATGTCACTCTTGTACGTGTGTAATCTAGTTCATGTCACTCTTGTACGTGTGTTATCTAGTCCATGTCACTCTTGTACGTGTGTGATCTAGATCATGTCACTCTTGTACGTGTGTGATCTAGTCCATGTCACTCTTGTACGTGTGTAATCTAGTCCATGTCACTCTTGTACGTGTGTGATCTAGTTCATGTCACTCCTGTACGTCTGTGTTTGTATCTTTAATCTCTATTTTTTTTAGGGTTCTCATCTTCTGTTCAAACGAAGTACATCCTCTACGCCAGTTCTCTTGCCAGTTCTTCCCATTCCCTGTAACTGACATTTCATGGATGTCTGACGAATATTCTTGTATCTTTGTTGTGGTCTGCCTTCTTTCCCCACAAGTTAACAGTTTGTGGAGAGTTAGCGTTCTTCCTTGCAGTAGGATGAATTCCAGGAATCATCGAATATTTCTTGAGAACCTGGGCTCCAAGAGGAAGGGGGAGGGGAGAGGAGTAAATAAGTAATGAAAACAATAAATTTAACCTTATTTTTTTATCAGTGTTACATATAACAGCTACAAAAATGGCGTCTCGTATCTAAGCCTCATTGAGAAGGCACACAGGATAAGAAATATTCTTTTCTGCGCGGGAAACCCTCAGCCCAGTGACCTCAATCTGCTGGTCTCTTGGTAGTTTCGAGGACATCCTGTGAAGCCATGGAAACATCTGACTTTTTTCTTTTGACACTGATATAAATATATCTCACGTGATCATATCACACTGTTAGGCGAAGTGAGAATAACGCAAGTTATCTTTAGATCAACCTTTATGTTAGGCGAAGTGAGAATAACCCAAGTTATCTTTAGATCAACCTTTATGTTAGGCGAAGTGAGAATAACGCAAGTTATCTTTAGATCAACCTTTATGTTAGGCGAAGTGAGAATAACCCAAGTTATCTTTAGATCAGCCTTTATGTTAGGCGAAGTGAGAATAACCCAAGTTATCTTTAGATCAGCCTTTATGTTAGGCGAAGTGAGAATAACGCAAGTTATCTTTAGATCAGCCTTTATGTCCTCGCGGAATCCCTGCATTAAAATATTTATTACCTCTCGTTTTTCATTTTAATATACTACTGTATGTAAGTCTCCACCACCACTCCCACTCCTTGTCCTCCTCCCAGGTATCACTGTTGCTCCCTCTCACCGTAAAATATATCAGTTCTAGTTACTAGTGTAAGGAGAAGCATATGTTTTCCCACGTTTAGTTTATCCAGCAGAGCTCATCGCAGATGAAAAGAATAATAATAAATGTACAGTAAACAAAATGTTCATCAGGTCTGGCTTGTGGCATGTACAAGAGTAGGGTTTTTTTTCTCTTCTGTAGTACTAAAATAACTTTTTAACCAGCCTGTCTTGGACAAAAGCTAAAGCGTGTAGCTAAACCCTAGGGTTTCGCGAGAAATACCTGGTAGGGTTTTCTTGTTAGTTAAATGCTGATATTAACTAATGTTACTTAAATGTTGATAATAACTAGGAAAATATGGGCACTAACATCATATCCCTATGTGCCTCTAAGGCATGACAGGGTTACTTCTACCTTTTTTTTTTTTACTTTACTTAAATGTTGATATTAACTAATGTTACTTAAATGCTGATGTTAACTATTGTTACTTAAATGCCGATAATAACCATTGTTATTTAAATGCTGATATTAACTAATGTTACTTAAATGCTGATGTTAACTAATGTTACTTAAATGCTAATGTTAACTAGTGTTACTTAAATGCTGATAATAACTGTTTTTACTTAAATGCTGATAATAACTAATGTCACTTTACTGCTAAAAATAACTAACGTTGTTTTACTGCTGATATTAATTAATGTTACTTTACTGTTGATGTTAACTAATGTTACTTAACTGCTGATAATAACTAATATGACTTTACTGCTGATGTTAACTAATGTTACTTAAGTGCGGATATTAACTAATGGTTTTTTTACTGCTGATAATAACTAGTGTCATTTTACTCCTGATAATAACTAATGTTACTTAAGTGATGATATTAACTAATGTTACTTTACTCCTGATAGTAACTAATGTTACTTAAGTGCTAATATTAAATAATGTTACTTTACTGCTGATAATAACTAATGTTACTCAAGTGCTGATAATAATTTTCCTCCATTTTTAAAATTAAATCAGGGTGTTATGGGCTACCGATGGGTGACTAATACCTGCCCGGATATCAAACTGCTCATCAAAATGGACGACGATGTCTTCTTCGATGTTCGCAAGTTCTACAGTAATTATTGGCTGAAGCTTCCCGACAACAGAAAGACCAACTCAATCCACTGCCGGGTGTGGTACCACGCTCACGTTGGCCGGAAAGGCAAGTGGAAGGTAGAGAAAGATCTCTTTGCCAACTCCAGCTATCCTTTCCCATACTGCGCTGGCATGTTCGCCGCTGTCACGCCGAGTTTGATTCGGCCAATGTACATTCACGGCAAAAGTATTGATTTCTTCTGGATCGATGACGTGTTCTTGTACGGGATGGTACCTGCAGCAATCAAAGGTGTACATTTTGTTCAGGTAGGAGGCAAGAATTCAGGTGTGGTTGAGAAATATCAAGAGTTCAAACAATGCACGGAAAGTAAAGGCCGAGAGGGGTGCAATGTCTGGGCCGCACTTACTGACGGAGAGAAGCAGTTTGACGCTGAGTATGAGGCCCATATCTCCCAGCCTTTGGGGCCTCAGCTAAGAGCCGGAAATCAGATTCAGGCTAAAGACAGTCGGACAAAACTGTCACAGCCACACAAAGCTAACAAAAATCTTCCTGAAGAAAAACAGAAAAAGTCGTTGGATAAACTTTCGGAAGAAGATTTTGCGCGGAAACAGTCGCCAAACAGAGAGAAAGATGATAATATACATGACACAGAGCAGAAAAAGCTGACAGACAACAAGCAGAAGCAAAATTCATCCCATATACAGCTTCTGAACAGCAGTCTTAGAAACAACACAGACTTGACTTTGAAAACTACATGATAATAATCTGTAATCTTTAAATACACACATGCATACATACATGTAAACATACATATAAATACACATATATTTTATTTGTATTTATGATTAACTATTAATCATTCCTAAATGTTCCTCTTTCTCTCTCTCCCTTTCTCTCTTTGCTCTTTGCCTCTCTCTCTTTCTCTCTCTCTCTCTCTTCTTTGTCTCTTTATTTCTCTCTTTGTCCTTCTCTCTCATTGTTTCTCTACCTTTATTGTCTCTCTCTCTTTCTCTCTCTCTAACTTGTTATCCTTTTCTCTCTTTGTCTCTCTCTCTTCATCATTCTTTCTCTTTGTCTCTCTCTCCTTGTCATCTCTCTCTTTGTTTCTCTCTTTGTCCTCCTCTTCTTACCTTTCTCTAAAGTCTAAAGACTGGTGTTGTATTTACCTCTCTCTCTTTGTCTACTCTTCTTTGAGGTTGTGAACTATTATTCTTTGAGGCTGTGAACTACTCTTCTTTGAGGCTGTGAACTACTCTTCTTTGAGGCTGTGAACTGCTCTTCTTTGAGGCTGTGAACTGCTCTTCTTTGAGGCTGTGAACTGCTCTTCTTTGGGATAGTGAACTCCTCTTCTTTGGGACTGTAAACTGCTCTTCTTTGAGGCTCTGAACTGCTCTTCTTTGAGGCTGTGAACTGCTCTTCTTTGGGACTGTGAACTGCTCTTCTTTGGGACTGTGAACTGCTCTTCTTTGGGACTGTGAACTGCTCTTCTCTGGGACTGTGAACTGCTCTTCTTTGCTACCAGTGGCGTGATGACGCTGGAAAACAGGCTTGGGTCTAAAGTGAAACTTATTACAATGGCTTTCTTGAAGTGGATTCAGGTTCATGCGCTTCTTAGTAGGCTCCACTATCACGAGAAGCACAGCCAGCCCTCGCCATTACCACGCTGAAGGAATGCCAAGACGAGAAAGTATAGCTATTTTACCAGCTCTGGTTCTTTGGTCATAACAATTGTATCAGCGTCGTAGAAGAGTCCCTTATAGGTGAAAAAAAGGATGTACATTATAAGACCCTGCCCTGATACCAATTTTCCCGTGCGAGTGCATCACCTTCCATTTAACTCCGTCAAGATATTGAATGTTTTGGGGGGTTTTTTTTTGTCTTGGTTTGCTACTTTATCATCGTTTGTAATTCATTTATGATTATCTGCTGATTTTTTTACTTTTTTATTTTTTTAAGAAAAGTTTGTTGAAGGCAAGTAGCGACTAGCCTACAAATGTGCTATACCACAATCATTGTGATCTTGTGTGGTGAATGTGATATGTGTCTGGCCACAATCTTTGTGATCTTGTGTGGTGAATGTGATATGTGTCTGGCCACAATCTTTGTGATCTTGTGTGGTGAATGTGATATGTGACAAGTTAATGTGCTCGGATGTGTACAGGTGTGTGTGTGTGTGCGTGTTGTGGTGGGTGAATGTGAGTTTGTGGGGTGTGTGTTCTTCACCTGTATTCTTACTGATTCAGCGCATTTCCATGAATCGAAATATGATTTCACGCCACACAGGCTGGCTTGCGACTGAATCCAGATGTTGTTGGATGGGATTAATGTGAGACAGCTGTGACAGGAAATGTTTCTGTTTCTTCATAGTTTGATCAGTAATAGCTTAGATTAAGTAGGTTAATCTGACAACATGAAAATAGCTACGTAAAATGATATAATTTGTTTACATGAGAATTTCATTCTATTCCTTGCAAGTCTAACCCGTTTAATATAACATCGTCGAGACCGTAAATATGTGATGACAATAAGCGGAGTTGACATAAACAGGAGTCCATTAAAAAGGATTTAACTGGGCCAGTGTGTGTGCATGTGTGTGTGTCCGTCCGTCCAACATTTGCTATATTAAACACATAACAAACACCCAAAGCTATCATCATCGGACACAATATGCACTAATCACAAAGTAGTCACAAAATATATTAATCAGAAAATACAGTAAGTCTTAGTCTTACAATATAGAAAACAATATAATTAAGCAGCATATGACTTGTCAGCAATAGTGCTAAAAATGCGTGATTTTGCGTTGTGTAGTGATAACGTGTCTATTAATAAAAAAAAAGTAATTTAAACACGATAGAGCACTAAAAGCGTCCTGCGTCACGTCAGACATATGTAAATGAACGAGACTACTCAGTCTCGAACGCGCTTACAGACTGAGCGTAAGAAACAGTTTTGGTGGGCGTCTGGTCCGTGGACTCACTGACGTCATCAGCACTATCCTCGGCGTCGCTGTCTACCTTGCTTTTACTGCAACTAGCGACGATCTCTTCGACTGAATACATTTTCGTTGAGTCGTCATCAGGTGAAACGAAATGATCAAACGTGAAACTTCCATCAGAAACTGCAGCCCACTCTTCATCTGTGATCAAGTCCAGGGGAACGTCACAAATGTCGCCGGCATTTGCATTGATCACTGGCTCTGGCAAGAAAGTAAACTGCGATTTACGAAAATAGTTCACAATCCTTGACTGACTGACTGACTGACTGACTGACTGACTGACGTTATTCCATGCCGCATGCATAAGATTAATCGCTATCTTGATGTCGATCTCGTCGACACGCTTTTGTTCCACAGCATACAGCACATGACGAACTATTCGCTTTCTATACTGTTGCTTGAAGGCATAAATGATACCTTGGTCGCAAGGCTGCAGCACGCTGGTTGTGTTAGGTGACAGGAAAACAAACTTTGTTGCCATGAGATTGGTGATATCAGTGTATGCCGGACAGTTGTCAACAAACAACAAAAACTTTTCTGTTCACTCGATTCATTTTGTTGTGGAAAGAAATGACCCAGTCCTCAAACAGTTCACTTGTCATCCACGCCCGCTGGTTGGCCTTGTAAGTGACGGGCAGGCTTTTTACGTTCTTGAAGCACCGCGGATTTCGTGACTTTCTGATAACAAGGAGCAGAACCTTGTCAGTGCCAGACATGTTACAGCACGTGACAATTTCAAATTTATCTGCTATGTCCTTTCTTGTAACTTTTTCACCTTGCTTCATAATGTCCATTTTAGTGTTCACATCCAGATCAACAAGTCTGCGTTTAGTAGCCATTATATCTATCACAACGAGAAGCAGAGAGAAGTTCCTGGCTATACGATTCACAGTAAATGGAGTAAAGATGTGATGTATGACTGGCATTTTAAAAAAAAACATTTGTACATGCCCTTGCTAAGTTATCTAAGTTCTGCTGTAGGTCTTTCTCTGATGAATCTGTAAGTGCTCGGCTGTCAGAAAAAAAGTACTGATTTCATTTTCTGAAAGGTGTGCAGAACGTGCAGAATTCAATCAAATTCGAGTCTGTCTGACTGTCACCTCACGTTGCCAATTTAACACCGCTCACGTCTTGATAAAGAAGCCGATGACCGAAAAAAGCCAGATTTTAATCACGAAAGGGCGACCGTGGTAAGCCTTTCATTCAGACCATGTGAGTTTCGATGCCCACATGTTCAAAAGGTTGATGCAGCAGTTACTCGGTGATCAAACGGCTGGCCCCTTCTTTGATGAATCATGAAGTTGCGAACGCTTTGTGAGATGTTTGTAGCGTGTACTCACCCAGTCTGTGATACAAAGCGGGGTCTTTAGCTCCTCCAGGTGGTAAAATAGCGTGACATTAACCGATTTGTGATAATAAGTGGAGTGATATTAACGGGAGTAAAGCCCATTAATTACTTATGGGACTTGGCCAGGGATACAAATTTAAGTGACAATATCCAGATGGTGGCATAAAGCGATGTGATATTAAGTAGGTTCGACTGTAGATTTCAGTTTAATAACATTGTGTATTTTATGTTATTTTTGTCAGATCGTTTAGTTTAGCTGTTTTAATTCACATTATTATTATTATTATTATTATTATTATTATTATTATTATTATTAGTTTGTTACATTATATATGTGATGTCAGTTCCATCGAAAATTCAGTCTGGACAAGGGGTCGGCAAACTATGGCTGACGTCCCCATCTTGGCACGTGGAACTACATACAGTGTCATGCTGTTTGAATCGAAATACAGTAATTATGATCTCCTGCGTGCAATAAAACTGAGCGAAGATTGGATATGTAGATTCTAAGCTTGAGGGTCGTATAAAGAATGGGAGATTTCCATATGTTTGCTAATTTGTTAAAGGCCTAAGATGTCTGTCCAATTTCTGTGGATATTTCCTTCCTGTTGGAGAAACAATCAGAGAACTGAAAGTAGACTGAGAGGATTGGAAGGAAGACGCTTCAGGACAATTTTAAGAATACACTGGGAAGAACACGTGGCAAACGAGGATATAACCAAAGGGACAGGCATTGAGAACAGTGCTAAAGAAATCAAAAGACGAAGATGGAAATGGCTGGACCACATACCATGAATGGAAAGAACAAGACACCACGTGCGGCCTTGACTTGGACACCTCCAAGGAAAAGAAAGAGGGGCGGGCCACTGGGGACATGGAGACACGTGATACACGAAAAATCTAAAGGAAGCGGGAAAGACATGGTTTGAGGTATCCCTTGACAAGACTTCCGGAGAACCTTCGTTGATGGCTTATGCCCCATTGGGAGTACAGAGAACTGAATGAATGAATGAATGAATGAATTGTGATCTCCTAAAATTTTTAATTAAATAGAAGCATATAATTCTTTAAAGCTATTCCTGTTTTTACATCCCTTGTAAACCAAAGTTAGACAGGGGAATACGACGATGCTATCTGATGTAAAGTGACTTTATATTATTGGACTTCCTGTGTTAACAAAATACGCATTTGACAATTTTGTAATAAAATATAAAAACAATGTTTTCACAACTTAAAGTTTGCACAACGGAGTTTTTTTTTATATAAATCTTCCTCCTCCTTCTTCTTCTTCGTTCGCTTCTACCACCAAGACCGCACTGTGATCCTACTGAATTTACGCCTGTGGTCCTCGTTAGGTCCCGTGGTCTCCTGTGTGGTCCCCGAAAGGACCACACGAGATCCCCGAGAGGACCACAAGAAGTTCAGAGTATCGCAGGGCTTTAGCCTGTATTCTTGGTGGGTCTCTGAAGCGGATTGTGTGACACTATGGTTTTCGTTGCACCAGTTTAGTCTAGAGTTGGACTTTCTCACCGGAAGACCTCGACGTGTTTAGGATATCAGTGCATCCCCGCTGGGTGAGAGGTGGTTGCCCATCCAGTCCAGAGTTGGACTTCCTCACCGGAAAACCTCAGCGTGATTAGGATACGCAAACATCCCCGCCGGGTGAGAGGTGGTTGCCTGTCTAGACTGCCCTGGTCCAGTGTCTCCGACTTCAGCATTTTGCGGTCGTGGCCGCTACCCTTCCTAGTTGTGACCAGGATAGAGCTTTTGTCCAGGAGGACGAATCCTCGCCACTAGTGACTTCCACCCCTGGGTTGAGCCGGTTTAGGAATATTATCCCAGTATGGGCGTGTTTGAGACGTGACCGACCTCTAGAGCAGAGGTACTGTGACATGCATAGCCTTCAAGATTCACCCCTGGTGTGAGCCGGTTTAGGCATAATTCACCAGTATGGGTGTATATCAGGCGTGACCGACCTTTAGAGCGGAGGTGGCATGACATGTCTAGCCATCAAGTTCCACCCCTGGTGTGTGCCAGTTTAGGCATATTTCACCAGTGTAGGTGTATTTCGGACGTGGCTGGCCTCTAGAGCAGAGGTGCCGTGGTATGTGTAGCTCTCGCAGCGATACTACTGGACATACCGATTAAATTTCACATTATCCTTTCCACCACCTTTTCACATCGGCGCCGCACAGCAACCCTTATTTCTTTTCCGCATTTTCTTCCTTGACTGGGAGGAGCTTCACTCCACGCACGGCATTCGAAGAGTCTCGCCAGCAGTGTCTTAACCTCTGGGACAGGCCGGTTCATGCATTTCACCCGATATGACTGCACTCAGGACGTGGCCGACCTCCAGACCAGAGGTGCCATGATTTGACTGTTTGCTTCGCTTTATCCTTTCTACCACCTTTTCCGCAGTGGTGATGCGCGGCAACCCCATTTGCACCTTTCTTCATTGGCCGGGAGGAGCATCGCTCCACGCACGGCAGCTGAAGAATCTCGCCAACAGTGACTGGCAGGATCAACCAGATAGCTTTCTTCACCGAACCTTTGTCGGATATCGATGCGGGGCAGGGGAGACAGCGTTCTGCTCAGAGCGGATCCCTTTCGACCCCGGCGGCGTTTCATTTCCTTTAACCGGCGGGGGCGGCTCTCTCTGCTCTAACGAGCGAGAAGAAAGCCTGGCCACCCACAAACAACACACGTTACATACTGCAGACCCGATCCCTTTGTGAGAGATGGGCCAATTTCGAGACCATCGGTCGACAAAAATGTACTACACCGTTAGCACGAACCTGGCTGGCTAGCCGTTTACATGCTTCGCTCGACGGACAAACCACTTGCTTCTGCATCGAACACCTTAACTCTCGCCGTCTGGGAAGGGAGCGAAAGCCTGTCTCCCCACGCACGGAACTCGAGAGCGCTTTTTCGCCAAAAGAACATAAATCTTCCATTTGCTCCAATTTATATTAAAATATGAATAATCAACAAAGAATAGCTTAGTTATTTCATGTGTTCCAATGTATATAAAAATATGGTTGGTTTAGTTGGGCGTTGAGTGACTTTGCAACATTACTTCTCGACTTCTTTTGGCTAAGATCAAAGTTTTAGCTTTTGGCTAAGATCAAAGTTTTAGCTTTTGGCTAAGATCAAAATTTTAGCTTTCGGCTAAGATCAAAGTTTTAGCTTTTGGCTAAGGTCAAAGTTTTAGCTTTTGGCTAAGATCAAAGTTTTAGCTTGTGGCTAAGATCAAAGTTTTAGCTTTTGGCTAAGATCAAAGTTTTAGCTTTTGGCTAAGATCAAAGTTGTTGAGATCAAAGTGTCCTTTTAGCAGATACCGTGATCAACATGACCTTTGGTTAAGAGAAAAGCGCAGTTTTTTTTTTTAACTACGAGATGCCCGAGATCTGCCCTGCACATTCGATTCCGGGGGTAAGGCCCACATCTGGTTACGGGTGGACCCGGTTTGCAAGTACCACATGGCCTGTTGTTTTCGTCGTCTTTAAAAAAAAATGACTTAAGGCATTTCTAAACTGACGACGAACAATCTATACATCTGTTCAAGCTATTTTATTTATTTATTGTTTAAAAAATAGGATTCATGTGAATGTGTACTTGATCTCTTCTCTCTATTTCTTCGTCCTGTGTTTGTTTGTTTGTTTGTTTGTTTGATGAAGGCTCACGCCAGAACGTCACAACTTTGCGGTCGTTAAGTAATAAAACTGTTCCTACTTTTTTTCCTAGTTTATACCTTTGCCATAGTAAGAATTCCACAAAGAAGCTACTTTTGCCAAAGTAAGAATTCCACAAAGGAGCTACTTTTGCCAAAGTAAGAATTCCACAAACAAGCTGCTTAATACCTCACTTCCAGAAATAATGCAGTTAAACTCACAACACCTTTCTGAAAATGAACTCAGTGCTTTTTTTTTCTGACAGCCGAGCGCTTACAGATTCATCAGAGAAAAACCTACAACAGAACATAGATAACTTAGCAAGGGCATGTACATATTTTTTAAAAAAGTCAGTTACTGGACAAATCACACCTTAAACGAAAAACATCTGTTACAGCTGAAATAAAAGGAGCACTACAACACAATTTTACTCCGAAACTCTGTGCTATCAATGCAAACATAGACACCAGCAGGAAGAATACAAGAAACATTATCACGGCAGAAATAGGAAGTATGAGGAGAATACTAAGTCCAGCACGAAGAGACAACATCAGAAATAACATCTTCCAGTCGAGGGTTGGAACGTAAGAAGGTTAATTTACAGTGGGACAAAAACAAACTATAAAGAAAACACAAAGTGTAAATAAAACAAAACTACTGTGCAGATAGATAAAAGAGATAACAACTACAGTAAAACTGGTTCTAGTAATACGGGTACATAGAGGTGTATGGTACAGTTTTACACAGCGATAGAGGGAGTGAGAAAAAAATAAATATTTTTTTTATTTATTTGTGTTTTTTCTCAATTTTCTAACTCCCCCTATCACTTTGTAAAACTCTACCACACACTTTTATCTACCCGTATTACTGTATAAGTATAATGCAAAATACAAAGAAAACATAAACAATAAAGGAAACACAAGCTACAAAAAAAAAACTATAATTAAAACACAAACTACACAGAAGACACAAACTGTAAAGAAAACACAAACTACACAGAAAACACAAACTACACAGAAAACACAAACTACACGGAAAACATAAACTACACAGAAAACACAAACTGTAAAGAAAACACAAACTACACAGAAAACACAAATTGTAAAGAAAACACAAACTACACAGAAAACACAAACTACACAGAAAACACAAACTGTAAAGAAAACACAAACTACACAGAAAACACAAACTACACAGAAAACACAAACTACACAGAAAACACAAACTACATAGAAAACACAAACTGTAAAGAAAACACAAACTACACAGAAAACACAAACTACACAGAAAACACAAACCACACAGAAAACACAAACTACATAGAAAACACAAACTGTAAAGAAAACACAAACTACACAGAAAACACAAATTGTAAAGAAAACACAAACTACACAGAAAACACAAACTGTAAAGAAAGCACAAACTACACAGAAAACACAAACTGTAAAGAAAACACGCCAGTGAATCACTAGTCACAAATGAAAGGAACTAACAAAGAATGGTGTGTAATTCAAGTAAGCAGACACGCAGAATGCTACGCCAATAATGATGGGAACTCTAACATTCAAAAAAAAAAAAAAAGAAAGGAAGGGGGGAGGGGAGAGGGAGATTTTGAAAAGAGTTCCACAGTAATTAGAGTTTCAGAAAAAGGACTGGTTAAAAAAAAAAAAAAAACCATTGTTCGTTGAACATTGACTGGGCGACGAGTGTTCTTATGTCAAGAAGGCTTGGAATGTTTGAGCAGGTAACAATATTACCGGTGTAGATTTCAACCGCCCGGAAAGTGTACCTTCATTCACGCAGATATTTTGTGATAGCAGGTGTTTTGCTGTTTTGAAGTTTGAACAGTGTTCTTCGGAAAAAACATCCTGCGAAGTTTGGAGCTGGAATCCATGTGCTATGATTGTATGTCAATAAAACGTTAGTGTAGAGACATACGCTTATATACGTCTATGTTTGAAGGAGACGGCCTTACAAAACAAAAAGTGCGTAAATAAGCTAGAATAGAACCCGGGAATTGTGCCTGTTCTTCGTGCTTAAAACTGTACACTTGAAACTTAGACTTGAAACTTAGACATGAAACTTAGACATGAAACTTAGTCTTGAAACTTAGACTTGAAACTTAGGCTTGAAACTTAGGCTTGAAACTTAGACTTGAAACTTAGGCTTGAAACTTAGACTTGAAACTTAGTCTTGAAACTTAGACATGAAACTTAGACTTGAAACTTAGTCTTGAAACTTAGGCTTGAAACTTAGGCTTGAAACTTAGTCTTGAAACTTAGACATGAAACTTAGACTTGAAACTTAGTCTTGAAACTTAGACTTGAAACTTAGGCTTGAAACTTAGACTGATCTGATATATTCTCTTGAGTCTAGAAGTCTGTAAGAGGTACAGAGATCTTTGCAGGAATAAATCCAGTGCTTCACTACATCCAGAAACAACAAGGTCTGGCCACGTTACACAAGTACCACCAGACAGTTCACAACAGAAAACCATCACGTTAAGAGTGGGAGGAAACAGGGAGAGGCCGCCCACGCAAGAGATGCAAAAAAGGGTGTGGGGGGGGGGGGGGAATTACAGAAACCTTAAATATCCCTTTGTATAAAGCAAATCGTCGAGCTCTATCAAGACTTCTATTTGTCCGCTCAACACTGAAAGGTATGAAGAAAAAGGCAAGACAAGACAGGACAAGACAAGACAGGATAAGACAAAGTTAACTTTCTCTTCCTATCAGGCACATGACCTGGAGAGGACTGGTGAAAGACCGTGCAGCGAGAAGAGTAGTTATGGAATCAGGCACAGAATTTCTGGAGAAAAATGTTATGCTGAAAGACAAAAATGAGCAGACTTTACAATGGATGACAAAAATGGTTTATTGTCCACAGTCATGTGACTGTACATTGGATAACAAATATGGTTTATTATCCACAGTCTTGTGACTGTACATGGGATGACAAATATGGTTTATTGTCCACAGTCACGTGACGGCACATCGGATGACAAATATGGTTTATTGCCCACAGTCATGTGACTGTACATTGGATAACAAATATGGTTTATTGTCCACAGTCTTGTGACTGTACATGGGATGACAAAAATGGTTTATTGTCCACAGTCATGTGACTGTACATCGAATGACAAATATGGTTTATTGTCCACAGTCATGTGACTGTACATTGGATAACAAATATGGTTTATTGTCCACAGTCATGTGACGGCACATCGGATGACAAATATGGTTTATTGCCCACAGTCAGGTGAAGCAGTCCAAAACAACAATGTTGCAGTGGTCTAGAGGGTTAATGAAACTTTGGAAACATCCTCGAGATGTTGTAGAGCAAACAATGCCTGGCAGCCCCAGTGTCGTGCTGACATTTACAATTTTATTAATAGCGGGAAAACTTCCTCCCCTCCGCCAAAGATCTTTTGAATATTCATTCATTTTTCACGCAGTATCCCCCTCCCCCGCCCCGCCCATAGCCTAACAGGGATGGCCCCCTGGACCCCTCTTCTCTCCCCCCCCCCACACACACACATAGTTTGGCCCTACAGACATCACCTTACAGGAAAGAACTATCTCTTAGTGGCAGAATTCGTTTGGTACAAATTCACAACTTCCTTCCTGATCAGTTCCTGATGACCTACGCCGTACTATGGTCAGCCAGTCTTGCACCTGTCACCTTACACGTATGGACGAGCACCCCGAAATGATGAACTGACTACTTTTTCGTACTTCCCAGTTATGTAAAGCCGCCATCCAAGTGATAAACTGTACTACTTTTTTCTTACTCTATCTACTCATTAAATCTGAGGAATTTCTAAGAACGAACACATCTCAACAGTTTGAGAACCACCAACACTCAAATTGATATAGCAGTTACACATGTTTATTATGGGAAAAATAAGTGGTGAATAAGTGAGGATGTAGCAAATAAACTGAGTAAACGGATGAACAGTCAAACTCCTCTCCAGACGAGAACTAGTTCGCCATGTAGGGAGGGAGTAGTAACAGTCACTACTCTCAGCTAGGAAAAACAGGCATTCAACATGATGAAATAAGAGCCCATTTACTAACACTGAAAATTCCATGGATCTTTACATAAAACTTCACGTCCTAGCATCCTATCTGGAACATCCTACTCAGACAACCTCTACAATGAATTTTCATATAATGAATCTTCACTGGAAGAAGTGGAGAGCTTTGAATACCTTGGATCACTACTAACTAGTAATGGGGAAATTAAAAGGAGGACATCTATCGCTCTTCAGAAAGTAAAACAAATAAAGAATCTGTGGAGAGGAGCAGATAGAACCAAAAAAATAAGATTTTTAAGGGCATGCATCTTTCCCATCGCAAAATATGCCTGTGAGACCTGGACACTTAACAAAACAGCTGAGAAACACATAAATGCCTTTGAATGTAAATGCTACAGAAGACTTCTCCAAATATATTGGACATAAAAAAGAAAAATATAACCATACTACAAGAAATTAATATTGAAGAAGGCTGGCTAGTAAAGAGGATTAAAGAGAGAAAACTTAAATATTTTTAAGACCATCTTGAAAGGGTACATAATGGGAAAAAGAAAGAGAGGAAGACCAAGGCGAAGATGGATGCAAGACATCGCTGATGATCTGCAAATGGATGCATCAACAGCAGGCCATCTTGCTCACAACCGAGAGACCTACAGGAGTGCTGTTTGGGAGGCAAAGTTCCGCAAGGGACATGCAAATGAATGAATCTCTAGCTACTAATCAATCCACATAATTCATCCTAACTCTGTCTCTCTCAATCTATCATAATCATCCTTTAATAATAATACAATCATCCTATAATAATAATAATAAAATCATCTCATAATAATAATAAAATCATCTCCTCAACTCTCCTCCTCTCACTTCTTAAATATGTCCTCTATTCCCCTACATCTTCCCGAAGTTTCTATCCCGAGAATCACTCAGCCCGTGATTCTACCTGTTTACCACCTTCCCACGAACACCCACTGGACATTCCGTAAATAACTTTTCTATTACTGACATGTCAAGGCTAAGTTTATAAAAGTCCCCTGGTACCCAACGTCTCACCCTGACCTTCCAACTGAACTCCCACACAACAAATGGTCCAAACATTAAAATAGCCCGTATTATATCCGCAAAATCCAACCATCGTAACAGTACATTTTCCAACATACTGTTATACAGGTCGTTACTTCCTGTTGTATAAAATTGGAAAAAAGTAGGAGCAGCTTTATTACTTAACGATTACAAAGTTGTGACGTTTCGGCGTGAGCCTTAATCATACAAAAACATACAGGACGAAGAAATAGGGAGAGGAGATAAAGTATAGATTTACATGAATACTGTAAAAAAAAAAAAAAAAAGTACTTACCTGTAAATTGCAAGGTGTGGCTTGTCTGGCGGTGTGTGTCAGGAATGGATCTGGTAGGACGTGGAAATTGTTTAAATAGAGACCTGTGACATGTGGTCGGTGGGTTGTAACTGGGAGTGGTGGATGGGGAACCGGGGAGGGGAGAGAGAGTGACGCACTACTGGCCTAGCTAGGAGAAATTGAAACAGGTGATTGGGGAAGAAGGGTTGCAGAGAAGAGGGGTTGCAGAGAAAATATCGGGGTTGCAGAGTGATGCTGTGAGGAAGTTTGAAAAGTAAGAAGGGGTGGATTTAGTGGAGAGGTACTATAATGATTGAAGAAGATGATGTTAAGTGTAACTAAACAGCGAGTTTAACCCATGTGGTTCCAGCGTCCCATAATTTTGAATGCAGCGGTTCTCAAGTGCCAGGCGGCTTGTGTCATCTGCGTGACATTGTTTAATGGCTGTTACCAGAAAATCAGATTTGCCTCTGTGGTTGGGGCCATTGAAATGATTTGGGACTGGTTTCGAAGCATGCTGGGCGATGTCGTACAGATGTTTTTGCATGCGGTCCCCTAATCTGAGGCCAGTCTCACCGATATATGTTATCCTGCATCTTTTGCACACGATGACATATATCACATTGCGGGACTCGCATGTGAATCCCTCATGAAGAGTGAGGATAGTTTTGGGAAAGGTACTTCCTGTTATACGTTTTTGTCGAAGAAGTTTTATTTTATTCGTCAGGTGCCTGTAGATGTTGGTGACCGCTTCTCTGATGTATGCTGTTCTGACAGTCCTAATGTGAAGTGTTGACTTTTCATTCCCATGTTCCATAGCATTCTGTTTATAAAATGTTGTTGTTGTTTTTTTGTCTCTTTCCTTTACTCCGAGTTTTCCAGTCGTCGTCGTCGTCATCATCATCATCAGTTAGTATTATATTCAAAAGGTAGATAGAGGTGTAATAATAGAAATGTAACATTCATCCAGATATATGCACCTACATATGCAGCAGAAGAAGAGGAAGTAGAAACCTTTTATAACACACTGCAAACGACAATAGGCCAGGTACGGAAAAATGATATTGTATTAATAATGGGTCATTTTATTGCAAAAACTGGTACAGAAAGAGCAGAAGATGAAGGACATGTTGTAGGGAAATTTACCATAGGACATAGAAATGAGGCAGGTGACAATCTAATGGCGTTTTGCATGGAAAATGAGCTAATGATCGCTAACACACTTTTTAAACAACATCCAAGAATATTTTACACATGGACATACCTGATGGGAAAACCAGGAATCAAATAGATTATATTTTAGTGCACAGAAGGTGGAGGTCAAGTATAACATCAACAAAAACTTTACCAGGTGCTGATTGTGACACGGACCATGAGTTATTAATAGCAGACATGAAGATAAAGACAAAAAAGATAGTTACGGGATCAAGACCATTCCGCTTTGATCTTACAAAAATACCAGAACAATACGGTATAGAAGTGAAGAACCGTTTCGAAATCCTGATGGCTGTACAGGAGGAGATGACACCAGATGAATTGGCTACGCAGGCCAAATATATCTTAATAACAACAGCTAAAGACATGGTTCCAGTAAAGAAAATACAAAAGAATGGATGGATTACAGCAGGTACACTAGAACTGATAAAATAACATAGAGAAATGAAGACACAATGGAAAGTGACAAACAACAACAAAGAGAAATATAAAACTTTAACAAAAGAAGTACGAAGAAACATAAGAAAAGACAAAAAACAATGCATACAAGATTGTTGTGAAAGAATAGAAGAACAACAGAAGTGTGGAGGAGATAGTGAAATGTTTAAAGAAATGAAGACATTGACGAGAAATGTCACACCTAAGCTAAATGTAATTTGTGATGAGATGAGGAATACCTTGACAGAGACAGAGGAAATTCTAGAAAGATGGAAGGAATATTGCAAAGGAATGTATGAAACAACCGACTGTGGAAACAGAAATCAACAGTGTGAATTATTATTGGAGGAGAAAGAACCCGAACCGACAATAGAAGAAGTTTTATGGGCAATAAAGAATCTGAAAAATGGTAAATCACCAGGATGTGATGAGATAACAGCTGAATTTATTAAAGCAGGAGGAAAGGAGTGTGCAACAATCTATCATACACTGTACAAAAAGATATAGCATTCAGGTATTTGGCCAAAAGAATGGAAAAGAATTGTATTCATACCACTGCCAAAAAAGGGTAACCTGAAATTATGCACAAACTACAGAACTGTTGCCCTGATCAGTCATGCCAGTAAAATTCTGTTAAAAATCGTAATGGGTAGACTTCGACAGAAAATAGAAGAAGAAATCAATATGGTCCAAGCTGGTTTTAGGCAAGGAAGAGGATCAAGAGATCATATATTCAATATAAGATTAATAATACAGAAATGCAGAGAGTTTAATGTGAATCTATATTTATCCTTTATAGACTACTCAAAGGCATTTGATTGTGTACAACACCAGAAACTTTGGGAAATAGTGGAAAAAATGGGATTTCCAACACATTTGATACAATTAACATCACTGCTGTATCTAGACCAACAAGCAGCAGTAAAAATAAATGGTGAAACAACAACTTGGTTTGATATAAAACAAGGGGTCCGTCAGGGGTGCATATTGTCGCCTTACTTATTTAACTTGTATACTGAAAATATAATGAGGAATATTAGATAAGATGTAGACAAAGAATATTACGATGCCATAACAATTGGAGGTTATGAAATACCAGAGATTAGATATGCTGATGACACAGTGTTACTGTCCACAACAGAAAAAGGAAAGGAAAAACTAATTATGTCAGTCCGTAAGAACAGCGAAGAGCAAAACCTCTATCTTAATGCAAAGAAAACTAAATTGATGACAACTGACAAAACAAACAAGACAGCTTAAATGTATATATCAATGAGGAAAAATTGGAAGAAGTGGAGAGTTTTGAATATCTTGGATCACTACTAACTAATAATGGAGATACAATGAGGGAAATTCAAATGAAGACATCTATCGCTCTTCAGAAAGTAAAACAAATAAAGAATCTGTGGAGAGGAGCAGACAAAACTACAAAAATAAGATTTTTAAGGGCATGCATCTTTCCCATCGCAAAATATGCCTGTTAGACCTGGACATTTAACAAAACAGCTGAGAAACACATAAATGCCTTTGAATGTAAATGCTACAGAAGATTTCTCCAAATATCGTGGACACAAGAAAGAACAAATATATCTATACTACAAGAGCTTAATATTGAAGAAGGCTGGCTAGTAAAGAGGATTAAAGAGAGAAAACTTAAATATTTTGGACACATTAAACGTCATGATAATTTAGAGAAGACCGTATTGGAAGGATACATAATGGGAAAAAGAAAGAGAGGAAGACCAAAACGAAGATGGCTGAAAGACATCGTTGATGATCTGCAAATGGATGCATCAGCAGCAGGCCATCTTGCTCACAACCGAGAGACCTACAGGAGTGCTGTTTGGGAGGCAAAGTTCCGCAAGGGACATACAAATGAGTGAATGAGATAGAGGTGTGTGGTGCAGTTTTACAAAGTGAGGGAGGAAGTGAGTAAAATGAGAAAAAACGAATAGAAAGTATGAGAATGTATAAATGAAAAACATGCAACATCCGATATTTCGGCGTGAGCCTTTTTCGAGGATTACATGCATAACGAAACACACACAAAAAAGAAGAACTTATCTTAATGTGGCCTCCTCCAGAAGTAGAAAACAGAGAAATGTGTGTATTAGAAGAAAGGACCAAGTGGACGACAACAAAGGATACCCGATAGAGTCAATCGTAAAGAAGAGGAGGAGAGAGAGGAGGAAAACAAGTGGTAGAAAGGGGTGGGGGGAAAGGCAATAGAAACATGATAGCCGCTGGAGGAGGTGTTGCGGGGGGGGGGGAGGGGACGCGGAGAGATAATGAATGAAGAACATAAACACCTGCAGGGAGAAAATGTGAAACTGGTGAATAGGACAAGACCCTATAAACACCAGTATGTTGGCGGAGAAGAAAAGAGGGTGGCGGTAGGGAGGGGTAGCATAGAGAAAGAAAGTAGAGCTTAAAAAAATGGGAGGGGGAGCGGAAAACTAAAGAAGTTACAGAAAGCTGAAGACATTGTTAATTCCAGCTGGGTGGAGACAGCCAGCCTGGAAAATAAGGCGCTGTTCTAGGACCGTCCGAGATCGTACATCAGCAGAACAAGAGCGGATCATACTAACAGAAATGTCCTGTTTTCCCCTGTGGTTGCTAAGGCAAAAATGTTTAGCCACAGGTGTCCAGGCCGTCTTAGAAATATCATTGAGATACTGACGAAATTGATCTCCTAAGTGTAAGCCAGTCTCCCCTATGTACTTCAAACTGCAACTTTTGCACATAATAGCATAAGTAACATTGCGTGAAGTACAGGTAGAAACCCTCCTGAACTGATAATGTGGACTTAGGGAAGGAGATCTGGCTGGCCTCGACAACAAACGGACAAGTGTTGCATCTACGGCGTCCGCAACGTCTGGTACCATAAAAAGTGTCATCTGTCTTAAGATGACTAC
Source organism: Achatina immaculata (assembly GCA_009760885.1). Taxonomy (NCBI): domain Eukaryota; kingdom Metazoa; phylum Mollusca; class Gastropoda; order Stylommatophora; family Achatinidae; genus Lissachatina; species Lissachatina immaculata. The sequence continues at coordinate 915,697 of CM019691.1, forward strand.
GAATTAAAAGGTCCCTGAGGTTCTTGTCCCGTCTGTACGTGAGTACCAATTTAACTCTGTTCGAGCTACAGTGCTGTTTAGGAGTGAGAGCTTGTTGCCGCCATATATGGCTGATGCGGTTCCAAGATGACGAGAGAACGTGGTTTGGATAGCCGTGTTGACGGAAGAAATCTAGCATTTTATGGCCTTGAACTGGAAATCCAAATCCTCATTACACAAACGTCGCAACCTAAGAAGCTGGAAAAAAGGAATAGAGTCCTTACACGATCTGGGAGGGAGGAAGAGTACAGGAGGTAGCTGTGGAAGTCTGTAGGTTTATAGTGGATAGAAGTAGTAAGCCCGGAAGGGCCGATAGTAACAGCAATGTCAAGAAAGTTAGCGGAAGTAACAGAGATATAGGAGGTGAAAGAAATGACAGGATTGTACTCCTTAACAAAACTGGTAAAATTGTTAAGATCTTCCTCTGGCATTGATGTGAGCAGAGCCTTACATATGTTGGTATCAGAAAATGTAACCGCCCCCGCTGCGTTACCTGCCCTGTAGTCTGGGAAACGAAAACAATCACCTTTCCCAAAACTATCCTCACTCTTTATGAGGGATTCACATGCGAGTCCCGTAATATGATATACGTCATCGTTTGCAAAAGATACAGGATAACATATATTGATGAGACCGGCCTCAGATTAGTGGACCGCATGCAAAAACATCTGTACGACATCGCCCAGCATGCTTCGAAACCAGTCCCAAATCATTTCAATGGCCCCAACCACAGAGGCAAATCTGATTTTCTGGTAACAGCCATTAAACAATGTCACGCAGATGACACAAGCCGCCTGGCGCTTGAGAACCGCTGCATTCAAAATTATGGGACGCTGGTGCCACATGGGTTAAACTTGCTGTTTAGCTACACTTAACATTCTCCTCAATCATTATAGTACCTCTCCACTAAGCTCCACCCCTTCTTATATTTCAAACCTCCTCACAGCATCACTTTGCAACCCCTCTTCCTCAATCACCTATTTCAACTTCTCCTGGCTAGGTCAACATTGTATCACTCTCTCTCCCCTCCCAAGTTCCCCATCCACCACCCCCAGTTACAACCCACCAACAACATATCACAGGTCTCTATTTAAACAGTCTCTACGTCCTACTAAATCCATTCTGACACACACCGCCGGACAAGTCACACCTTACAATTTACAGCTAAGTACTCTTTAAAAACATTTTTTTAATAGTATTCATGTGAATATATACTTTATCTCCTCTCTCTGTTTCTTCGTCCTGTATGTTTTTGTATGACTAAGGCTCACGCCGAAACGTCACAACTTTGTAATCGTTAAGTAATAAAGCTGCTCCTAATTTTTCCTAGTTTATACATTCTGATGTGACCCCAACGCCGTCATCTATGTAGCGTCTATAGAAGGCGGGAAAAGGGCCGCTAAAGGCTCTCAGAACCTTGTGTTCGAAGTGGCCCATGAACAGACACGGTAGGTGTGACCAGGCAGGAGTGTAAGGGTCTCAAAAGTAATGAGAGCATGATTGGTGTCCTTGAGATAAGTGGGCAGACTAGTGACCAGAGGTTGAAAGATGCTGTCAAGAAAGTCAGAGATTTGCTCTGTAGGACAGGAACAAGCGGACACTATGGACCTTCCTGGGTTGCCTGGTTTGTGAATCTTAGGGAATAGATAAAAAGATGGCTTCCCTAAGCAGCTGTCACGGATGTGAAGATGAGTAGCAGAGAGAGAAAGACCAGTCTTGTGGATGAGTTCGTTGATCGTGTCACGAACATGGTGGTTGTTGGCCAGAGTCGGATCTTGAAGGCGAGAGGCATAAAATTTAGTGTTGCTCAGCTGGCCCATGGCCTCCTGGATGTACAATTCTTTCTTCCAACAAACAATGGCCCCGCCCTTGTCTGCACTCTTGATTTTTTTTTTTAAGACAACGAAAACAACAGGCCGTGACCCGGTGGTACTGCAAATCGGGTTCACCCGTAACGAGATGTGTACCATACCTCCGGCATTCAATGTGCAGGGCAGGCCTCGGGCATCTCGTTTAGTTAAAAAATAACGACGCTTTTGTTTAACCAAAGGGCATGTTGATCAGGGTACCTGCCAAGAGGACACTTTGACCTCAGCCACTTTGATCTTAGCCAAAAGGCCGAGAAGCGCTCTTGATCACGATATCTCGTCTGCGCTGGAGTTTAGAAAGTGCGCGCTGCTCCCCGGTGGTCATGTCCTATTATATGTTTCATCTCCCTCACCTGTTATCATCTCTTCATTCATCTCCGTTTTCATTCCTTCCGTGCTTGTCAGGTTAGCCTCTACTCTCCCTCCACACTCCTGTTATTCGATATCTCTTCTCGTCACCATGCCTTCTTTAAATCGTATCACCAAATCTCTCAAGTCTTTTATTTCCCTCTCTTTCAGTCTTTTGCCACCTCTCCTTTCCCGCACCGCCACTGACCTCACTTTTGCCACCTCTCCTTTCCTGCGCCGCCACTGACCTCACTTTTGCCACCTCTCCTTTCCTGCGCCGCCACTGACCTCACTTTTGCCACCTCTCCTTTCCCGCACCGCCACTGACCTCACTTTTGCCACCTCTCCTTTCCCGCACCGCCACTGACCTCGCTTTTGCCACGTACAAGAAGACGCGGTTCACTTCTCACGTTAATTTTCTCAACAACTGTCTTCGCTTGAGGGTTGTTCCCAAAGGTTTTACTACTAAGTTTTCACCGGCCATGGGCACTCTCCAGCCCAGGATCCGTCAGCGTCTTTGTGCTATCGAAACCAATCGCGCTTTTCTACGCATGCGCTGTGTCGTGGAGGGACATATTAAACTCTAGGACCTCGATAGCCAGATCGCTCAACTCTCTGTCCGTCTCCACCACGTTACACACGATAATTACCTCATTTATCGCCTGATCCGACAGATTATTCACTCCACCAACAGACAATTCTACCTGCAGCTTTCTTCTCTCAAAAAGTAGAAACTTTCTGCTATCCGTCCCTCTACAGCCTCTCCCAGACCCACCACCGCTTCTGCCCCCACTAAGGTGATTTGTATCCCTTCGGACATTCCTCTTTCGGCTGATGAATTGTCTGTCCTGGGGAAAGGTTTACAGTTTGTTCCCCTCCGTCCTTCTGCTGACCAGTTCTCACTCCTTCAAGATGTCCACCGTTTCCATCGCAGACTGCGTTTAACGTTCCATTTCCAAGAAGCGTCCCAACCTTCATCATCCCAATCCACTTCCGATGATGACTTTAAAAAAGAACGCAAGCACACTCAACTCAGTGTTAACAATATTCGTTAAATCTTTTAAAAACAAATATAAATCCATCTCAGAGTACTCACAATATTCGTTAAATCTTTATGAAAAAGTCAAACACAAAAAGTTAACACTGTTCTTTTTCTTGAACCAAATAATCCAAGCCAAAGAGTCAAGGCTTAAATCTTTATAAAACAGGAGCAAATCCAATTCAAACAGTTAACAAGATTAGTTAAAAAAAAATTAATCTCTATGGGTTAACACTGCCGCTTAAATCTTTACAAAACAAGAACAAATAATTCAGCTCAAAGAGTTAACTCACAACAGGCTTTTACTTAGTTCTGTACAACTTGATTTATTCTATGACAAAATAATATTTAAACAAAATAAATCCACGTTCTATCGTCAGAATTATTCTGTAACTAAGGATTAAAAGAAAATTGTGTAATTATATAAAAATTACTGTAAAACGCTACGAGTGAACCTCCCTTAAAGAGCTTCTAACTTACTCTCGGGTTGGGGGGGGGGGGGGTGGTGGTGCTCGGACCTTTCTCCAAAATTATTGCTCATTCATTTACGCAAAAATAATTCTACACTGTATAGTTCAATCTTTAGTCCCGTAAACAGAAGATATCTATTTACAGTCGATTGCAGTCCATTAATGTCGAGCTATATTCTTTATTAACGTGATTGTGCTTTTTAATGTACATTTAGTCTGCGGTCAATTGTTCTTCTCAGTAGTCCGTATATTCAAAAGTCCAGAAAAAAAGTCGAGTTCATTTTCTGTCTAAAGCAACCTTTTTTTTTCTAGTTATGCACTCAGTAAAATATCGAAATTTTCTTCTGTCAAAAAAAAAAAAATGTTTTGTTTAACAGTGTATATCCCTGTTTGTCGAGCTCATTTTGAGTATAAAAATATTGTTCCTAGATCGAAATATCTGGAATTATTGTGTCTAATTTTGTCTCACTGTGTCTATGTTTGTGTCCAGAATACGCCGGATAAAAGATGTTGCTCTTGTCCTTGATAATTAGCACCAGGTGGCATCTTTCTGTCCGCGTATCTCGACGTCACTCTGGTAAGCTTTCGGCTTGTCTGCGCCATTATCTGGTGACATCTTTTCAACAACTCAACAGCTAGAGAAAAGTAACAATAAGAAGTAAGAATTTTGTGTTAAAAATGTTAATGTATAAAATGTGTGCTTGTACTTGGTTATAAGCAACCGCTTATTTTCAGAGCCCTCCTGAAGGATAAATCCCAAGAGCCTGGTCTGGGCTTTTAACACGTGGCCATTCTCTCAGATATCTCCTTCCGCCTGAGGCCGTTTTTATTCACTTTTTGGATCGAGGGACAGCGTAAATCCAGTTAGATTCAGTCTCACACTTCATCACGTTGTAGTACCTGGTCAGCTTGGAATGCGCATGCGTCAGTATTTCGTTGACAGGAAACGACGGCGCACAGACACAGGTATAGCCAACCCGCACCGTCCTCTTTCTCAGCGGATCATCTGAAGGCGGCAGAGCTGATGGGAACGGCGGCTGTGGGTACAAGGGAAGGTGATCTATTGGCGGAATGATTTTGTAATCCCTTAGATCGGTATGAGGCTGATACTTTGACCGTGACAGCTGCCCTAGCTCATCGGCCTCTGCCTTCGTTATGGCTTGCGTGGTCTTTCTCCGCCATCCTGCTTGTCCTATCATGGACACCAGACTTGCATCCTTGAAAGTGACAAGTTTTGAAGGCGTCGTTAAACTGCCTGAATCAGTCTTTTCGTGAAAGCGCAAGATATCATTTTCCGAGGTTTCACTTACGACTGTGTCGCTGACCAAAGCTTCTGTAGACCATGCCTGCTTCATGGACCTCATATCCAAACCAAAGACGTCGTCATTTTCGTCCTGACCCTTCGTCGAAGACATTTTTCGGTCTTTCATAACGTTGAGAAACACCTTCTGTATACATATTTTAGCCTGCTGCTTCTGTATAGAGTCTGTGACGATTCTGTCTAAAGTTTCTTGATCAACCTCAGAGATGGACCACGTTCCATCAGTGCTCTTTTGCCTTAGCTCTACCATAACACCATCAATGACGCTCTGAAGATACTGACGCCAGACAGTATTAAAGGCGCTTCCACCTTTGATGCTAGACAGGTGTTTTCGAACATCCTGGTCAGCTAAAGAACACGTGATCTTCTTAATGAATTCTTCGCCCTCCGAAGACACTGGCTCGTACTGCCTTAGAAACTCCTCTGTTTCTCTGTCTCTGACGAGTAGTTCCTCGTCTTTCTCGTCCTGTTTATAATTACCGATGTCGTCAACGTCGTCGTCTCTTGCTCTTGTTGGAGTTTTATCAAAGCCGTCTTCCTTGTCCACGCTATCAGCTCCAGGTACATTTTCATTGTTGCCCTCGGTGTTGTCCTCGTGCACGTCTTGCTTTTCCTCATTTTCAGGTTTCTGTGTCTTTTCTTCTGACTTAGTCATCGCAAAGTTATCTTCCAGATGAGAGAAAAAGAGAAAACAAAAGAAAAAAAAAACTAAATGAGATATCACACGTTAATCATCTAAGGAGCAGAGAAATGAAACAACAACAAAATATAACTGAGTTTTTCAACGTACGCCACAAATGTACTCCCCCGCCAGCCCCAGCCTACTGCTGTAAATAAAATTAACTCTGGTACTGTTAGTACAATCGATCAGGCGATAAACTGATTAGAATATTCTACACAGGCGTAGAGCTCCGTGGTCTCGGGGTTAGACGATAGCCTCGGGTGTTGGAGATTGCAGGTTAGAATTCAATCAGTAGCAAGCATTTTTTTGTGAATCCTTTAGAAATAAACTTCTCTGTACTACAGGCAGTGGGACAGGACTTCTGTGTCTATTTCCGGGTAGGTCAGAAATCCTTTGGGAGCCGAAAATAGCAAAAAGGTGTAGGTCAGAAGGTCACTTCCCCGACAAAAGTCTAGGGGAAAAAAATCTACCTTGGCGTTTAGAATTTGTATGCTGCCTGCGACGCCCGATCTGAGATGTTGGAACAGGCAGCGGAGTAGATACTGGAATGTCCTGATTGCGATGAAGTCATTTCCGAAAACAAAAATGCGGACACCTTCAAAATCATCTTCTAATACGAAAAGAGAAAACATGTTAGAAAAGAGAAAACATGTCAGAAAATAGAAAACATGTCAGAAAATAGAAAACACGTCAGAAAACAGAAAACATGCCAGAAAAGAGAAAACATGTCAGAAAAGAGAAAACATGCCAGAAAATAAAAAACTTGCCAGAAAATAGAAAACATGCCAGAAAATAGAAAACATGCCAGAAAACAGAAAACATGCCAGAAAAGAGACTAAACATGCCCGAAAAGAGACTAAACAGGGTCTGAAATGTAATACCAAGAAAATATACGAAACATGGAATTCATATATTCCATACCTGAAAATTTGAGCAAAGTTATCTGCAAACATGTTACAAGAATTTGTCTTGTCGTCTCTCCTAGTTCATATACCTTTCGGTGTTGAGGGGACAAATAGACGTCTTGATAGTGCTCGACGATTTGCTTCTTATAATGGGATACTTAATGCTTCATTTCCTGCGTGACCGGCCTCTTCCTCTGTTACCTACAAATCTTAGTTTGAATGTTGTCTGTGATATACTGTCTGGTGGTAACCGTGTAACATGGCCAAACCATTTGACTTGTTGTTTCTTGATGTAATGTACAAGCGTAATACGGGTGTTATTCTAAACTTTATCCTGATGGTGTTATTCTAAACTTTATCCTGATGGTGTTATTCTAAACTTTATCCTGATGGTGTTATTCTAAACTTTATCCTGATGGTGTTATTCTAAACTTTATCCTGATGGTGTCACTTCTTGTTTGGTCTCTTCTTGTTACTTTTACCATTCTCCTTAAACATCTCATTTCTGTCGTGATGATTTTTTTTAATTCTTGGCTGTTAGTGTCCATGTTTGACATTGATAACATAGAGTTGGGAGGAAAACTGTCTTGTATAGTGCTATTTTTGTTTCAGTTGTGATATAAATGTTTTTCAGTAAATGAGTCATTTGTTCAAAGATCTGATTTCCTCTATTGCACATGTTCTCAGTTTCAGTGTCGATCTTCCCTGAGGATGATATTATGCTACCTAAGTATTTGAATGAGCTAATGATCGCTAACACACTTTTTAAACAACATCCAAGAAGACTTTACACATGGACATCACCTGATGGGAAAACCAGGAATCAAATAGATTACATTTTAGTGCAGAGAAGGTGGAGGTCAAGCATAACATCAGCAAAAACTTTACCAAGTGCTTATTGTGACACGGACCATGAGTTATTAATAGCAGACATGAAGATAAAGATAAAAAAGATAGTTATGGGATCAAGACCACTCCGCTTTGACCTTACAAATATACCAGAACAATACGGTATAGAAGTGAAGAACCGTTTCGAAATCCTGATGGCTGTACAGGAAGAGATGACACCAGATGAACTGGCTACGCAGGCCAAAGATATCTTAGTAACAACAGCTAAAGACATGGTTCCAGTAAAGAAAACACAAAATAATAGATGGATCACAGCAGGTACACTAGAACTGATAAAACAATGTAGAGAAATGAAGACGCAATGGAGAGTGACAAACAACAACAAAGATAAATATCAAACTTTAACAAAAGAAGTACGAAGAAACATAAGAAAAGACAAAAAACAATACATACAAGATTGTTGTGAAAGAATAGAAGAACATCAGAGGTGTGGAAGAGATAGTGAAATGTTTAAAGAAATGAAGACATTGACGAGAAATGTCACACCTAAGCTAAATGTAATTTGTGATGAGATGGGGAATACCCTGACAGAGACAGAGGAAATTCTGGAAAGATGGAAGGAATATTGCAAAAGAATGTATGAAACAACCGACTGTGGAAGCAGAAATCAACAGTGTGAATTATTATTGGAGGAGAAAGAACCCGAGCCGACAATGGAAGAAGTTTTATGGGCAATAAAGAGTCTGAAAAATGGTAAATCACCAGGATGTGATGAGATAACCGCTGAATTTATTAAAGCAGGAGGAAAGGAGTGTGCAACAATCTATCATGCACTATGTAAAAAGATATGGCATTCAGGTATTTGGCCAAAAGAATGGAAAAGAACTGTATTCATACCACTGCCAAAAAAGGGTAACCTGAAATTATGCACCAACTACAGAACTGTTGCCCTGATTAGTTATGCCAGTAAAATTCTGTTAAAAATCATAATGGGTAGACTTCGAAAGAAAATAGAAGAAGAAGTCAATATGGTCCAAGCTGGCTTCAGGCAAGGAAGAGGATCAAGAGATCATATATTCAATCTAAGATTAATAATAGAGAAATGCAGGGAGTTTAATGTGAATCTATATTTATCCTTTATAGACTACTCAAAGGCATTTGATTGTGTACAACACCAGAAACTTTGGGAAATAATGGAAAAAATGGGATTTCCAACACATTTGATACAATTAACATCACTGCTGTATTTAGACCAACAAGCAGCAGTAAGAATAAATGGTGAAACAACAACTTGGTTTGACATAAAACAAGGGGTCCGTCAGGGGTGCATATTGTCACCCTACTTATTTAACTTGTATACTGAAAATATAATGAGGAATGTTAGAGAAGATGTAGACAAAGAATATTACGATGCCATAACAGTTGGAGGTTATGAAATACCAGAGATTAGATATGCTGATGACACAGTATTGCTGTCCACAACACAAGAAGGAATGGAAAAACTAATTATGTCAGTCCGCAAGAACAGCGAAGAGCAGAACCTCTATCTTAATTCAAAGAAAACTAAAGTGATGACAACTGACAAAACAAACAAGGCAACTGAAATATGTATCAGTGAGGAAAAATTGGAAGAAGTGGAGAGTTTTGAATATCTTGGATCACTACTAACTAATAATGGAGATACAATGAGGGAAATTAAAAGGAGGACATCTATTGCTCTTCAGAAAGTAAAACAAATAAAGAATCTGTGGAGAGGAGCAGACAGAACCACAAAAATAAGATTTTTAAGGGCATGCATCTTTCCCATCGCAACATATGCCTGTGAGACCTGGACACTTAACAAAACAGCTGAGAAGCACATAAATGCCTTTGAATGTAAATGCTATAGAAGAGTTCTCCAAATATCGTGGACACAAAAAAGAACAAATATATCTATACTACAAGAGCTTAATATTGAAGAAGGCTGGCTAGTAAAGAGGATTAAAGAGAGAAAACTTAAATATTTTGGCCACATTAAACGTCATGATAATTTGGAGAAGACCGTATTGGAAGGATACATAATGGGAAAAAGAAAAAGAGGACGACCGAAACGAAGATGGCTGCAAGACATCGTTGATGATCTGGAAATGGATGCAGCAGCAGCAGGCCATCTTGCTCACAACCGAGAGGCCTACAGGAGTGCTGTTTGGGAGGCAAAGTTCCGCAAGGGACATGCAAAGGAATGAATGAATGAAGTATTTGAAATGCTTCACTTGTTTCAAGGGCTGGTTGTCTTGGAAAATCCTTATTTGGATTTCTTCTCTTGCTATGGTCATGACTTCTGTTCTTTCAGTACTGATCTTCATGTTGTGGCTTTGACATGACCTTGAAAAATTATCCATGTTCTGATGTAGGTCTTTTTCTGATGTGGCTATAAGTGCTTGATCATCAGCAAAAAATGCTGTTCGTTTATGGTCCTCTTACTGAGTATGTCTTCTGGACGGTGTTGTGGGTTTTACCGGCAATCTTTCTGGCATTGGGCTGTTTGACAGCTTTGTCGTGGAGTTTTTACTATATATGTTAGCTTCTTTGCAGAAGAAAAGTAAGGGAGATAGTACACAGCCATGCTTCACGCCAGATGTTACAAGAACAAGTTACTCTAAAATAAAATTGAGAAATCTGTCAGTCAGTCATTTGCATGTCCTTTGCGGAACTTTGCCTATATAACAGCTCTGTAGGCCTCTCGATTGTAAGCAAGATGCCCTGCTGCTGATGCATCCTTTTGCAAATTATCAACGATGTCTTGCAGCCATTTCCGTCTTGGTCTTCCTCTCTTTCTTTTCCCCATTATGTATCTTTCCAAGACGGTCTTCTCTAGATTATCATGACGTTTAATGTGTCCAAAATATTTAAGTTTTCTTTGTTCAATCTTCTTTACTAGCCAGCCTTCTTGAATATTAAGTTTTTGTAGTATGGATATATTTATATCCATATATCCAGACCTTGCTGGTAGATTTCATAAATACAAACTAAACATTCGAAGAACCTAACAGACAATAGATTTATAAACATATAGTTTTTAAAAATGAAAGTGAAGACAATGCACTGTGTTTTAACACAAACAAAAGTAAACGTATAGTCTGAATCGAATAGTTTTGACATTATAATATGTTTTTTTCCTAAATCAGTAAAACTACACTTGTCTCAAGGTCTTCAGAGAAAGAATGCTGACGCTTTGACCCGAGGAAAAAAAAAACGTCATGAAATCAACAAGCTGAACTCGATGACAAAATAAAATGCAAGAAACAAGCAAATTAATTCATTTAAAAAACAAAATGAAAAAAGAAGCAAGAATTAGGCAGCTGAATTCATTTAGGAAAAATAGTAATAACAAAGCAAAAGGTTAAATTCAGTTTCAGAAAAAAACGTGGGAAGAAACAAAGAATATTTCCATTAAAGTACTGCAAATGAATCAGTGAAAACACAAGACAAGTGATTTCAGTTTTACACTAATTCTCCGGTCTTGTCCATGCCAGGTATTACAACATTCACCTCTGTCCTGTAGGACACACGTACTCTTTATTTTACAAGCAAATATCGCCAGTCGCCCGAGAACACTGATTTATTTAAAATGTCTTTGTACAGGAAGCGGACGGAATGTCACGTAAGTGTGGAATGTTGCGATGACACTATATAATGCGGTGTAGCTAATTTCAATATCTGTTTTTTAAAGATTATTTTGGATTATGATTATGATTATTATTATTATTTATACAGCCGATGTTCTGTCACAGATATTGAAACACATGAGTGAAATCGGATGGCAAATGGGATACGTTAGTTCTTTTTTGTTTTGCATTTCCTGGCAGGACACAGGAAGCAGACTACTCAGTAGGCTCCACGACCATAAAATAAGATTAGCTCAACACCTTTCTTTAGGCAATGCGGCGTAAAACAACAGGATTTTTCTGGGATCACCTCAGAGAGAGTGGATGTGGATACAGAATCCGGGATCACCTCAGAGTGGACGTGGATACAGCATCTGGGATCACCTCAAAGAGAGTGGATGCGGGTACGGAATCTGGGATCACCTCAAAGAGAGTGGATGTGGATACATAATCTGGGATCACCTCGAAAGAGAGTGGATGTGGATACAGAATCTGGGATTACCTCAAAGAGAGTGAATGTGGATAGAGAATCTGGGATCACCTCAAAGATAGTGGATGTGGATACAGATGAACGTGGATCCAAGCCCTGGATCTACGTCCCCTCCCTGATGGTGATCGTGGTGAAGCAGTGGCCGGCGGTGGCCCCACGGTGGAGTCACGGTGTCCCCACGGTGGAGTCACGGTAGTGACTTGATACAAGATACGGGAAAGAAATATCTAGGAAAATATGTCTTACATGGTTCGTTACATCAGTCTGCTTTGTTAGGGCCGTACGCCTTCAGCGGGTTGCCTTGGGTGTTGGTTCTTCAAAGCTTTTCGCTTCGGTGCTGGGGAGTTCACATGGAAGTTAAAATCAGGCGCACGTTTCAGGTGCGCTTTTCTTGTTCCTCGCCATGAAAAGATACGTCCCGTGGCATCTGCATTGTGTAGAGGCGTGAAAGGGGCATCAGCAGCAGGGCATCTTGCTTACAACTGAGAAGCCTACAGGAGAGCTGTTAGGGAGGCAAAGTTCTGCAATGTTCCTACAGTTAACTGACTGACTGACTGAGAGGTGAAGTGTTAGTGTTTTCACATTCTTAGGCCACTACAGCATTTAAGACAGGGATGTTAACACACTACAACATTTAAGATAGGGATACTACACACTATAGCATTTAAGACAGCGATGTTAACACACTACAACATTTAAGATAGGGATACTACACACTATAGCATTTAAGACAGCGATGTTAACACACTACAACATTCACGACAGGGATGTTAACACACTACAACATTTAAGACAAGGATGTTAACACACTACAACATTTAAGACAGGATGCTAACGCCTGTCGCCGCTGATCTTGTTTTGTTCAGGGCCGAGTTGACTGCGGACTCTGTCGGTTCGAAAAAAAAAAAGAAAAAGAAAGAGTGCGAAATCGATGCGAGGACCTCTAGGTTGATGGACAAATGCACTAACCAATACTCTGCCGGTTATTTGTCCTCACTGCAGACCACGTGGGATGCCAGAGATCATCTTCGGCACTTCAGATGGCAGAACTGACAGCGGCCTGACTTCTCAGACTGAAGCACTGAAACACCAAAGGATCAAAGACCTGGACAACCTGAAAGAATCCGTGTCACTAGCAAGCATAACATCCAATACAGCAGCCATACAGTGGGTACCCGCCCACAGCAACACCCAAGAGAATGAAGAGGCAGACAGACTGGCAAAAGAGGGAGGAAAACTGCAATAGACTGATAGAAGCACAAGAGATGAACAAAAAAAAAGCAGACTAAAAACCATATATAAAGGCAAATGGAAAAAAAACCAACACCGTACATGAAAACAGATAATGAATACTGCAGGATCTCAAGAAATGACCAAGTGATAACCTTTCGACTGAGAGCAGGAGATTGCAGGCTAGGACATCATCCATAGCAAAAGTTGAAAAATTGGCCCCATTTAATAGTTTCCCTCTGATCTGCTTTAGCCAGGGACTCTTCGGTGAGATTTTACTTCACGTAGCACAGGTTACCATGACATCACTGACAGTACTGATAGACACTTTTCACGGAGCAAGGTCAACATCTCACTCCTGGGATACCTTATCAGACATTGAAAGACCCACAAAACCTGCTGCTGGAGTTGGCATCAATACATTTAATGGATGGCACATGATGAATGATGATGATGATGATGATGTGGGATGAAGATGTCAAGCTGCACATCAAAATGATGGAGAGGACATCACGAAATACAAGTTCCTGTGACTCTGTTTCCTAGTTACAAACAGAGACAGCACATCGCCAAGAATCTTAGGTAGACGAAGTCATGCTCCAAGCTCCCTTCATCGACAGTATGCGACCACATTCTGACTGGGCGATACAACAACTGTCAGTCATCCACACAGCTCAAGTTCTTAACACGTACTCTCTTATGTCTCTAAGTTTTCACAGTCTCTCACAAACAAACATAGCTCAAGTTCTAACACTTACTCTCTCCTGTCTTTAACTCTCCATAGTCTCTCACAAACACATCTCTAGTTCTTAACACTTACTCTCTCCTGTCTTTAACTCTCCATAGTCTCTCACAAACACATCTCTAGTTCTTAACACTTACCCTCTCCTGTCCATAGGTGATCAAGACCCTGTCCCACCTCTCCGTGGTACCCCAAGTAACAGGCCTAGCCTGGCTAACGGGGCAGGGATCGCCATAGTCCCCATGGTAGTGGAGTCTGCTAAAGAAGCATTGCAAACCCCCTGCTTTTTAGCTGTACTCTGTACTAAAAACAATAGCCACCATAACCCGCTCTTACGCCGATACGATGCTGTGCTTCAACATCTCATCAGCATCGGCTGCAAAGACGACCAGCTCGCAGTACAAGAGTTCGTACAAGTAAATACAAGTTGACAAGTTACCGGTAACTGTCGGTTAACATCGTCGCTGGGAAAATGTATCATTGTTCTACTGACCATAACTATCATTGTTCTACTGACCCGAACTATCATTGTTCTACTGACCATAACTATCGTTGTTCTACTGACCATAACTATCATTGTTCTACTGACCATAACTATCATTGTTCTACTGACCATAACTATCATTGTTCTACTGACCATAACTATCATTGTTCTACTGACCATAACTATCATTGTTCTACTGACCCGAACTATCATTGTTCTACTGACAATAACTATCGTTGTTCTACTGACCCAAACTAACATTGTTCTACTGACCATAACTATCGTTGTTCTACTGACCATAACTAATATTGTTCTACTGACCATAACTATTATTGTTCTACTGACCATAACTATCGTTGTTCTACTGACCCAAACTATCATTGTTCTACTGACCATAACTATCATTGTTCTACTGACCATAACTATCGTTGTTCTACTGACCCAAACTATCATTGTTCTACTGACCATAACTATCATTGTTCTACTGACCCGAACTATCATTGTTCTAATGACTCAAACTATCGTTGTTCTACTGATTCAAGGTATCATTGTTCTACTGACCCAAGCTATCATTGTTCTACTGACCCAAACTATCGTTGTTCTACTGACCCGAACTATTGTTGTTCTAAAGACCCAAACTATCGTTGTTCTACAGACCCGAACTATTAAGAGATCTTTCCGCCACTGGCTAGACTCCAGCCTATCTTTGAAACACTCATAGATTTGTTCTGTTCTCACTGATGATAATCATAGAACATGATTAACATGATTATCACCCTTGTATTCGCCAAAGTTGTAGATGATTCAGTCTCCACCTTAACATATCATTTAATGTGAAGCAACTGATAACATATCGTTTAGTGTAAAACAACTGATAACAGTCGTTATGTGTTTATTTATCTTTCTTTTCCACTTAACACACCGTTCACAGCCGAAATCAATAAATTTACTCATAGTTATCTTATCTTGGCCACAGTTTCTGCTGAATTTCTCTGTCCTGCAAAGTTATCATGAGCCGGTCAAGTTCTTGTCCGTTTGTTCTGCACGCCATTATGAGACTGCTAATAATGACTGTCCGGTCAAGTTCTTGTCCGTTTGTTGTGCAGATCTCGTTAGTCAAGGAAAGCGATTTGTAAAATTGTATACAAAGACGAAACTGAGTGTGTGAGCAACTGAATGACATGTTCATGCTCATCATCATCATCATGTGCCGTGCTGACTGGCGTTGGCTATTATGCTTCTCTAGAGTACCCGATCCTTCATGCAGGCCATCAGCTCAGTTGGTGATCTCCTCTCACACCATCCCGTCAGACTGTCCAGTATCATTTCTCTTGGTCTTCCTCTTGATCTTCTTCCTTCTATTTTTCCTGTTGTTATAATATTTTCAATGCCCCCTCTTCTCATTGCATGTCCTATGAAAGTACATTGTCTCTCTCTTATCTCACAAGGTTTTTTGTCTCTCCAGCTCTTCTCATACATTCTTCATTAGTTATTTTTGCTGTCCAGGTGATTCGCAACATTCTTCTAATAAACCACATTTCTGCTGCTTCCAATGATTTTTATGCAGACTTGCCTATTGTCCATGATTCACTTCCATATAACAAGATAGGTTCAATATAGCATTTTAGGACTCGTTTTCTAACATTCATTGATAAGGATGTGTTGGTTCATATGTTTCTCATTCGAAACAGGTTAACACTCATTATACTCAGCACTTGAGTGAGCACATGCATTGTCTTGTTTAGAACACAACCATGGTTGTATTGTACTGTCGGCAGACAGCTCAGAGTCATTATAACAACCAGTGGCCCCCCCAATGTACGGTTGCTTGTTCTGCTACCATTAGCACTGTTGCTTCCACAGCATTTCCAACACGAGACTTTGGTCTGAGGGGCCATCATGGCTGCCCTTTCTGTATGTCTGCAGTTTTCCGCAAGGATTGATATGCCAAATTATGAACGTTACTCTGACACAGCAGAACAAACAGACAGTGTTTCTAGTTTGCGTGAGGAAAGTTTCAATCGCATACAATCCTCTACTTGTTTTTATACGTCTGGATTCTGCACGTTCTCTGACGCCAAGACTAGATTACTGTCAGATTCTGTTTCCTGGCGATTTATTCTTTGCCTGTTCTACTCTTTTTCTTGCATCCCCAGACTGTCACATCAGGTGCGAATGTGTTTATAATTCCATTATTCAGTAAAACTATGTCACTGTTGTATTCAATGAGCTGAAAATGTTCTAGAATGCCTTCCATTTACACACAAATTGCACATTAGTTCTTGTATAACCGTCGTTTCTTGCATCATTTTAGCTGTAATTCTTTATACCGACTTTACTGTGTGCTATGTCCATTGTATCACTATAAGAGATCCATAACTTCTTAATTTGTTACCTAGCTATATTTCTTTCACTAGCTGTGTTTTCTGCCTGTTCATGGCTGTAGCAGAGTCATTTGGTGATTATACATTCTCTATATAGTTATGAGATCTGTCACTGGTAATTAGACTACTTTATCAATTAATGTGCCTTACTTTTGGTGATTAGAACTAATTTATTGAATGATGTGCCCTACTTTTGGTGATTAGACCTAATTTATTAAATGGTGTGTCCTACGTTTGGTGATTAGACCTAATTTATTAAATTATGTGCTCTACTTCTGGAGAAGCGGCCTTCCATCTTTATTCTCAAAAAGTGAGTTCACTTCGTCTGATTATATTCTCCTAAATGATGGGAGATAAGAAGTATTGGTACTCAGGAAACAATTAATAGAGTGAGTACCCTTAGTTGAAAGGTATCTTAGTTAAGGGCGTAGGCAAGGGTCTTGAGATAAGCGTGGGGCATGAAAACTGAGTGGGTACAGTCATGGTATAAATACCACTCAAGATTAGGCTAGAGAGGGTAGCTTACTTGTTTTAGAAAGCCTTACAATGTTCTGGAAAGCATTACTATGTTTTGGAAAAAAGAGTTTTATTTGTTTTGGTGAGTATTATTATGTTTCGGTTAGGAGAATGTCTTGTTTTGGACAGAGTTTTTCGGTAGTAACAGTTTTTGGTGGAGGCAGTTTAGGTTAAGATGAAGTGGTTAGTTTTGAGACTATTGGAAGAGTTTGTTGTTAGAGTAGTTTTGTGGAGAGCCTGGTGTTCTGCTGTAGTATTGTGGAGAGCCTGGTGTTCTGCTGTAGTATTGTGGAGAGCCTGGTGTTCTGCTGTAGTATTGTGGAGAGCCTGGTGTTCTGCTGTAGTATTGTGGAGAGCCTGGTGTTCTGCTGTAGTATTGTGGAGAGCCGGGTGTTCTGCTGTAGTATCGTGGAGAGCCTGGTGTTGTGCTGTAGTATTGTGGAGAGCCTGGTGTTGTGCTGTAGTATTGTGGAGAGCCTGGTGTTCCGCTGTAGTATTGTGGAGAGCCTGGTGTTCTGCTGTAGTATTGTGGAGAGCCTGGTGTTCTGCTGTAGTATTGTGGAGAGCCTGGTGTTCTGCTGTAGTATTGTGGAGAGCCTGGTGTTGTGCTGTAGTATTGTGGAGAGCCTGGTGTTCTGCTGTAGTATTGTGGAGAGCCTGGTGTTCTGCTGTAGTATTGTGGAGAGCCTGGTGTTCTGCTGTAGTATTGTGGAGAGCCTGGTGTTCTGCTGTAGTATTGTGGAGAGCCTGGTGTTGTGCTGTAGTATCGTGGAGAGCCTGGTGTTGTGCTGTAGTATTGTGGAGAGCCGGGTGTTATTGCTGTAGTATCGTGGAGAACCTGGTGTTCTGCTGTAGTATCGTGGAGAACCTGATGTTCTGCTGTGTTGTGGAGCGAACAGTTAAGCAACATATTTTGCAAACTTGGCTCATCATCGAAGCATTTGTAAAATAGCAACAAGAGGAGAAAGTAACAAGAAAATAATAGTTTAAGCAGAGACACACCCTGTAAAACATTCAGTCTTCATTTAAGACTAACAGTCAGATAACAGATATTCTTCTTCGTGATGTAGCTATTGATGGAGCGATTATCATGCATCTGTTTCTTCATTGCTTATCTCTGTGTATGTAATTCGTGCACTTAACTTATCTATGGATATTCTATGTGTTTTCTTTTTGGTGCAGTAATGTTGGAAATTACCATGTGGAAAATTGTCCTGATAGCTTTGTGTTTACCTTTCATTTCTTGTTAGCTTTTTTATATTGCTTTTCCCCCGTCACAAAAAGAAATCTACTTCGAGGTTGTCACAGTGATATTTATGTTCGATTTAGTTTGAACTTCACGAACCAGGTTCTGCCACTCTTAAGGTCGAAACTGCCTAGATTTCTGTTATGTTGATGGAATTGTTTGTTTGTACTCAGTCTAAACTTACCGGTGTGTGTTCTTTTACTTCTTACCTCGTCTTTGAATGTTTTCTAATAATTCTCCATCTTCTGAGACAGCTGTGATGTTCTGAAGCAAGCATCTGTTAGCTATTTCTCAGTTTGGCCTGCTCCGCTTGACAGCTCAATATAGAAAACGTCTTGGCCACGCTGTCCTAATCACTTGTCGACTCTGGTCAGCAGTTAAAGAGAATCAGGTTTTGGAAGAGTGGCAGCTGTCGCATGTTAAGGAACGTTACCGTCAGCTACTTCAGGGAATTTCTCTGTCTGACAACTGGTCTCAGACTTCTTCAGCCAGGCACAAGGCAGTAAGTTTGTCAGCGACAGACAAGAGAAATGAGGACTGCGGTAAAACTGGTTCTCTGGTACGTAAAGTGGATGGAGGAGTATGGCTCATATGTACAAAAAAAAAAAAAGATAGAAAGAGTGAGGAAAGTGGGCAGAAACATGAATGGCAGAAAGTAAGATGAGCACGTATAAAAGAAGAACATACAACAATCCAATATTTCAGCAGACGCCCTTTTCAAGGATCACATTCAGAAATAACACAAAAAATTTAAAAAAAAACAAAAAAATAAACGAAATAAAATTAAAACACTTAATTTTGTTCTATCCTCCTTGTACGAAACACTGGCACAGAATGCCCTGATAAAGTAACAAGATAACGGTGAGAGCAGACGTCACTGACAGAGTTCTGTAGATGTTCTCTCATATCATTTGATCCCCGGCCAAACCTTCACAGTCGTGCCTGGAGTAGATTACCAGGGATTACACTATGTAGATTACCTGGGATTACAATATATACAGAAAAAAAAGAGTTTGACAGCGGCTGATACTTTGACAACCACAGTCCTTATCTCGCTCTTAAAACTCGCTCAGAACTAAAAAAATATCCCTGAACAGGATAGAACATCGAGAACTGGCAGGAAGAAAATACTAAACTTACTAAACAGCTTTAAGGAAGAAAATACTAAACTTACTAAACAGCTTTAAGGAAGAAAATACTAAACTTACTAAATAGTTTTAAGGAAGAAAATACTAAACTTACTAAATAGTTTTAAGGAAGAAAATACTAAACTTACTAAATAGTTTCAAGGAAGAAAATACTAAACTTACTAAATAGTTTTAAGGAAGAAAATACTAAACTTACTAAATAGTTTTAAGGAAGAAAATACTAAACTTACTAAATAGTTTTAAGGAAGAAAATACTAAACTTACTAAACAGCTTTAAGGAAGAAAATACTAAACCTACTAAATAGTTTTAAGGAAAAAAATACTAACTTACTAAATAGTTTTAAGGAAGAAAATACTTACAATGCAGCCTTAAGGAAGAAAACGTGTACCCTGGTTAGAAATAAGAGAGTTTTTGTGTGCTGATTTTGCCAAGTCTAATCCAGTCAGCGAAGAGCAGCCTCAGTGACGAATACTTTCTCTGCAGAGATAAGGAAAAGTTCCTCTGTGGTGTAGTTGTTAATACATTCATCTGCCGAACAAAAGGTCACTGGTTCGACTTCCCACTCGGATGGAGTTTTGTTTGGACTGACAGGCATCGGGGTCAGCTCAGCCTAAAAAAAATGGGGTACCTGGGTGTTTCTTTAGGAAAAGAAAAGCAAAGCAGCGAGAACAGGTGCGGGTATTCCTACCTCAAATACTGTAGTGACCTAAAAATATGAAGGCACCAACACTTCACACACCTCCAACCTGCAAATGCTACAGGACATAGAGAGAAGTCAAGTTAGACGTGTTATTCATGGAGACACCTAAGGAGAAGTCACGTTAGACCTGTTATTCATGGAGACACATAAGGAGAAGTCAAGTTAGACCTGTTATTCATGGAGACACCTTAGGAGAAGTCAAGTTAGACCTGTTATTCATGGAGACACCTAAGGAGAAGTCAAGTTAGACATGTTATTCATGGAGACACCTAAGGAGAAGTCAAGTTAGACCTGTTATTCATGGAGACACCTAAGGAGAAGTCAAGTTAGACCTGTTATTCATGGAGACACCTAAGGAAAAGTCAAGTTAGACCTGTTATTCATGGAGACACCTAAGGAGAAGTCAAGTTAGACCTGTTTATTCATGGAGACACCTAAGGAAAAGTCAAGTTAGACCTGTTATTCATGGAGACACCTAAGGAGAAGTCAAGTTAGACATGTTATTCATGGAGACACCTAAGGAAAAGTCAAGTTAGACCTGTTAGTCATGGAGACACCTAAGGAGAAGTCAAGTTAGACCTGTTTATTCATGGAGACACCTAAGGAGAAGTCAAGTTAGACCTGTTATTCATGGAGACACCTAAGGAGAAGTCAAGTTAGACATGTTATTCATGGAGACACCTAAGGAAAAGTCAAGTTAGACCTGTTATTCATGGAGACACCTAAGGAGAAGTCAAGTTAGACCTGTTATTCATGGAGACACCTAAGGAGAAGTCAAGTTAGACCTGTTATTCATGGAGACACCTAAGGAGAAGTCAAGTTAGACGTGTTATTCATGGAGAAACCTAAGAAGAAGTCAAATTAGACATGTTATTCATGGAGACATCTAAGGAGAAGTAGTTAGACATGTTATTAGTGGAGACATCTAAGGAGAAATCAGGTTGGACATGGTATTCATGGAGACATCTAAGGAGAAATCAAGTTAGACATGTTATTCATGGAGACATCTAAGGAGAAATCAAGTTGGACATGTTATTCACGGAGACACATAAGGAGAAACCAAATTAGACATGTCATTCATGGAGACATCTAGGGGACACCATGTGAGTGTCTATAATTTCCTTGACCTGTTGACACACCAAAGGATGATGAGGTCAGCCTGGCCGCCTTTCCTTCCCCATCTCCAGGTGAAGTCAGGTACCCATTTCTACAGCTGCGTGACAGGGGCGTCTCCGACCGGATTCGAACCAACGACTTTTACCATGGGAGAGCACAGTATTGTAAGGTCAGACTTTGAGAAAATCGTGCACAAGCACTTGTTAGACATGGGAGAAAGAAAAGTGAGAAAGCCTTGTTGTTTATTATTTGTGAAAATGTGTATCTGTTACCACAAGAGACTAGCACATTTAATGCTAAATCAGGCGTCTTACTGAGTAAAACCAATTTTAATCACACAAGACTAAATTTAGTTGTTAGAAAAGGTCCACTACAACACAGAAATACGAATTCTTATAAGAAACACAAGCATCAAGTTTTCTGACATCAAGTTCTTGCTGTTCTTGTATTTCACTGTGTACCTGCTCACAATCTGAATCTCCAAAATCAGGAGCAGAACAATTTGACCTCAGTTATTTTATTTGTAATATTTTTATTACACATATGTAAAGTAAAATATAATAATACATAGTAATAAATAATAGTGCTACAGAGAAATATATTCAGTACAGTTAGCGAGGGAGCATGGATATGTTGAGTTCCACAGAATGCGATCAATACAACGTAGGGGAATATGTAGGTACAAGGAATAGAGCTTTGTGAAGTCACAGCTGACTTGTTCTAATCAAAGGTTCCACACAGGCCTCGAGTGAAGGCGAAGACGCTGTCCAGTTAGGCAAACCAGCGAACCATATCTAATATGCTAGCGTCAGGGTTAGAGAACCATAGCTGATCAAGACCCTGTCCAACCTCCCCGTTGGTACCCCCAGTAACAGACCTAGCCTGGCTAACGTGACAGGGATCGCCTTAATCTCCAAGGTGGTGGAGTCTGCTGAAGAAGTATTGCACGCCCCCTGGTTTTAAGTGCACTCCGGATCTGAAAAAAATAGCCGCCATAACCCGCCCCCACGCTGATACGATGCTGCGCCTCAACATCTTCACAGCATCGCCTGCAAAGAGCGCCAGCTCGCACTTGATAGCACAAGATAGACCTTGAATAACCTCACCTTTCATAAACCGAGGCACCAATTTTCCGCTTGGGAAACTACCGCCCTAGATCTTTGTTCCAGGTGTCAGGGAAATCCAGGAACATGGGAATAATTACGAGTTTCTTTCATTCTTTCTAATTTCCCAGACGATGGTGGGGCAGAGTTACAAACTGTTATTATACTGAATCCAGCAACGAGTTCAACACTGAGCATCTACACTGAAAGGTATCAACACAATCCTGTGTTAGAGGACTGTGCTACAGAGTTAAGGAACCAGGATTTGTAGAATATATGCGACACAGATGACGCTCAAACAGTTCTGTTGATGATGCTGCAGATATTGCAGTTCTTGATAATGAAATTTTAAAAAAATCCGTGTAATTTAGTCATCGAATCATCGCCCAGAAAGTTGTACCAGAAAGTAAACTTTATATCATTTCATATCTCTCGGGTAATTCTCCACTTCAAGAACATTCTGTACATAAAGACATCTCCCCTTCCTTCTCCATTCTCCCTTGGATGAAAACGTCACCCCTTCCTCTCCAGTCCCCCTTAGATAAAAACATCTCTCCTTCCCTCTCCCTCCCTCTCCCTCCCTCTTTTCCCCCTTCTCCTGGAATAAAAATATCTCCCTTTCTCTTCCCCTCTTCTCCCTTTTCTCCATCCTTCTCCCCTTAGATAAAACATCTCCATTTCCCTTCACACACCCCCCTCCCAGATAAAACATCTCCCTTTCCATTCACACCCCCCATCCCAGATAAAACATCTCCCTTTCCATTCACACACACACCCCTTCCCAGATAAAACATCTCCCTTTCCCTTCACACCCCCGCCCCCCCCCCCCCCCTCAGATAAAATATCTTTTCCCATTCAATTTTTTTGTTCCTTATTGTTCGAAAAAAAAAGAAGAGGCAAAACGAAAAAAACAACGACAAAGTCTGAGCTTCATTGTCTACGAGAAGTATGTGGATCAGCGTCCCAGGTGCTGGGCAAGGATCTTCAGGAGATAGTTATGTTGGTTGATGCTTACACTGACTTGCTTTGCTAACAAAAGCCTAGCAACTTACAATGGCACGAGAACCTCAACAATAGCCACAGTATGTCTGAACTTAATACAGCACAGACAGACTCGGCCGTTGTTTCAAAGTTGGTTGTTGTTGTTGTTCTTTCCGAACGATGCACAACCAAATATATAATGATGATGTTGATAATGATGATGATGATGATGACAGTAGGTCATCATGGAATTATTCATTGTTTTGGCGCCTGGAAAAGGAGATGGGATTATATGCCTTCATCAAGTTGCAAAGTTAGACTTCTCAGTTAGCTCCACTACGGCAGCATCCACTGTAAGTACATTCCTAAGTAAGCATGCGACTGTGGCACTGTGGTACTGCTTCTGTCTTCTCAAAACTAACACTTCTTTCTTATGTTCTGCGCCCTGAGCGTCATACTACTGTCTGCTTGTCAATGACTTGTTACTAGTGTGACTTAATATCGTCTTCTTGAAAGTGACCCTGTGTGGCTTATGTTGTCTGCATGTCACTGGTTTGTCCCTGTGTGGCTTATGTTGTCTGCGTGTCACTGGTTTGTCCCTCTGTGGCTTATGTTGTCTGCATGTCACTGGTTTGTCCCTCTGTGGCTTATGTTGTCTTCGTGTTACTGGCTTGTCCCTGTATGGTTTATGTTGTCTGCTTGTCACTGGCTTGTCTCTGTATGATTTAAAACTCTTTCATCAGATAACAAAGTCCGTGATACAAGATCCTGATACTCTTTATCAAACTCGCTTTCTCCATTCGTCACAGCAGCCCACAAGCTACATTTGTCAGCATTTTTCATGCAAGTCTTAAACCTGCCATAATTGTCTGTTATTAGATTTGCGTTGGCTCCAAGCTGGAAAAACTGTACACCTTTGATAGCAGCAGGAACCATACCGTACAGAAATACATCGTCTATCCAAAAGAAATCTATACTCTTCCCGGTCATATACATTGGTTTGATAAGATCTGGAGAGACTACAGCGAAGAAGCCTGAGCAGTAGGGGAAAGGGTAGCTGGCGTTTGCGAAGAGACCCTTCTCAACCTTCCACTTGCCAGTTCTAAAGACTTTGGCATTGTGCCACAGGTAGCAGTGGATGGACCGTGTAATTTAGTCATCGAATCATCGCCCAGAAAGTTGTACCAGAAAGTAAACTTTATATCATTTCATATCTCTCGGGTAATTCTCCACTTCAAGAACATTCTGTACATAAAGACATCTCCCCTTCCTTCTCCATTCTCCCTTGGATGAAAACGTCACCCCTTCCTCTCCAGTCCCCCTTAGATAAAAACATCTCTCCTTCCCTCTCCCTCCCTCTCCCTCCCTCTTTTCCCCCTTCTCCTGGAATAAAAATATCTCCCTTTCTCTTCCCCTCTTCTCCCTTTTCTCCATCCTTCTCCCCTTAGATAAAACATCTCCATTTCCCTTCACACACCCCCCTCCCAGATAAAACATCTCCCTTTCCATTCACACCCCCCATCCCAGATAAAAACATCTCCCTTTCCATTCACACACACACCCCTTCCCAGATAAAACATCTCCCTTTCCCTTCACACCCCCGCCCCCCCCCCCCCCCTCAGATAAAATATCTTTTCCCATTCAATTTTTTTGTTCCTTATTGTTCGAAAAAAAAAGAAGAGGCAAAACGAAAAAAACAACGACAAAGTCTGAGCTTCATTGTCTACGAGAAGTATGTGGATCAGCGTCCCAGGTGCTGGGCAAGGATCTTCAGGAGATAGTTATGTTGGTTGATGCTTACACTGACTTGCTTTGCTAACAAAAGCCTAGCAACTTACAATGGCACGAGAACCTCAACAATAGCCACAGTATGTCTGAACTTAATACAGCACAGACAGACTCGGCCGTTGTTTCAAAGTTGGTTGTTGTTGTTGTTCTTTCCGAACGATGCACAACCAAATATATAATGATGATGTTGATAATGATGATGATGATGATGACAGTAGGTCATCATGGAATTATTCATTGTTTTGGCGCCTGGAAAAGGAGATGGGATTATATGCCTTCATCAAGTTGCAAAGTTAGACTTCTCAGTTAGCTCCACTACGGCAGCATCCACTGTAAGTACATTCCTAAGTAAGCATGCGACTGTGGCACTGTGGTACTGCTTCTGTCTTCTCAAAACTAACACTTCTTTCTTATGTTCTGCGCCCTGAGCGTCATACTACTGTCTGCTTGTCAATGACTTGTTACTAGTGTGACTTAATATCGTCTTCTTGAAAGTGACCCTGTGTGGCTTATGTTGTCTGCATGTCACTGGTTTGTCCCTGTGTGGCTTATGTTGTCTGCGTGTCACTGGTTTGTCCCTCTGTGGCTTATGTTGTCTGCATGTCACTGGTTTGTCCCTCTGTGGCTTATGTTGTCTTCGTGTTACTGGCTTGTCCCTGTATGGTTTATGTTGTCTGCTTGTCACTGGCTTGTCTCTGTATGATTTAAAACTCTTTCATCAGATAACAAAGTCCGTGATACAAGATCCTGATACTCTTTATCAAACTCGCTTTCTCCATTCGTCACAGCAGCCCACAAGCTACATTTGTCAGCATTTTTCATGCAAGTCTTAAACCTGCCATAATTGTCTGTTATTAGATTTGCGTTGGCTCCAAGCTGGAAAAACTGTACACCTTTGATAGCAGCAGGAACCATACCGTACAGAAATACATCGTCTATCCAAAAGAAATCTATACTCTTCCCGGTCATATACATTGGTTTGATAAGATCTGGAGAGACTACAGCGAAGAAGCCTGAGCAGTAGGGGAAAGGGTAGCTGGCGTTTGCGAAGAGACCCTTCTCAACCTTCCACTTGCCAGTTCTAAAGACTTTGGCATTGTGCCACAGGTAGCAGTGGATGGACCGCTTCTTTTTGTTCTCCTCAACGTTCTGCCAGTAATTGGTGAAGAACTTCCGAACGTCAAAGAACACGTCGTCGTCCATCTTGATGAGAAGTTTGATGTCTGGGCAGGTGGAAGTCAACCAGCGGTAACCCATAACAGCCTGGAATAGAGGACAAACTATAGGTGTTATTGTTACAGTCTGAAATAGAGGACAAACTATAGGTGTTATTGTTACAGTCTGAAATAGAGGACAAACTATAGCTGTTACTATTACAGTCTGAAATAGAGGACAAACTATAGGTGTTACTATTACAGTCTGAAATAGAGGACAAACTATAGGTGTTACTATTACAGTCTGAAATAGAGGACAAACTATAGCTGTTACTATTACAGTCTGAAATAGAGGACAAACTATAGGTGTTACTATTACAGTCTGAAATAGAGGACAAACTATAGGTGTTACTGTTACAGTCTGAAATAGAGGACACACTATAGGTGTTACTGTCACAGTCTGAAATAGAGGACACACTATAGGTGTTACTGTCACAGTCTGAAATAGAGGACAAACTATAGGTGTTACTGTCACAGTCTGAAATAGAGGACAAACTATAGCTGTTACTATTACAGTCTGAAATAGAGGACAAACTATAGGTGTTACTATTACAGTCTGAAATAGAGGACAAACTATAGGTGTTACTGTTACAGTCTGAAATAGAGGACACACTATAGGTGTTACTATTACAGTCTGAAATAGAGGACAAACTATAGGTGTTACTGTCACAGTCTGAAATAGAGGACAAACTATAGGTGTTACTGTCACAGTCTGAAATAGAGGACAAACTATAGGTGTTACTGTCACAGTCTGAAATAGAGGACAAACTATAGGTGTTACTGTCACAGTCTGAAATAGAGGACAAACTATAGGTGTTACTGTCACAGTCTGAAATAGAGGACAAACTATAGCTGTTACTATTACAGTCTGAAATAGAGGACAAACTATAGGTGTTACTGTCACAGTCTGAAATAGAGGACAAACTATAGGTGTTACTATTACAGTCTGAAATAGAGGACAAACTATAGGTGTTACTGTCACAGTCTGAAATAGAGGACAAACTATAGGTGTTACTGTCACAGTCTGAAATAGAGGACAAACTATAGGTGTTACTGTCACAGTCTGAAATAGAGGACAAACTATAGGTGTTACTGTCACAGTCTGAAAGATTGTATCGTAGAAAACACTTGCCACACACAGGAGCAGAATTCTGATGTCAAAATGAAGTGCAGTGTAATCAATGAGCAAAAACTCTTTTAATATAGCAATACTTAATGTTTGTTTCCGCGTGACTGCTGAGTTCTCAGAAAAGCATTATATAAAGCAGTAATGAATGTTATATGTCTCAGATGAGACGGCTGAACCGGATACATTTCACTAGCTTTAAAGTTATTGAAAGGTCATTTGCTAAAAGGTTAAAACCTTATTAAAAGGCCATTAACTGGAAGGTTATTGAAAGGTCACAAGCCACTAAGTGGCCTAAAGGTCACTAGCTACAAGGCGACCTAAAGGTCATTAACTACAAAGCGACTTAAGGGTCATTAGCTACAAGGGGAAAAATCACTACCTATATGGCACAACAAAAGGTCTCTGGTTATAAGGCGACCAAAAGGTCACTTGCTATAAGGCGAATGAAAGGTCCCTAGCTACAAGGCGACCAAAAGATCATTAGCTACAAGGCGACTGAAAGGTCACTAGTTATAAGGCGACTGAAAGGTCAGTAGCTACAAGGCGACCAAGAGGTCACTAGCTACAAGGCGACCAAAAGGTCACTAGCTACAAGGCGACTGAAAGGTCACTAGCTACAAGGCGACCAAGAGGTCACTAGCTACAAGGCGACCAAAAAGTCACTAGGGAAACACAAAATGTCACAAGCTATAAGCAAAACAAAAGGTCTCTAGCTAAAAGGCGACCAAAAGGTCACTAGCTACAAGTCGACCAAAAGGTCGGGTTCTATGAAAGTGACTTTTTTGGAGACCTACTGTTTGGTAGAAATAAGGAAGCGTCCAGGACAAAATCAAGAAAAACTGATGAGCCCAAAGTTAAAAAGACGTTCTAAGAAATATTGCTGTAGAAATATTAGCAATCAACATTAGTGCTATACACATAGGCCATAAATCTTTTCCGAAATTCGACCGATATCAACATGAAGTCTTATTCTTCGGCATCTGCAGTCGCGTCACTCATGTGCAAAATGTTACATTTTGAAATATAGGTGAGCCGGGTATTCGTAAATGTGTGATTGTATGTACAAATAAGACAGTTAAAGAACAAAAAAAAAGATGTAATAATGGTCGTCTGGGCATCAGGTGGTTGGCCTGAAGGATTATCACATGACTTCGTCTTGTGAACTGAAGCGAATAACCTGCCAGGAAGTTTAGCTGGAGACTCTCCTACATCTTCAGGCTAAGTTTATTTACCTCCTCCACTTTGTTCTCGCTAGAACGTTGCTGCCATGACAGTCAGTCTGAACATTTCTAAACGTTTAACTAGGATACACCCTCACTTGGAGTCTCATCATTATCACGTGCCGCGCCGACTGGCGTTGGCTATTATGCTTCTCCAGATTACACGATCCTTCATACAGGCCATCAGCTCCGTTAGTGATCTCCTTTCACACCATCCCGTCAGACTGTCCAGCATCATTTCTCTTGGTCTTCCTCTTGAT
The DNA here is from genome assembly GCA_009760885.1 of Achatina immaculata. Taxonomy (NCBI): domain Eukaryota; kingdom Metazoa; phylum Mollusca; class Gastropoda; order Stylommatophora; family Achatinidae; genus Lissachatina; species Lissachatina immaculata. The sequence continues at coordinate 944,617 of CM019691.1, forward strand.
CTTCTTCTTCTATTTTTCCTGTTGTTATAATATTTTCAATGCCCTCTCTTCTCATTGCATGTCCTATGAAAGTACATTGTCTCTCTCTTATCTTTTTGACAAGATTTTTTTGTCTCTCCAGCTCTTCTCATACATTCTTCATTAGTTATTTTTGCTATCCAGGGGATTCGCAACATTCCTCTAATAAACGACATTTCTGCTGCTTCCAATGACTTTTGTGCAGATCTGAATATTGTCCTTGATTCACTTCCATATAACAAGATAGGTTCAATATAGCATTTTAAGACTCATTTTCTAACATTCATTGATAAGGATGTGTTGGATAATATGTTTCTCATTCTCTGAAATGCAGTCTTTGCTTGGCCTATTCTGTTCCTAATTTCTGTTCTGCATTTCCAATCTGAAGTTATTACTGCTCTAAGGTATTTGAATTTCTGCACCTGCTTTAGAATAGTTCAATTAATTTTATACTGTATTTTGGTGGATTCTGTTTCCATAGTCTCTGTCTTTTTTATGTTCAAAGTAAGGCCTTTCTGTTCACTTTCTCTGGCGACTTTATCCAAAAGGTTTTACAGGTCTTGTTGATTCTCAGCTACCAGTACTGTGTCGTCAGCATACCGATGGTTGTTAATATTGTATCCTCCAATTTTTATGCCTGGTTCTGTGATGATCGTTCTTAGAATATTCTCGCTGTACAGAGAAAAAATGACTGAACATAGAACACATCTCTGTGGCACCTCTTGCTTTATAGGTTGATATTTTCCAGTTTTATTTTTAACTTGAATAGCTGCTTCCTGCTGCCAGTATAGATGTTTTACAATCCTCAGGTCTTTGCCGTCTATGTTTATGTCTCCAAGATTTTTAATAATCTTATCATGTTTCACTTTGTCAAATGCCTTGGTGTAATCAATGAAGCATAAGTAGAGATCTTTCTGTACTTCTAAAGCTCTTTCTGTTAGTGTTCGTAAAGCATAAATGACATTGTGTGTTCCCTTTCCTTCAACAATTCCAACCTGTTCATCTTCTATTTCCATTTTTATCTTTTTCCTTGTTCTTCTCATAATTATTCTCAGAAGTAGCTTCGTTATGTGACATAAAAGGCTGATAGTCCGGTGGTCGTCACATTCCTTTGCACCTGGTTTCTTTGGTAGTGTTATAAACGTGGATTTAGGCAGGTCACTGGGAATATAACCACTGTTGAAAAAATGTCATTCAATAACTTGGTCATTATTTGTATTCCTATCTCCTCTTTAATAATGGAGATATAATGAGGGAAAATAAAAGGAGGACATCTATCGCTATTCAGAAAGTAAAACAACTAAAGAATCTGTGGAGAGGAACAGACAGAACCACAAAAATAAGATTATTAAGGGCATGCATCTTTCCCATCGCAACATATGCCTGTGAGACCTGGACACTTAACAAAACAGCTGAGAAACACATAAATGCCTTTGAATGTAAATGCTACAGAAGAGTTCTTCAAATACCATGGACACAAAAAAGAACAAATATATCTATACTACAAGAACTTAATATTGAAGAAGACTGGCTATAAAAGAGGATTAAACAAAGAAAACTTAAATATTTTGGACACATTAAACGTCATGATAATCTAGAGAAAACTGTCTTGGAAGGGTACATAATGGGAAAAAGAAAAAGAGGAAGACGAAGGAGAAGATGGCTGCAAGACATCGTTGGTGATCTCAAAATGATGCATCAGCAGCAGGGCATCTTGCTCACAACCGAGAGGTCTACAGGAGTGCTGTTAGAGAGGCAAAGTTCCGCAAGGGACATGCAAATGAATTATGAATGATCTCCTCTAGTGCCTCTATTTCTTCTATTATCAGGCCCAGTCGCTTTTCCTTTCTTCGTGTGTTTGATGGCATCTATGATTTCATCTTCAAGTATTGGTGGTCCATCACAGTTTTCAGTATCTGGTGTTAATTCTGGTCTTTCTCTTCCATATAGCTCACAGATGTACTTTGTTCATCTGTCCACAGTGTCATTTTTTCCCATTAACATTTTACCTTCTTTTGATTTCAGGCATCCTGTGGTATATTTTATCTTCCTGCCTGTGAGTTCACTAATTTATTATTAGTGTCTTTATTATGGGAGTCCTCTATTTGTCTGCACTGTTCATTTAACCACACTTCCTTTGCTTCTCTGTGTTTGCATCTTATTTCTTTATTTACCATGCTATACTTTTCTTGGTTATTTTTACTCCTCCTTCTCTTGTCCGTCAGTCCCAAGATGTTGTCCGTCATCCATTTATTCTTGGGGGCTTGTATTTTTCGGTGGTATTATCTCCTTGACAGTTTGGTGGATATAATCTCTTAACATTTCCCATTGCTCATCTATACTATTTATCTTTGCTGTTGAATTGTATCTATTTGTTATAATAACTCTGTATTTTTCTGGCAGTTCTTGGTCTTTTTTAAGGAGTTCTGTATTCAATTTGATGTTTCTCACTTTTCTGCATGATTTCTTTAGCTTTATTCTATTTTTTCCACAGAGTGGATCATGGTCACTATTGCAGAATGTTATTCCGTTACAGATTTTTTATGAGCAACACTGTTGTTGTGATCAAACAGTTATAGACCATAACTCATCTGTTAATGCGAGCACCGGGGGGGGGGGGGGGGGGGGGGGAGAGAGAGGTATATCCACTTTCCGATCGAGAACTCAGTCACGTGATCTGAATGGCAGGAAGTAGGAACGAGTTTTTGTCTGAGTGTAACACGCCGTGTGTGCGTTTTCTCTTTAAAAAAATGTTTGGTAGGACTTGGTGTGTCATGTAAGTTTAAGTCAGAATGTAGTTTTGCTGGTTGATTGTCCTTTTTAGGACAAAAGGTTGTAAAGTTTACTTTGTAATGTTGTATGTTTGATTGTTCTTTTTAGGATAAAGTGCGATTCTTTGATGGAAGGTTGTGTTTGGAGTTTATATACAAGGTTAGAGTTGTTTTTTTTTTTTTGTGAGGGTTTCATGGCGATGCTAATCGCCCGGACTGTTTTTCTTTCCTCATAGTATTTGTTTTATCAGTTGCACACCACATCCATTTACAACACACCCATTTACACCACATCCATTTACACCACATCCATTTACAACAGATCCATTTACACCACATCCATTTACAACACACCCATTTACACCACGCATTTAACAAATGTGAATTCGTCATTAAACTAAACTTTTGTGATTTCTGTAATTGTGATTAGACATGTTGAATGTAAAGACATATCTTGGAAAAGATCTAGCGAAAGCAGCATACAAAGAAATAGACAAGAAACTAAAAAGTTCAGCTAGAAGGGATAAAAGAGAATACATAGACACTATGGCGAAAGAGGCAGAGAAAACAGCAAAATCCTTAGCAAAACTGGAACACTATTAACATCAAATAAAGACCAAAAGCGAAGATGAGCTGAACACTTCCAAGAAATACTTAATCGACCACACCCAAAAGAATTGATAAACCTTGAAACCGACTTACCAGTCCCACAACTAAATGTCAACCTAGATAAAAGTTAAATTGCATGAAAATGAAACAGCAGTGAATTTAATGGCTAGGTTAATAACAAAGCTGCAGGTGAAGATGAAATAACACCCGAAATGTTAAAAGCTATCAATAGTGACAACATGAGACAACTACAGAGAATGTTTAATACTATTAGGAAAGAAGAAAAGGTCCCTTCTAAATGGAAAAAGGGAATCATTGTTAAAATACCAAAAAAAAAGGCAACCTTAATGACAATAACAACTGGAGAGAAGTAACCTTAATATCAGTTGTGTCAAAAGTATTTTGCAATGTCATTTTGAATAGACTCAAAGATATAGTGGATACTGCAATGAGAGAAGAATAAGCAGGATTTCGAAAAGAGAGAAGCTGTCTCGACCAGATCTTTACTCTCAGAATAATACTTGAAGAACATATTGAAAAGCAGAAATCATTAATACTGAACTTCATAGATTTTAAAAAGGCATTTGATAGCATACACAGAGATTCATTATGAAGAATTTTAATTCTATATGGAATACCATCTAAAACTGTCAACATCATTAAGGACTTGTACAATGGATATGTTTGTGCAGTCAAAATTGTCAAGATCATTAAGGACTTCTACAATGGATATGTTTGTGCAGTTAAAACAGAAGAAGGGATAAGTGAATGGTTCCAGATTGAAACAGGCGTCAAACGAGGATGTATACTGTCTCCTTTGCTTTTTGGAATTGCAATAGACTTCATAATGAAACAATGCTGCATAGTTAACACAGGTATTGATTTGGTACACGGGACCCAACTAGAAAATCTTGATTTTGCTGATGACATAGCTCTTATCAGTAACAATGTGAATTCCATGCAAGAAAAAACAGATATTCTTACTTCACGGGTTAGCAAAATAGGACTTGAAATTAACAAGGACAAAACAAAAATAATGAAACGTCCCATTATTCAAAATGGAAAAATACACGTAGAAGGGATAGATGTTGAAGAAGTCAATCAATTTCCATACCTTGGCAGCTACATAGACCAGTATGGTGACAGCAGAAAGGAAGTTTAGAATCAGAATTGCAAAAGCACCATCGATTTTCAAGAATCTTGAGAACATATGGTATTCCAAAGTTATAAGCACAAAAACCAGGTTAAGACTATTCAATTTAAATGTAATATCCACCCTCATTTATGCATGCGAAAGCTGGAAAACAACTAAAGAAATTATACAAGAAATTAGACTCTTTTGAGAAAAAATGCCTAAGGAAAGTATTCGGCATCAAGTGGAACGAATTCAAGAACAATGCAGAGATAAGACATATGACTGAACAACAACCAGTCTCATGGGTGATCAGGAAAAGGATATGGATTTATGTTGGTCATGTGATGAGAAGAAACGGTGAGAGAATACCAAAAACAAGCTATCAAGTGGAACACAACAGGCCGAAGAAAAAGAGGCAGACCACGTGAAACTTAAAAGAGGACATTGTTAAGAGAGGCCAAATGAATAAGCATAAAATCCCTTGATGAGGTTGAAAAGCTCGCCGAAGACAGGAAAAATTGGCGAATTACCTTGCGAGCCCTATGTGACGTTTAACGGCACGGAAAGGGTATAAGATATATGATTTCTGTACCTGTTGGATCCTGTCATAATTGAATCCATGGTGAGTGTCATCTGCGGCGTTGTGTCAGTCGATGACATGTAACTGGTCATGTTCGTGTACGGAAATGTGGTGGTTGTTGTCCTGGGTTTTCGTGTGTCACACGCTGTAAACAATGTGGCGTCTGTTGTGTCGCTTGTGTAGCAGTCACGAAAAGCTGCTCAGTAAATAGTGACGTTTGTAACAGTGATCGAGGACCATTTAATTCCATACTCCAAGACAGTACAGTGTGCAGGAAAACAAGTGTTAAATGTTTAGTAGAGTAATACACTAATACGTCTTCAACAGCTACTGTTATGTCTTTTAATGTTAGTAATGCATTCCGGAATCGTTTATTGATTAATACGTAGTCTATCTGATTAAAAGTCTTTTTGTCTGGGTTGCGCCAGGTTGCCAGTCTTCGGGGATGTTGCTTAAAACAGGTGTTTCCTACAACCATACTATGTATTTTTGCCCATTCAATTAATTTACTACCTCTTTCATTCCTCTCCCCCAGTCCATAGTCGCCAACGATGTCTGAAGTTCTTTCTTTACCAACTTTGGCATTAAAATCTCCCATCACTATAGTAACTTCATGTGACATTGTGTGTTTTAGGGCTGTCTCTATGTCATTATAAATTAGCTGTATATCTTCAGAACTTTCAGATGTTGGAGCGTACACTTGTATAATATGTATGTTTACTGGTCGTACTTTCAGTTGAGCTGGTAAGACTCGGTCCGAGATGTTCAAATATCCCACAATTTTCCTTGCTGTTTGTTCGACAAATATTATACCTACTCCTTGTTCATGTTTCTCACTTCCTGAATATATTATTGTATATTTATCAGAGTTTATCTTCCCTGCACCTGTCAATCTAACCTCACTCATTCCTAGTATGTTGATCTTCATCCTTTCCATTTCACTTTTTACATTTTCTAATTTTCCAGCATGGAATAGAGTTCTAACATTCCATGTTGCTATTTTGAACTTGTTAGTTTTGCCACCAGTAGCTTGATGACGATCTGGCCTCACCTGTGGCTCGTGAGCTGCCCTATCGGAGGAGTCTGTTCCAGAGGATCATTCATTAACCTCCTTCATCATGAATTTATTACTCTGTAAATTTAGCGCAATCCTTGGTAAATGAAGATAGTATCATAATAATTATTATTAATGTTCTTCTTATTATTATTACTATTGGCATATTTAGTATATTTAGAGACAAGGGATGTATATGGAAGGAAGCAGAGAATAATTCAAAGAACAGGGATGACTGGAGAGCCTTTATCTATGGCCTTTGCTCTCAAGGGAGTGAAAGGCGATGATGATGATATTTAGTATAGTTTATTATTACTCATACGTAGAAAGTAGATCAGAAGCGATGGAATTCGAGAGGAACACTCCCACGGCATTAGTAGTAATATTGCGACAGGACGCCGACAATAAGGGCAGATAAAAAGGATTTACTCAGATAAGAGTAGAAGAGAAGGCGACAGACGGACACTGTGTAAATAGATCTGGACTAACCCCCCCTCCCCCACATGTATCGCAAAGCGCGATACGAAATGAGAAAATTGTATAGATGGATGTAACACAACAGACTGACATGGGACGCATACTTGCTAATCTTAGGACGCTATCTATCGCTCTTCAGAAAGTAAAACAAATAAAGAATCTGTGGAGAGGAGCAGACAGAACTACAAAAATAAGATTTTTAAGGGCATGCATCTTTCCCATAGCAACATATGCCTGTGAGACCTGGACACTTAACAAAACAGCTGAGAAACACATAAATACTTTTGAATGTAAATGCTACAAAAGAGTTCTCCAAATACCGTGGACACAAAAAAGAACAAATATATCTATACTACAAGAACTTAATATTGAAGAAGGCTGGCTAGTGAAGAGTATTAAAGAGAGAAAACTTAAATATTTTGGACACATTAAACGTCATGATAATTTAGAGAAAACCGTATTGGAAGGATACATAATGGGAAAAAGAAAAAGAGGAAGACCAAGACGAAGATGGCTGCAAGACATCGTTAACGATCTGGAAATGGATGCAACAGCAGCAGGCCATCTTGCTCACAACCGAGAAGCTTACAGGAGTGCTGTTTGGGAGGCAAAGTTCCGCAAGGGACATGCAAATGAATGAATGAATGAGGACCCTATTTGCATAGTTTTGAAAAAAAAAGGGAGTGAACCTACTTGACCAGCTGACCAATGCCAAAGAATAGGAGCGTGTCCTATTGGACATTTGACTTATGTCATACATGTATAAGTCAGGCAAGCAGTTTAAGAAGAAACACAGAGTACACACAAAGGACAAGAGAGATCATCTGGAAAAGCAGTTTAGGACGAGAAGTAGTTTTATTAGATTGAAGATGTGTTTCAAGTAATTATGAAGATTTGATACTTTTGAAACTTTGTGTAAAGTGATTCAGACGAGGAGTCGACCACGTGCTGCAGATCTAATATAGTAGAGAGTTTGGAATTGCTCTCGTATCACGTGTAGAGTATTTTGAAGATGAGAACATTTTCTGAAGTGCTGCATATAGAATATGGCAGATCTGATGTTGTGAAACATTGTTCAGGTGATTCAGTGAAGAACCAAGGAGATGTATTTTCTAGCCTAAGTAATGTTACCAGCTATTATATCTGAGCTATTATTGGATAAAATTAAATGGAATCTGTAACTTGTGCAGAGACTTGATTTACTGAAACTAGTAGTATCTGTGAGGTCATTCGTGACGTATGTGAAAATAACTTCTACTAGTGTTCCTTCGAATGAAGTGAATCTATACACGAGATCAACTTATAGTGAAACTGACAAGAATTGTTGCCGTGGCCACAACGACTATTCGTCGTATACAGTATATAAGTGAACAGTATATAAGCATAACTATTCTTGAGAGCTACAACAGTGGTTTCCTGTTACCTTCTGTTAGTTTATGTACGGACTCTCCGCTAGCCTTTGGATTCCCTGTCCTACCCACAAGGCAGCGGGACGTCTACTTTGATAAACTATCGGCGTCCTGTATAAACGATCCTGAGATTATTTTTGTAAGTCAGCACGTGCCATCATCATCATGTGCCATACTCCTTGTGTAGTGACGTCTGGCTGTCAGCAAATGGGGCGGGGGGGGGGGGGAAGAATGGAAAGACTAAAACAGCAACACTGACCTGCTTTATCATCTGACAGGCATGTCTCTCTACCTTAGGTCGGGAGGGGGGAGGGGGGAAGAATGAAGAATGGAACGACTAAAACAGCAACACTGACCTGCTTTACCATCTGACAGGCATGTCTCTCTACCTTAGGTCCGGGGGGGGGGGGGGGGGGGGGGAAGGAGAGAACAGGAAGTCTCCAGAAAAAAAAGAGGAACAAAATTAAAGTCAGAGAAAAACTTGAAATGATCTGGGCTTCTTTCTGCAGTGTAAGTCTGACGGGAGAACAGATGTGCTTTAATTTTCATAGAAGCTCGTTAAGCAGAGAAAAATGTGCTACATACTACAATTCTGTGGAAACTCATTAAGAAGCTCAGAAATTTTGTAATAGTAATGAAAATGACAAAGATCACTTTGTACTTGCGTAATGTTTTGAAGTGTCATTCTTACAAAACTCACATAGCACAGCTCATTTACTCTTCTCATGACACCCCCATCAACAAAATTCCACGGTTAAAATCAGCAGCTATTCAAACAATGGAAGTGAGCTTGAATGACTAGTGGTTTGATCAAAAACATGAACAAAAATATTAGTTTAACTCTTAGACCACCCGGTCTGTCTAATTTGGTAACTTCTCATCATTTCCGGGCCACTTTGTTAGTTCTGGTCGATGAGTCAGCTGGCCAAACATGCAACTTAATTTGTTAGTAGGCTGCAGTTTTGGTAGATTTTGTAGGATGTAGTTCTGGTAGGCTTTGTAGGCTGTAGTTTTTGATAGTATTTTTGAAGGCTGTAGTTTTTGTAGGCGTTTTAGGCTGTAGTTTTTGGTAGGCTTTGTAGGATGTAGGTTTGGTAGGCTTTGAAGGCTGTAGTTTTGGTGGGCTTTAGCTTTCTGCTGCTGATCTGTGCCGCGACCTTTAATACAGTCATTTGTGTGGTCATCAGCACATTCTCTGCAACGTATTCTGTCTAAGCTATTTCATTTAGTTCCGTGCAGAATACGTATGCTGCCTATACTACTTTAGTTCATATGGTGTGAGCACATATGCTGTCTATACTGCTTTAGTTAATCCGATGTAGCCACATATGCTGTCTATATTACTTTAGTTAATCTGGTGTAGCCACACATTCTATCTATATTACTTTAGTTAATCCGGTGTATCCACATATTCTATCTATACTGCTTTAGTTAATTCGGTGTGATCACATATGCTATCTATACTACTTTAGTTAATCCGGTATAGCCACATATTCTATCTATACTACTTTAGTTTGGTCGGTGTAGCCACATATACCATCTATACTACTTTAGTTTGGTCGGTGTAGCCACATATACTATCTATACTACTTTAGTAAGGTCGGTATAGGCACATATACTACAGAATACCTATACTACTTCAGTTAGATCGATGTAGCCACATATGCTATCTATACTACTTTAGTGCGGTCGGTGTAGCCACATATGCTATCTATACTACTTTAGTGCGGTCGGTGTAGCCACATATGCTATCTATACTACTTCAGTTAGATCGGTGTAGCCACATATGCTATCTATACTACTTCAGTTAGATCGATGTAGCCACATATGCTATCTATACTACTTTAGTGCGGTCGGTGTAGCCACATATGCTATCTATACTACTTTAGTGCGGTCGGTGTAGCCACATATGCTATCTATACTACTTCAGTTAGATCGATGTAGCCACACGTGCTATCTATACTACTTTAGTTAGACTTACAAAATTGACAGCGGATACCTACTGAGTTAAAACCACGTTCTATTAACTCCTTTTGTTTTCTTTTACTTACACAACTAGCACCATACTTTCACCTATCAATTTCATTTGCTTGTCGAAATCAGAATACTGGAAACACATGGCCCGTAGGAAGCATGTCGCCTCTGATTTCATTATGTGCGGCCCGTAAAATCATTGCCTTGCTGTGTTACAAACCAGATGAATATCAAGATAAAAAAAAAAACAGAAGTGATCAACAAAGCGATCAATACAGACAAACAAAACTCTGACCTTGAGTGTAAGATTCTGATATTTGTCCTGGAAAGTTCCCACAACGGTGTCGCCATAATCTCTGTTCTCAATCTCAAGCTTGATTTGTACGTGAGCGTCCAAGACAGATCCAATTAGGAACACAACCTGGGTAGCAAAATACGACCATCACAGCACATTACTTTACGAAATACGACCATCACAGCACATTACGAAATACTACCATCACAGCACATTACTTTACGAAATAGTACCATCACAGCACATTACTTTACGAAATACGACTATCACAGCACATTACTTTACGAAATACGACCATCACAGCCACCCAAGGGCACATTACTTTTACTGACTCTATAATGCATGTGGGCAACCTTTGTCCCATTGGTTATATCTGTCTCGCGGCTTCATTTTTATGGTCCACAGATAGTTTAGATGGTGGTCCTCAGATAGTTTAGATGGTGGTCCTCGGATAGTTTAGATAGTGGTCCTCAGATAGTTTAGATGGTGGTCCTCAGATAGTTTAGATGGTGGTCCTCAGATAGTTTAGATGGTGGTCCTCAGATAGTTTAGATGGTGGCAAGCAGACATTTTAGATGGTGGTCCTCAGATAATTTAGATGGTGGTCATCAGATTGTTTAGATGGAGGTAACCAGATAGTTTAGATGGTAGGAAGCAGATAGTTTAGATGGTGGCCCGCACTCAATCTAGATAGTTTGGTTTTTTTTTAATGTATAATTTCTCACAAACGTTAACACAATCAATTTAACAATGTGGAGTTACAATAGGCTGGTTTAATACTTTAATAATATCTCTCTCTCCCTCTCTCTCTCTCTCTCTCTCTCTCTCGTAAATTTGACATTTTTAAAGTGTATGACCTCTATGAAGACGGGAAAAGTGGAACAGGAAAAAATGCAACTAGAGATATGAGTCTGAATTCATTTAATGGATTCACATAAAAAAGTATTCAGCCCGCTGTGTATAATCGTGTTTGCTGGAACCTAGCATGGAAGAAGAAGGAGGTCGAAACCTCGTCTACTGGCTTTGTGCGGGTAACAAGCAGAATCAAATTAAGATACAGTATCACGTAGTCTTTACTCCAGGACGTACAAGTCACCATGTTGTCCTTGACCCCATGAGGTTTCCCTCTCACATTTCTTGTCAAAGACAGATCAGTTTTTGTTTTGTTTCCCTTCCAGAAGCTAGCTCTCTTCTGAAACCGGCATATTAAAATTTAATGCATATTATTTATATGCAGACAGAGGTGAAACTAAATAACGCAAGGGAACGAATTTCAGGAACGAAGAATGTGTTTGAACATGTTTTTAAGCTTCGTAACACTTGGTAAAAGCGTTTGATACGTTGTGGAGGACCTGAACACGTTTCGTTGAGATAAACTGTCAACTGTTATAGGAGAAAAATGATGATAAAAACAATCCTTTTCCACTTTTTTCTTGCCAGCTTTCTTCTCACCAAATGTTTCTGTGTTTGCGTTCGTTCATTTACCCTCCTCTTCATTTCCAGTTTGTGGAAAGATTACAAGTTACTATAAACAAGAAGGCTGAGTGATTTTCTCTCGATGCCAGTTTTATGTTGTTCTGTCATCTATTTTCTCTTTCTTCTGGAATAAACGGTTTGATTCTCTGTGGTTTAGGCTAACTTTTATTCTCTGTTATTTACTCTTACGTTGACGGTCTATGGTTCACATTTATTTTGATTCTCTATGACTTACACTTACATTGGTTCTCTATGGCTTACATTTACCTTGGTTCTCTATGGCTTACACTTACCTTGATTCTCTATGGCTTACACTTACCTAGGTTCTCTATGGCTTACACTTACCTTGATTCTCTATGGCTTACACTTACCTTGATTCTCTGTTATTCACTCCTATCTTGATTCTCTATGGTTTACTTTGATCTTTATGCTATTTTACACTTACTTTGATTCTCCGTTGTTCACTCCTAACTAGATTCATGTCCACCGTGTCTAGATTCATGTCCACCTTGTCTAGATTCATGTCCACCGTGTCTAGATTCGTGTCCACCTTGAATATGACTTACACCTACCTTTAATCTGTATGGTTTAGTGTTTCTGTAGTCAGCATAAACTTTTCGAAACCGCTGTCTTCTCTCAAAGTGGTCGGCTGCCGTGTGAACGATGATGACGGCGTCGATATCTGTGACGTCCCCGCATTCGTCATCAGTTGTCATGGCAGTCTCTGTCAGCTCGTCACTGGCATGCCTGTACCAGTAGGAGACAATGAGTGAGATGGAGTTTGTGTGTCCAGTATCTGCAGTATTTTGCTTGTTCTCAAACTCTTAATAGCAAAAAGAAGCGGAAAAGAGGCGGAGCAGTGATGTAAACTGTGTGCCATCTTCTCATACTTAGAGGAAACTTTGGAAATCGCTCCAGGGTCATACATGTCAGACTGGCTGCCAAAACAAGCAACCAACAGGTTTCTGCTAGGAGAATTTCCTTCAAGGTAGAGAACATTCTGGATGAATTGCCCTGGAATATTTTGTAGACAAGGCTGTTCTCAGCTGGGATATTTAATAACACGTACAGAAGCACCAGTATCACGAGCACGAGACTGTGCCCGGGTTTATTTCTAGTTAGCAGGAAAAGAGAACAGAACAAGTTTATATCTAGTTAGCAGGAAAATAGAACAGAACAAGTTTGTATCTAGTTAGTAGGAAAAGAGAACAGAACAAGTTTATATCTAGTTAGTAGTAAAAGAGAACAGAACAAGTTTGTATCTAGTTAGTAGGAAAAGAGAACAGAACAAGTTTGTATCTAGTTAGTAGGAAAAGAGAACAGAACAAGTTTGTATCTAGTTAGTAGGAAAAGAGAACAGAACAAGTTTGTATCTAGTTAGTAGTAAAAGAGAACAGAACAAGTTTGTATCTAGTTAGTAGGAAAAGAGAACAGAACAAGTTTGTATCTAGTTAGTAGGAAAAGAGAACAGAACAAGTTTGTATCTAGTTAGTAGGAAAAGAGAACAGAACAAGTTTGTATCTAGTTAGTAGGAAAAGAGAACAGAACTAGTTTATATCTAGTTAGCAGGAAAACAGAACAGAACAAATTTATTAACACACAATAATTAGTGTATAAGTATATAACTACACACGAAGCACTGCAGTAAAGCTGTGATACCAGAATGTATAAAATAGTAAAAAGTAGGAGCAGCTTTATTACTTAATGATTACAAAGTTGTGACGTTTCGGCGTGAGCCTTAATCATACAAAAACATACAGGACGAAGAAACAGAGAGAGGAGATAAAGTATAGATTCACATAAATACTATTTTAAAAAATATTTTTTTTAAGGTACTTAGCTGTAAATTGTAAAGTGTGGCTTGTCCGGCGGTGTGTGTCAGGAATGGATTTAGTAGAACGTAGAGACTGTTTAAATAGAGACCTGTGATATGTTGTTGGTGGGTTGTAACTGGGGGTGGTGGATGGGGAACCGGGGAGGGGAGAGAGAGTGATACAATATTGACCTAGCTAGGAGAAGTCGAAACAGATGATTGCGGAAGAGAGGTTGTAAAGTGATGCTGTGAGGAAGTTTGAAAAGTAAGAATGGGTGGACTTAGTGGAGAGGTACTATAATGATTGAAGAAAATGTTACGTGTAGCTAAACAGCGAGTTTAACCCATGTGGTTCTAGGGTCCCATAATTTTGAACACAGTTACTTACACCGAGAACACAGGTCTACACACAATTTGTTACGTTTACTTCCTGGTAAAGGTTACTCTCACGTTACTTACTATGACAATTTACAGAGAAAAATCGTTTAACACATCACTACAAACTGTAGTAGGAATAACCACTGGACCAATGTACCAGCTACAAGGGATGAGCAAGCCGTTTTGTTTAATTTAATAACTGGCACGACAGACAACAACATAAGTCCAGTGTTTCTCAAACTTTTTAGCCATACTAACAAATGAAATAATTTTCCACAGATCAGGGTAGACTTAATAAGAAGTAAGAATTAACGAAACTTGTGAAAATGTAGTACTTGATACCCGAGCAGCAGTTTCAATTATTTAAAACGTATTTCTTTTTGTTACTTACAGTCTTGAATTGGAATTGGCACGCACGCACGCGCGCGCACACAAAACTCAACGAGACGTCAGAATTTCCCACAACTGGGAAAGTGAGTCATATTCGACCTACGTTTCTTTTTCCATCGCTGTGTTGTCTTCTGTCTCCATGGCAACCGCGGGCTGGTGTTCTTTTTCCAGCCAATGACGCGGAGGTGCTGAGACACAGCATCGGAAGGGAACAGGCTATGGCTGCTATTTTTTTCCGTCTCAGAGTGCAGCTAAAAAGCAATGGCTCTGGGATACTTCTTTAGCAGACTCCACCACCATGACGACTATGACGATCCCTGCCCCGTTAGCCAGGCTAGGCCTGTTACAGGGGGTACCAACGGAGAGGTGTGACAGGTTTTTATCAGCTACGGTTCGCTAACCCTGACGCTGCTATGTCAGATATGGGTAGATGGTTGTCCACTACATGGCTGTCAACTTAACTGCCGTGAGTTTTATCGATAATCAAGCGCCTTTTCTTCGATTTATCAACCTCCTATCGACTCCAGGTGGAATCCAGGTATATAGGAGCACATCGATAGACCATGTTTACCTGATGAGTCTCAAATTTGAGCAAATTTACTTTGCAAGAATTGATGACCTTTATATTTTGTTGGTGGCATCTCTTACCTGGGGTACTTTATGGACGGGATATCATCTGGACAACGGTAGACAACTTTAAGATGTGTGGACAGATAATCAATCTTGGCTTTCTGGTCCTGTATCACCCTGAGCATCTCGGACACTGACGGCTCGCTCTGGACGTAAATGATCAGCTTGACCTTGCTGTTGATGACATCAACGAGATAGACGAGCATGCAACAAGCGGCCAGGACGACGGAAGTGACCAACACAGACCGGAACATGTGAGCAGCTGGGAACAAAACAGACTAGGGATCAAAATGTTGCATAGAACAGATTTACAGTGTTCTAGATTAATATAGACCTAATCGGTATCTAAATCTACAGTTGCAGGATGATTTCAAGAAAATGAAATTTAAAAAAAAAAGCAGTAACCATTTGAACGTGTTTGGTAATTTAAATATTCTTTTACTAGCAGCCTGGTACGTCACAGAAAATAGGCATGCAAAGTTTTCAGATAACCATCATCATCATCATCATCTATTGCAGAATGGTGAGTAGGCACGAGGACAGGGAATAATTAAAGTACATGCTTGGATGCATTTATCAGTGTACAGGGAATGGAGAACAGCCGCTCCCAAGTTGTACTGGCTGACCTTTCTTTGTAACAGCCTCCAGAGACATGTTAGCAACACTAACGCCATGAAGAAGATGGCATCACGTAGTAACCGTGTTTGTCTAGCAGCAGTAGACTTACTGATCTTGTGGAATAGTGTACTCTTTTGTAGAGCTCAAGCGTCTGCTGCACATCCTAGGTGTGCTGTACATCCTAATTGTGCTGTACATCCTAGGTATGCTGTACATCCTAGGTCTGCTGTACATCCTAGGTGTGCTGTTAAATATCTTTATAATAAAATTAAGGACAATCGGTTACCGTGAGAAAGTTACCTTTGAAAGTGAGGGCAACTCTATTCTAATATATTAGATCTATGGAGTTTTTTTGGAGATATTCTATAGCCATGGGCGTTTGGGTTTGTTTTATTACGTCCATGAGCTTAGTCGACACTGGTTGACCTCATCTCAAGGTCGTGTTAAATTGTAAACCTGACTCAACCCCGGCTGTGATGTAGTCTGTTGAGGTACAATTTATTTCTGTTATTCTGGGATAACCCACAGTTCTACAAGCTTTCTCTCTCTCTCTCTCTCTCTCTCTCTCCTCTCTCTCTCTCTCTCTCTCTCTCTCTCTCTCTCTCTGAACCTTAAGTGCCCAAGGCACAAGGGGCTTCCCCAAGGGTTGTTCACAAACCCATGTCCTTTGCCTTTTTTTTCCGCTCTTTTCAAGTGAGCCCTCTATTACTCAACATCCTCTCTGTTGTTCTTCTCCATGTCTCCTTTGGTCTACCCTTACTTCTGTTCAATTTCTGTAGCAGTCTGATGATTTTTTACAGGATAGGTTTGCTGGCCTTGTGCAGAACCCTCCTTAGTCGCCTTTTACGATCATGCGTGGTAGGGTAAATGGTCCTATTCTTTGCTTCCCAGGCATGTGCCCAGTTCCCGGGTACCACACTGGGGCTCTACAAGCTAGGGACGTTAAAAAGTCTTTGTTAATTTTCTTTGTTCCAGGAGAGTTTAAGAAAGAGTATGACCTGAGGTTGAACATTGGGGAAACAGACCTCTTACTGGTCGTATAGATGTAGTGCAGATGTGGTGTTCAGAAGTACTTAAGACATGAAAGAATGTAAACTGTAAGACAGACGTGATAGTTTTTGATGAAGAGATGATACAACAATATTACTGGGAGTTTAATTACAGTGCCAGATCAGTGTCGTCAGAATCTAGGAGTTGATACAACATTACTCTGAGTTTTATTACAGTGGTAGATCAGTGTAGTTAGAATCTAGGAGATGATACAAAATTACTCTGAGTTTTATTACAGTGACAGATCAGTGTAGTTAGAATCTAATAATAAAGGTAGATAGAGGTGTATGGTGCAGAGAGTGAAACAAGTTAGAAAAAACGAATAGAAAGTATGAGAGCGAGATGAGAATGTATAAATGAAAAACATACAACTCCGATATTTCGGCGTGAGCCTTTTTCGAGGATTACATACGCAAGCGAGACCCAAAAAAAAAAGTATAAGTAAAGGAAAAACTTATCTTAATGTGGCAACCTCCAGAAGTAGGAAATGTAGAGAAACTCGTGTTCACTAGATGAGGCATAGAGACCACGCGGGGCCACAGAAAGGATAAGACGGTAGAGTCAATCGTAAAGAAGAGGCGGAGAGAGGGAGGAAAACAGGTGGAGGAAGGGGAATAGAAACATGATAGCCCCTAGAGGAGAAGGTGTCGGGGGTGGGGGAAGAGGAACGAGGAAGCGGAGAGATAATGAATGAAGAACATAAGCACTTGCAGGGAGAAAATGTGAAACTGGTGAATAGGTCAAGACCCTATACACCTATAAGTCGCCAGAGAAGAAGAGAAGGTGGCGATAGGGAGGGGAGCTAGGAGAAAGAAACAAGAAAGTAGAGAATAAATAAAAAAAAGGAGGGGGGTGGAAAACTACAGAAGTTAAAGGAAGCTGAAGACGTTAATTTCAGCTGGGTGGAGACAGCCAGCCTGGAAAATAAGGCGCTGTTCTAGGACCCTCTGAGATCGTACATCAGCAGAACAAGAGCGACTGTATAATATTGCAGACTGCGCATCATACATTTCTGAGTGAAGAAGAAGTTCTGAATGATATATTGATGGATTGATGTGTTCTCTGTCTTGTCATCCTGCCAGTCGTATCGATGATATTTCTGAATGGTTAAAGTATTGAAGCTTGAAGAAATTGTTTGATTAATGGGCCCATTAATTTCACACACAATCCTATTTCCTGATTCACAAATCTTACATTCATGTGACTAAGCTGAGAAGTTCACTGAATTCATTTATTTTAACAAATAAGTTCAAGATGTATTGTCGACTACGTCACTTGAATTGAATCACTTAATCATTTGCTCACAATATCAAACTCTGTCATATTCTACATGCAGCATTTCTCAGTTTCTCAACTTCACAATATTCTACATGCAGCATTTCTCAGTTTCTCAACTTCACAATATTCTACATGCAGCATTTCTCAGTTTCTCAACTTCACAATATTCTACACTTGATACGAGAACTTTCCTATCTCCTTGTTATATCACATCTGCAACACATGGTTTCTCGTCTAAAATCACTGTACTCAAAGTTTCACAAGTGTCAGTTCTTCTTAATCACTTGAATCACTTGAAAACTATCTTCCGTCTAACACTACTTCTGATTTTATATCGTCTCGTCCTCTTTTTCTCTTGTCTGCCTTCTGATTTATTCTGACGATCTTCCTCTGCCGTCTTTCAATCGCAGTTTACTAAGAACTAAGTCTACTTGCCTTTTCTCTGGACTTCTGTTCTTATCTCTCATCTGATGGCTTCTCGGCTGTTCTGGTCGGACCTTCTTTCTTCACTCTTGACTGTCCACGTGCACTGACCATCCTTCTTGCAGTTCTGGTCAGTCGCTACTTGCCGGACCGACGGTGTTCTGTCCATCTCCCTCCTCTGTCTCCTCTCTCTCCTGTACTTCCATACTTCTTGGTTCCCTAATTGTCTGTTCTTCCGTCTCCAGGCTCCTTCCTCTGTCCTCTCTCCACTACTTCCGTACTTCTTGGTTCCCTCCTGTCTCTCCGCTAACCTTTTTATCTTCAAGTCCAGCTTGATGGATTAACCAATAAGTATTTTGCCTCCACCCTTCAGATGTCCACTGGTTCCCATGAGCGTTCTGATTGTCCATCTTTCAAACTGCCCTGTGACTTATCTCTCGTAAGTCAATTGTCCAGTAGGCCACGCCTCTAAATATTTAATTGGTCAGCTGGCCGAGTTGGTCACTCTATTTAAAAACCGTGTACATTAGCGTCATAACGCTAATAGGTGTCAAAGTGTCAACTCCGTCTATACAATTGTCATTTACCTAAGTCATTATCTTGCTCTTTCAAGTCGGAGGTTTTATTGTGTCCTCGCTTTTCATTGTGTCTGCCTTTTCTGTTAGTCTTTTCTATTTTGTTTACACGTGTCAACGTCCAGTCATGGCTTTGTTATCACTAGACCATGCTACTTTCTGGGGTCCTTCCTTTGTATTGCCTATATCTCAGCGTCACTGAGTCTTGTCTTTTTATATTCACTGTTTCAACTGTTCACTTTTGTCCGCGTCTTGTTCTAGTGTCATGGAAGTTTTATACCCTTCTCTTCCTTTCTCTACCTACTTTTCTCTGTCGCTATTCAATGTTACTCTTTTGTTTACAGTATATTTTCATAATCATATACATTAATAATAATAATAATAACAACAATAATCATTACTTACAAGGCCATGCTACAATCGCACTAACAGAAATGTCCTGTTTTCCAGTGTGGTTCCTAAGACAAAAATGTTTAGCCACAGGTGTCCAGGCCCTCTTAGAAATATCGTTAAGATTTTGGCGAAAAAGATCTGCTAAGCGTTAACCGGTCTGCCCTATATACTTCATACCAGAACGTTTACACATAATAGCATAAACAACACTGCGTGAAGTTCAGGTGAAACCCTCCTTAACTGATAACCTGGACTTAGGGAAGGAGATCTGGCTAGCCTCAACAACAGATGGACAAGTGTTGCATCTACGGCTTCCGCAACGTCTGGTACCATAAAAAGTGTCATCTGTCTTAAGGCGACTTCGAACTAAAAGGTCCCTAAGGTTCTTGTCCCGTCTGTAGGCCACCAATGGGTGTCCCCAAAAAGTTCGCGTGTATCAGGCTCGGTCTGGAGGAGGTGGAGATGGCAAAACAGTATGTTCTTAACTGCCAAGCTATGAGGGTGGTACGTGAGTACTAGTTTCACTCTGTCCGAGCTACAGTGCGGTTTAGGAGTGAGGGCTTGTTGCCGCGATATATGGCTGATACGTTTCCAAGATGACGAGAGAACATGCTCTGGATAGTCGCGTTAAACTGAAGAAATCTAGCATTTTATGGCCTTGATCCCATAAATCAACATCCTCAGTACACAAACGTCGCAACCTAAGAAACTGGGAAAATTATAGAGGCCCTTTTCCGGCCTTATATAGACGCTACATAGATGACGGCATTGTGATCACATCAATACCAGAGGAAGACCTTGACAACTTCATCAGTTTTGTTAAGCAGTTAAATCCTGTCATTTCTTTCACCTCCCATGTCCCTGCTGCTTCCGCCAACTTTCTCGACACTGCCGCCACTATCGGCCCTTCCGGGCTTACTACTTCTGTCCACTGTAAACCTACAGACTCTCACAGCTATCTCTTGTACTCTTCCTCCCATCCCAGATCGTTTAAAACTCTACTCCTTTTCCCCAGTTTCTTAGGTTGCGAAGTTTGTGTACACTTAGGAGAATGTATAAATGAAAAACATACAACATCCGATATTTCGGCGTGAGATTTTTTCGAGGATTACATGCACAAAACCACGCGGGGCCACACAAAGGATAAGACGATAGAGCCAGTCGTAAAGAAGAGGTGGAGAGAGGGAGGAAAACAGGTGGAGGAAGGGGAATAGAAACATGATAGCCCCTAGAGGAGAAAGTGTCGGGGGTGGAGGGGGGAGGGGAAGCGGAGAGACAATGAATGAAGAGCATAAACACCTGCAGGGAGAAAATGTTAAACTGGTGAATGGGAGAAAATCTTATACACCTGTAGGTCGCCAGAGAAGAAGAGAAGGTGGCGATAGGGAGGGGAGCTAGGAGAAAGAAACAAGAAAGTAGAGTAAAAAAAAAGAGGAGGGGTGGAAAGCTAAAGAAGTTACAGAAAGCTGAAGACATTATTAATACCAGCTGGGTGGAGACGGCCAGCCGGGAAAATAAGGCGCTGTTCTAGGACCCTCAGAGATCGTACATCTGCAGAACAAGAGCGTTTTTTTTCTAACTTTTCTCACTCCCTCTGCCACTTTGTAAAACTGCACCATACAACTCTGTCTACCTTTATTATTAGAACCAGTTTTACTGCAGACGCCATCCTCTTTAATTAGAATCTAGGAGATGATATAACAATATTATTCAGAGTTTTATTACAGTGGCAGGTATGTGTAGTTAGAATCTTGGACATGATATAACAATATTACTCTGAGTTTTATTACAGTGGTAGATAAGTGTAGTTAGAATCTAGGAGATGATATAAAACTATTACTCTGAGTTTTATTAAAGTGGCAAATAAGTGTAGTTAGAATCTAGGAGATGATACAACAGTATTACTTTGAGTTTTATTACAATGGCAGATACGTGTAGTTAGAATCTAGGAGTTGATACAACAATATTACTACAGAACTACAGTTTTACTACAGAAGAAGTTCTGCTAAGGAAGATCATTCAGATTTAGATGATACCATCAGCAATGAACAGCTATGGCAGAAAATGAACCAAGACACAGTGAAAGAAAGGATAATGAAAAGACGCTGGAGATAGGACATACATTTGGAAAGCCTACCACTAACATAACCAGACAGGCTATAACCTGGAGTCCCCAAGGTAAGAGGAAACAAGGAAGATATAGAAACACCTGGCGAAGCAAAGATCAAAGAGATGGATTAATAACACCTGGAGAAGAATAAGCAGCCCAGGACGGAACGAACGAGCAAACTATCAGACTTTATTTTTAAAGGGTTAAGAAGTGGGCACGCAGGCCCGTCTACCATTCTGTCATTCATCATACAACTTTCATTCAGTCACAGATATTCAGCATTTGTTACTGAACATAATATGCATGAAAAAGAAAAAAATGAATAAGTAAATAATTAATAAACCATTTCTTTCCATACACTCCACATTCTGCTTTATGTAACTTACATCTTATATCCTTCCCGTGACGTTAAACGTCACATAGAGCTCGCAAAGTTGTTTGCCCTCGGCGAGTCTTTCAACTTCATCAAAGGATGAACTAAACTGGTTTTTCTTAACAATGTCCTCTTTAGAGTTTCATGTGGTCGACCTCTTTTTCTTCGGCCTGTTGTGTTCCACTTGATAGCTTGTTTTGCTATTCTCTGATTGTTTCTTCTCAAGGCTTTCATATGTCCATCTTCTTTTTCTGATCACTCATGAGACGAGACAGGTTGTTGTTTGCTCATCTGTCTTTGCGTTGTTCTTGAATTCGTTCCACTTTATACCAAGTATTTTCCTTAGGCATTTGTTTTCAAAAGAGTCTAATTTATTGTCTATATCTTTACTTGATTTCCAGCTTTCGCATGCATAAATGAGAGTGGATATCACATATGAATTGAATAATCTTAGCTTGGTTTTTGTGCTTATAACTTTTGAATGCCATATGTTCTCAAGATTTTTGAAGGACAATACTGCTTTTGCAATTCGAATTCTAACTTCCTTCCTTCTGCCACCATCCTGGTCTGTGTAGTTGCCAAGGTATGCAAACTGGTTTACTTCATCAACAACTGTTCCTTCTACGTATATATTTTCCTTGTTGATTAATGAGAAGTATCATTTATGTAACTATATGAAATAAAAGGAGAGGCCTTGTTGATGGTCTATATCCTAGGAGACGTGGACGGCTAGATGGATTTACGACAGTGATAAATCAGTGTAGTTAGAAGCCAGGGGATGGCACTCCAAGAGGATTTACTTAATATTAAATCAATACAAACATAAACAGTTAGGAAATTATTTTGGCATGTACATTTTGGACTGATGGGAGTTTTATTGTGTCTCACTGACATTCAACCATTTAAGGACATAATTTTTATGTTTTCCACCGGCTGTTGAAACAGCTGTTGAAGTTACTGTCAGCACGGAAGTTACAAATCCCGTTTCCCTGCTTTTAATGTATGTTGGAGATGTTAGGCCAGTATTTTCCATGACCTTCGTCACATGAAAGTCTGATGTGGTCAGTATCACGCATAGCCGCTTTACCTTCCCAGATTTCTGGTTACCCATTTTTTAGAGACTGGGTGGAGCCCGGGGCCGTTTTGGCGTGTACCAGAAAAAAAAAAAACTCCCACTACTGGGACTTGCACCCGGGACCACCGGGTTAGTAATCCGAGCCACAGCAATTAAAATTCAGTCTCGCTGTTGAAAGTAGCGTCAGGTGGTCTGACTGGGTATCGTGCTTTCTCAAAGGAAGAGCTTTGGCGTGAAATCCCAACAACTGTTGTTATTATTCTCTGAACCCGGGAGTCCCCTTTCTCTTGTCTTGTGGATGATGTGGCCAGAAGTTAGGCTGTGAGAAGCTTCGCTGTGGCACTGCAGCGTACATCAGCCAAGTGACATCTTCTGACTGGTCCAGCTTGCTCTCTTTCATCTTTTCGTCCAGGCTAAACTTCTTCCCACTTAGCTCCTCCTTGTGGGGCCCAGATACATGATAATCACATGGCTGACATGATAATCACATGGCTGACATGATAATCACATGGCTGACATTGGAAGATAGACCACTCTCTCTCTCTCTCACACACACACACACACAATCAGACAAGATAACTGGGCAAATACATCATAAATGGACAAACAAACACACAAGACAGTTGGACAAGCACACAAGATAGTTGGACAAACACACAAAATAGTTGGACAAACACACAAGATAGTTCGACAAACACACAAGATTGTTGGAGAAACACACAAAATAAACTATATAAACAAAACAGCTGAAAAACGTACGAAACAACGGGACAAACACACAATATAGCTGGATAAAGTCTCAAGATTGTTGGACAAACACCCACACACACAAAGCTGTACAAACAAGACAGCTGAACAAACACACGAGACAGTTGGACAAACACACAAGATTGTTGGACAAAAACTAAATGAAGATCTACAGGTATCATTTGATTAAAGCAGAAAAGTTACACACCACACAAGCAGAGTACACTCTCTTAACTGTCTATACACTACACACGAAGAATACACTGTCTTACCGGTCTAGACACCACAGGGGCAGAAATATGAGACTGTCTTAGCAGTCTTGTCAAAAACAGAAGTAAAATCCCAAGCAGCCAGGTCGAGGCGACTCTAAGCCTGGAGAAAGCCATAAATATCACAGACAACGACAACAATCGACATTTAATCTGACCTCTAGAATCACAATGAATGAGGCCACGACAAACTCAGGTAAGGTGAGGTGAGGTACAGGTCTGCTTGCAGTCACCGGACGCGATAAGACATCGTCAGAATGAGAAAGACTGAAAATATTCGCACATAAAATACCTTCAGGTGTGTTCGTTGGAAGAGAACTAAACCAGTGATGATGTTGACGTGCTTGAAGAAGTGGAAAGATCTGAAACGTAGGTTGAAACTGGTCTGTTTGAAAAGATCTGAAACGCAGATATAAAATGGTCTGAAAATATATAGAATATATAGAAAATGGTCTCTTGTTCGGCGCCTGGATCTTTCTGTGACTCACACAGGCATACACAAGTATGCGCGCGCACACACAGACTGAGCACAACTAAGACTAGAGATAGAAGTGTCTTGTACAAGCCAAGTAAAAACAGTTGGAACAGTCTTAGAGAAAATGTAACAAAAAACAGTTAGGACAGTCTTAGAGAAAATGTAACAAAAAACAGTTAAGACAGTCTTAGAGAAAATGTAACAAAAAAAAAAAAAACAAAACAGGACAGTCTTAGAGAAAATGTAACAAAAAACAGTTAGCACAGTCTTAGAGAAAATGTAACAAAAAACAGTTAGGACAGTCTTAGAGAAAATGTAACAAAAAACAGTTAAGACAGTCTTAGAGAAAATGTAACAAAAAAAAAACAAAACAGGACAGTCTTAGAGAAAATGTAACAAAAAAGTTAGCACAGTCTTAGAGAAAATATAACAAAAAACAGTTAGGACAGTCTTAGAGAAAATGTAACAAAAAACAGTTAAGACAGTCTTAGAGAAAATGTAATAAAAAACAGTTAGCACAGTCTTAGAGAAAATGTAACAAAAAACAGTTAGCACAGTCTTAGAGAAAATGTAACAAAAAACAGTTAGCACAGTCTTAGAGAAAATGTAACAAAAAACAGTTAGCACAGTCTTAGAGAAAATGTAACAAAAACGTCTTTACAAATCGTTTTTTTTTTTCACTCCTTGGGACTGGGAGAGATGTACAGAAGAAGGAAATGTAAGTACTTGCTGAGAGATGTAAGAGGCTTGTAGAAGAAGGAAATGTAAGTACTTGCTGAGAGATGTAAGAGGCTTGTAGAAGAAGGAAATGTAAGTACTTGCTGAGAGATGTAAGAGGCTTGTAGAAGAAGGAAATGTAAGTACTTGCTGAGAGATACAAGAAAGATAGAGAGAGTGAGTGAGAGTGCATTCATTGTGTGAACACACAGTCTTTTCCAAGTTTATCCCACGTGTCTGAGAGTGACTGAAAGAAGGACATTCGCAAGGTAAAGAACAGGACACGAAGCCCCGTGGGACATTCTGGTCTTCTTGTCTTAACATTGATTCCGTCGCAAACATTCGGTTAGTATATTCAATATGTGACAAAGCAGGACAAAAATGACATGACATTTATGTATATCAAGCCTAGTATGAACACATTTATGTGTCATAAAGGAACACGGTACGTGCTTTGTTAAAATTTCTAGTGGAACACATTCATTACAGGCAAACGGACATAGTAACCAACATGTCTACGGCAGCTATTCATGAAATCTTTCTTCTCTTTTCAGTCTGCCTGAACTGCCAGCTCTTCAAGTACTATATCAAGTTCTTTGTAGTCTATGATGTGAAGATGTTGAAGCACGCATCGTGTCGGATTGGGAGCGGGTTACTACGGCTACGTTTTCAGTCGCTGACTGGAGATTTTAAAAAAAAGCAGGGGATGTGCAATGCTTCTTCATCAGGGTCCACCATCCTGGATACTATTCTGATCCTTTTCATGTCAGCCAGGCTAGGCTTGTTACTGGGAGTACCAGCGGAGAGGGTCTTGGTCAGCTATGGCTCGCCAACTCTGACTATTAGAGAGAATAATCTAGTTAAAACAGATATTGAGGAAACGTATAATCTAGTTAAAACAGTTATTGAGGAAGCCTATAATCTAGTTAAAACAGATATTAAAGAAGCGTTTAATCTAGCTGACATGTTAGCTGGGGCAGTATGACATGAATGACAGGGCCTAAAACCTGACAGCCTGTCAAGAAACAAGCTGTCTTGTTGCATGTGCTGTCTTGTTGCATGTGTTGTCTTATTGCCTATGTGTCAACGTTATCTTCTATATACGTTTTCAAAGGAGTTTTGATCGAGAAGATAAACGGGAAATGTACTTGTAATTGGATACATTATTAAGTGAAGTATATTTCAAAAGAGTATGGAGCTTCAGCAATTTTAGAACCTTTTGGAAAATAGCTTCTAACAATGCACTGATTATATATGCAAGTTGGTGTCACCAATTACCTTCTAACAATGCACTGATTATAGTTGCAAGTTAGTGTCACCGATTAAATTATACAATGCACAAAAAAAAAAAAAAAAGAAACGCGTAGCTTATATAAGCTTTAATTTTATATGTTATGACAACTTTTTTTTCCCGGGTATCTCAAACCAAACCAAAAATTGTCCCCAAGATATCAGGTCCATGATTTAGCGTGAATTTTGCTGTTCTCGTGTATAGTCAGAACGCAGTAGCTGCCCTTGTTAATCACGCATTTCTTTTTACCATAACTCACGTTGCGTTTATGGAAAAGTGATTTTTGTGGTGAGTACAACTCACTTCCACGAAAATGAAACCCTATAAAAGGATGAGGTTATACAAACAAATTCAGTTAATTTTCATGCAAGCAGGCAAAAGTCAAAGTCAGGTTGCCAGGCATTTAAACGTGCAAGCAGAGCACCATCAGTCGACTTTGGCGCCGTTTCCAAGCCACTGGCTCAGCTGAAAACCGGCACCGCAGTGGACGACCCATGGTGACAACAGCAGCTGATGATCGCTTTATTCTGGTTCATCACATCAGAAGCAGGTTTACAACAGCTTCCTCAGGTGCCCAGTCTTGCAGGACGTCGTGTGTCTGATCAAACTGTCCGGAATAGACGGCATGAAGCTGGAGTGGTGGCATGACGACCTCACCGAGGTCCTGTTTTAACGAGACGCCATCGCCAAAATCGACTTGTTTGGGCCAACCAGCATCCGCCCTGGACAACTGACAATCTCTGGAGATGTGTCTGGTTTAGTGACGAATCTTCCTTTTTGTTGCACCGCCATGATATGTGGAGAAGGGTCTACTGTAGGCCAAATGAACGTTTTGGCCAAAATTGCGTTGATGAACCTCTACCACACGGTGGTGGAGGTGTAATGGTATGAGGAATGATCAATTTCAACGGAAGGAGTCCATTGGTGCAGATTGAAGGAGGCTTGACTGCGCTACGATACGTCAATGACATTTTTCGACCCCGTGTCCTTCTATTTTTGGCTACGCAAAAGTCTGTGTTTCAACAGGACAACGCCAGACCCCATTCTACACGGTTCACCACACAGTTCCTGACTGCCAACAACATTCTCACCCTTCCCTAGCCGTCCCTGTCTCCTGACATGAATCCGATCGAGCACCTATGGGATGAGCTGCAAAGACGTGTTTGCTGCCGAAACGTTTCTCCAGCCAATCGTCGTGATCTGTGGCAGGCACTCCAGGAAGAGTGGGCAGCCATCCCACATCAGACATCTGATCGCATCTATGCCCAGGAGATGCTATTCGCTGATCGATGCAAGTGAAGGCCACGCAACATACTAAGTTGAGAACCCCTGGGATTAATAAATTCTCGTCACACAGATGCAAGAAACTGTCAAGTGAGTGTTTAAACCCTTAGGTATTATTGTGTGCAATTTGAAAATGTTATTCATTCAATTTAAAAAGCTATAGAATATCAAAGTTATGGCTAAAATTATGTCATAAAATTGGGAGTGAGACAAGGATGTGTTTTATCTCCTGACCTCTTCTCCTTGTACAGCGAAAACATAATGAGAAATATAGAGAACTTGCCAGGAATATCAATTGGCGGGTACAACCTTAACAATTTAAGATATGCAGATGACACAGTTCTGATTGCTAAAAGTGAAGGGGAGCTACAGGCTCTTCTGGACATCGTGGATTGTGAAAGTAAAAATAAAGGTCTCAGCCTGAACAAAAAGAAGACTGAAGTGATGGTCATCTCAAAGAAAAGAATATCACCAAAATGTAACATTATCATCGATGGCACAAATCTGAAACAAGTTGATAGATGCAAGTACTTAGGAATGATTATAACAGCTGATGGGAAATGTCACAATGAAATAAAAAGCAGACGTGCTCAGGCCAAGTCAGCATTCCAGACAGTGAGACGCGTCTTGTGCAACAGATCCATATCAATGGAAACAAGATTCCGAGCACTTAAATGTTACATTGAGCCAGTTTTGTTTTATGGATGTGAAGCATGGTCCATGAATAAGAGTGTACAGCGAGAAATGGAGGCCATAGAGATGTGGTTCATAAGAAGGATGTTGAAGGTACCATGGACAGCTAGGAAAACCAACGAAGAAGTCTTAAGAGAGGCTGGAGTTAAAAAGCAAATTACAGCAAAGATCAAAGTCAGACAAGCAAGATTTACAGGACATTTCCTGAGAAGATGAAAATTGGAACACACAGTGCAACTGAAAAAATTGAAGGAAGAAGAGACAGAGGAAGACAGAGAGAGAAGCTACTGGATGGGCTGTCAGTGTGGCTAGGAAGAAAGTCACCGGCGGATCTCTTAATCAAATCTAAAGACAGGAAACTGTGGAGAGACATGATCGCCTACGCCATGTGGCATGGCACTTGAATTGGGTCATCAGTAGTTATGCTTTTCTTTGTATGGACAGTATAGATGCAAGTTAGTGTCACTGACTAAGTTATCTGTAAAGACTGGCTGTGATTAAAATAATATTTTATTGGTAATTTCCCCAAACCCCCTGAAATGTTGTCATTTAGAGATAAAAATATAATTGTACATTTCATTGAAAAGATATACATGGCTGCTTTAGTTTACATTTCTAATAAGTGAACATTTCTAAAAAGTGAAAGTTTCTAATAAGTGAACATTTATAAAAATTGAACATTTCTAGTAAGTTAACATTTCTAATTCACTTAAAAGACAAGTAGATTTCAGCAGTAAGGATTTAGAATTCTAATTTCTTGTCTAAAATGGTCGCTAAAATCAGCTGTAGTGCGTGTATGACAGTCAGTATGTGTCACTTGCTTTCCAAAATGATCTACCATTTGATTTGTTTTGCACTATATTTCTAAAATCAGATGAAGCCACTGACAGCAATTATTGAGGAAAAAGTCTGGCGATGGTAGGGACATGTGCTCCAGATGATTGACGACTCACTAACAAAAACAGCACTAAGATGGACACCACAGGGGAACAGAAGTAAGGGTAGACCAAAGGAGATATGGAGAAGAACAACAGAGAGGATGTTGAGCTATAGAGGGCTCACCTGGGCAAGAGCGGAAAAAAGAGGCAAAGGACAGGCGTTTCTGGAAAACCTTTGGGGAAGCCCCATGTGCCTTGGGCACTTAAGATTCAGAGATATATTTCTAAAGTATGCTTTCTTTTCTTGTCGATTTAAATATTGTAGTTTGTTTCTGAGTAATGTATAACCATCGAAGCTCCTGTCTTTCTACCCTGTATCTCAATCTTTCGTGATTTGTAACACATTTTTTTGTTAGCCAAGGAGACCATCTGAAGGTTTACTCTAATTACTTTGACCTGAACATGACAATTTGGTCGAGATTACTTAGTTGGTACACACATTCAGGAGGTACAGCCTATAATTCTTTCACAAATAATTCCGGGTAGAAACTTTTAAAATCTTTGAACTTGATGCGGGTAGACAGAAGGAACTTTGTTTTTCTAGGATTAAAAAATTGGGCAGGCAGGTCCGCTGACATTCTGCTCAAGTGGATAAACAAGGAGAGAGAGAGAGGAGAGAGAGACATACAGATAGGGACAGCGGATGAACGAACAGACAGACAAATAGGCAGATGGGTAGACAGACAGACAGAGAGATGGATAGATGGACGGACGGACGGACGAACGGACAGATAGATAGATAGATAGATAGATAGATAGATAGATAGATAGATAGATAGATAGATAGATAGATAGATAGATAGATAGATAGATAGATAGATAGATATAGATAGATAGATACAGTTTTTACTATATCAAAGTTATCGATTTATTGTTTTTTAAAGAAAGGAATAAATATCTTCATTACTGATTTTTCATATATAAATGTCAAGCAAGATCATGAGATGCATAAAATGATAGAAAGATTAGCACATGCTGTTTGAAGGGATCATTATATTTATCAGCAACTCATAGCCATCATGCCAGCGTCAGGGTTAGCGAACCATAGCTGACCAAGACCCTGCCTCACCTCTCCGTGGTAACAGGCCTAGCCTGGCAAACGGGGCAGGGATCGCCATAGTTCCCATGGTGGTGGAGTCTGCTATAGAAGCATTGCATACCCTCCCCCTCTCTGTTTTTTTAGCTGTACTCTGGGACTGAAAAGTAGCTGCCATAACCCTCTCCCACACCGATACTATGATGTGCCTCAACATCTCTACAGCATCGGCTGCAAAGAACAAGAGCTCGCAGTTACAGGGAGTTCGTACAAGTACAAGATTTTATAACTGAAAATTCTGGCACATGACCGTGCAGAACTGTTGAGGAAATAAGCAGCCATATTCTCTGTCTATAAAGTGTACTTACAGTTATCAGTGACAGCACCCTGGACACAAAATCCGCTGCAAATAATCCCAACAATCCTAGCAATCCAAACAATCAAGTTCAGAGATTAGAAGACTGCCCTCGCTTGGAGCTGTGTCTGGCCGCCAGGAGAGACTCGCGTGTGAACCCCACGACCAGGCACTTGATAGGCCGACCTCCAGGGATCATTAAGTAGAAAACTATGAGTCGTGACAGTTACAGGGTTAGAGAGAGAGAGAGAGAGAAAGAGAAATAGAGAGAGAGAAAGAGAGAGAGAGAAAGAGAGAGAGAAAGAGAGAGAGAGAGAAAGAGAGAGAGAGAAAGAGAGAGAGAGAAAGAGAGAGAGAAAGAGAGAGAGAGAGAAAGAGAGAGAGAGAAAGAGAGAGAGAGAGAGAGAAAAAGAGAGAGAAAGAGAGAGAGAATGAATGAATGAATAATCTTTATTTTTCAAGGGTAAAGAATTGGGCACGCAGGCCCGTCTTACATTCTGCCCTTCATCACTCCATCTTTCATTCTTCCCACACACTCGATTTAGTACAAAAATACAAATTAAATTAGGAAAAAAACATATCAAAAGAGTGTAAGATTTAACTACTACATTCAAAGTAAAAGAGAAGTCATTAACCTAATAAAATAGCACTCACGCACACATACACACGCAGACATATACATAAATAAAAATACATTGTAAATACAGATCAGAGAAAGAGAGAGAGAGAAAGAGAGAGAGAAAAAGAGAGAGAGAAAAAGAGAGAGAGAGAAAGAGAGAGAGAAAGAAGGAGAGAGAAAAAGAGAGAGAGAGAAAGGAGAGAGAGAATAAGAGAGAGAGAGAAAGAGAGAGAGAGAGAGAGAAAAAGAGAGAGACAGAGAAAGAGAGAGAGAAAGAGAATGGTCTTTATTTTAAAAGGGTGGAGAATTGGGCGGGCAGGCCCGTCTTACATTCTGCCATTTATCATCTGTCCTACTTCCCACAGTCTCGGTTTAACCCTTTCTATCCTGAATTAATCTCCCTAGAACTTTTTTCATTTTTTTGTATGTCATAAGGTAAGTTCTGGTGAGCAATGAACATAGAAAGAAAGAAAGAAATTTGTATAACCATTTCATGTTTTTTTTTAAAGATGGAATTTACAAGTACAAAGAGTACAAAGGTATACAAAATTACCTCGGTATATATATATATATATATATATATATATATGTGTGTGTGTGTGTGTGTGTGTGTGTACACAAATCCCTTGATGAGGTTGAAAAGCTAGCCAAAAAAAAAAAAAACAGGGAAAATTGGCGAACAACCTCGCGAGCCCTATGTGACGTTTAACGGCACAGGAAGGATATAAGATATATAAAAAAATATATACATATATATATATATATATATATATATATTTGTGTGCTGTTGCAAAGAGAGAAAGAGAGAGAGAGAAAGAAAGAAAGGGGGAAAGAAACAGAGAAAGAGAGAGAGAGAAAGAGAAAGGGAAAAACAAAGAGAGAGAGAAAGAGAAAGGGAAAAATAAAGAGAGAGAGAAAGAAAGAAAGGGGGAAAGAAACAGAGAAAGAGAGAGAGAAAGGTAAAAATAAAGAGAGAGAGAAAGAGAAAGGGAAAAACAAAGAGAGAGAGAGAGAAAGAGAAAGGGAAAAATAAAGAGAGAGAGAGAAAGAGAAAGGGAAAAATAAAGAGAGAGAAAGGGAAAAAAGAGAGAGAAAGAGAAAGGGAAAAATAAAGAGAGAGAGAGAGAGAAAGAAAGAAAGGAAGAAAGAAACAGAGAAAGAGAGAGAGCAAGAGAAAGGGAAAAATAAAGAGAGAGAGAAAGAAAGAAAGGAATAAAGAAACAGAGAAAGAGAGAGAGAAAGAGAAAGGGAAAAATAAAGAGAGAGAGAAAG
This sequence comes from Achatina immaculata, assembly GCA_009760885.1. Taxonomy (NCBI): domain Eukaryota; kingdom Metazoa; phylum Mollusca; class Gastropoda; order Stylommatophora; family Achatinidae; genus Lissachatina; species Lissachatina immaculata. The sequence continues at coordinate 977,217 of CM019691.1, forward strand.
AGAAAGGGAAAAATAAAGAGAGAGATAGAAAGAGAAAGGGAAAAATAAAGAGAGAGATAGAAAGAGAAAGGGAAAAATAAAAAGAGAGAGAAAGAGGAAGCGGAAAATAAAGAGAGAGAGAGAGACAGAGAAAGGTAAAAATAAAGAGAGAGAGAAAGAGAAAGGGAAAAATAAAGAGAGAGAAAGAGAAAGGGAAAAATAAAAAGAGAGAGAGAGAGAAAGAGAAAGGGAAAAATAAAGAGAGAGAGAGAGAAAGAGAAAGGGAAAAATAAAGAGAGAGAGAGAAAGAGAAAGGGAAAAACAAAGAGAGAGAGAGAAAGAGAAAGGGAAAAATAAAAAGAGATAGAAAGAGAAAGAGAAAAATAAAGAGAGAGAGAAAGAGAAAGGAAAAAATAAAGAGAGAGAGAGGAAAGAGAAAGAGAACAATAAAGAGAGAGAGAAAAAGAGAAAGGGAAAAATAAAGAGAGAGAGAAAGAAAGAAAGGAAGAAAGAAACAGAGAAGGAGAGAGAGAGAGACAGAGAAAGAGAAAGGGAAAAATAAAGAGAGAGAGAAGGAGAAAGGAAAAAATAAAGAGAGAGATAGAGAGAAAGAGAAAGGGAAAAATAAAGAGAGAGAGAAAAAGAGAAAGGGAAAAATAAAGAGAGAGAGAAAGAAAGAAAGGAAGAAAGAAACAGGGAAAGAGAGAGAGAAAGAGAAAGGGAAAAATAAAGAGAGAGATAAAGAAAAAGGGAAAAGTAAAGAGAGAGAGAAAGAAAGAAAGGAAGAAAGAAACAGAGAAAGAGAGAGAAAGATAAAGGGAAAAATAAAGAGAGAGAGAGAGAGAGAAAGAGAAAGGGAATAATAAAGAGATAGAGAAAGAAAGAAAGGAAGAAAGAAACAGAGAAAGAGAGAGAGAGAAAGAGAAAGAGAAAGAGAAAAATAAAGAGAGAGAGAAAGAGAAAGGGAAAGATAAAGAGAGAGAGAGAGAAAGAGAAAAGGAAAAATAAAGAGAGAGAGAGAAATTGAAAAATAAAGAGAGATAGAGAGAAAGAGAAAGGGAAAAATAAAGAGAAAGAGAGAGAGAGAAAGAGAAAGGGAAAAATTAAAAGAGAGAGAGAGAGAAAGAGAAAGTGGAAAATAAAAGAGAGAGAGAGAAAGAAGGGAAAGAGAAAAAGAGAGAAAGAGAAGAGGCAGAAAGAGAGAAAGAGAGAGAAAGGGGAAAGAGAGAGAGAAAGAGAAAGAGGAAAGAAAGAGAGAAAGAGGGAGAAAGGGGAAAGAGAGAGAAAGAGAAAGAGGAAAGAAAGAGAGAGAGAGAGAGAAAGATAAAGGAAAATAAGAGAGAGAGAGAGAGAGAAAGAGAAAGGGAATAATAAAGAGATAGAGAAAGAAAGAAAGGAAGAAAGAAACAGAGAAAGAGAGAGAGAGAAAGAGAAAGAGAAAGAGAAAAATAAAGAGAGAGAGAAAGAGAAAGGGAAAGATAAAGAGAGAGAGAGAAAGAGAAAAGGAAAAATAAAGAGAGAGAGAGAAATTGAAAAATAAGAGAGATAGAGAGAAAGAGAAAGGGAAAAATAAAAGAAAGAGAGAGAGAAAGAGAAAGGGAAAAATTAAAAGAGAGAGAGAGAGAAAGAGAAAGTGGAAAATAAAAAGAGAGAGAGAGAAAGAAAGGGGAAAGAGAAAAAGAGAGAAAGAGAAAGAGGACAGAAAGAGAGAAAGAGAGAGAAAGGGGAAAGAGAGAGAGAAGAGAAAGAGGAAGAAAGGAGAAAAGAGGAGAAAGGGGAAAGAGAGAGAAAGAGAAAGAGGAAAGAAAGAGAGAGAGAGAGAGAGAAAGAGGGGAAAGAGAGTGAGAGAGAAAGAGAGAGAGAGAGAGGAAGGTTACGAAAGGAAGTACTTATAATGGACTGTATTATTTTATATTATTCAGTAATGTTTTATGTAACTCTGCTGAGGTTGACTGTGAGTTTATGAGGCTGATAAGCTTCGATAATGTGTTGATATCTCACAGTCAGGCTTTCTAAATCATGGTATATCACAGTCAAGCTTTCTAAATCATGGTATATCACAGTCAAGCTTTCTAAATCATGGTATATCACAGTCAAGCTTTCTAAATCATGGTATATCACAGTCAAGCTTTCTAAATCATGGTATATCACAGTCAAGCTTTCTAAATCATGGTATATCACAGTCAAGCTTTCTAAATCATGGTATATCACAGTCAAGCTTTCTAAATCATGGTATATCACAGTCAAGCTTTCTAAATCATGGTATATCACAGTCAAGCTTTCTAAATCATGGTATATCACAGTCAAGCTTTCTAAATCATGGTATATCACAGTCAAGCTTTCTAAACCTGTGGTATATCACAGTTAGGCTTTCTAAACCTGTGGTATATCACAGTCAAGCTTTCTAAACCTGTGGTATATCACAGTCAAGCTTTATAAACCTGTGGTATATCACAGTTAGGCTTTCTAAACCGTGGTTTATCAGTCAGGCTTTCAAAACCTGTGGTATATCAGAGTCAGGCTTTCTAAACCTGTGGTATATCACAGTCAGGCTTTCTAAATCATGGTATATCACAGTCAGGCTTTTTAAACCTGTGGTATATCACAGTCAAGCTTTCTAAACCTGTGGTATATCACAGTCAAGCTTTATAAACCTGTGGTATATCACAGTTAGGCTTTCTAAACCGTGGTTTATCAGTCAGGCTTTCAAAACCTGTGGTATATCACAGTCAGGCTTTCTAAATCATGGTATATCACAGTCAGGCTTTCTAAACCTGTGGTATATCAGAGTCAGGCTTTCTAAACCTGTGGTATATCACAGTCAGGCTTTCTAAATCATGGTATATCACAGTCAGGCTTTCTAAATCATGGTATATCACAGTCAAGCTTTCTAAACCTGTGGTATATCACAGTCAAGCTTTCTAAATCATGGTATATCACAGTCAAGCTTTCTAAACTGTGGTACATCACAGTCAAGCTTTCTAAACCTGTGGTATATCACAGTCAAGCTTTCTAAACCTGTGGTATATCACAGTCAAGCTTTCTAAACCTGTGGTATATCACAGTCAAGCTTTCTAAACCTGTGGTATATCACAGTCAGGCTTTCTAAATCATGGTATATCACAGTCAAGCTTTCAAAACCTGTGGTATATCACAGTCAAGCTTTCTAAACCTGTGGTATATCACAGTCAGGCTTTCTAAACTGTGGTATATCACAGTCAGGCTTTCTAAATCATGGTATATCACAGTCAAGCTTTCTAAACCTGTGGTATATCAGTCAGGCTTTCTAAACTGTGGTACATCACACCCAGGCTTTCTAAACTGCGGTACATCACATCCAGGCTTTCTAAACTGTGATATATCACACCCAGGCTTTCTAAACTGTGATACATCACACCTAGGCTTTCTAAACTGTGATATATCACACCCAGGCTTTCTAAACTGTGGTATATCACACCCAGGCTTTCTAAACTGTGATATATCACACCCAGGCTTTCTAAACTGTGGTATATCACACCCAGGCTTTCCAAACTGTGGTACATCACACCCAGGCTTTCTAAACTGTGGTATATCATACCCAGGCTTTCCAAACTGTGGTACATCACACCCAGGCTTTCTAAACTGTAGTACATCGAACCCAGGCTTTCTAAACTGTGGTATATCACACCCAGGCTTTCTAAACTGTAGTATATCACACCCAGGCTTTCTAAACTGTGGTACATCACACCCAGGCTTTCTAAACTGTAGTATATCACACCCAGGCTTTCTAAACTGTAGTATATCACACCCAGGCTTTCTAAACCTGTGATAACAGTATGCCCTGTGCCGGATAGCGTTGATCATCATGCCTCTCCATCTTGCGTGGTCCTGGGTTTTTCCAATTAGTTCAGGTGATTTTCTTTGTCCATGTCACTAGTCAGTTCACTGAGACATTTTTCTTTTGCTCTCTCTCTCTCTCTCTCTCTCTCTCTCTCTCTTCCTGAATATTTCCAGTCAATGCCAAGTTCTCTAACTTCCATATTCTCATGACATGTCCAATGTATTTCGGCTCTCCTTGTTCTTATCACATGAACTAGTTTTCCTTGTTCTTATCACTTGAACTAGTTTTCCTTGTTCTTATCACTTGAACTAGTTTTCCTTGTTCTTATCACATAAACTAGTTTTCCTTGTTCTTATCACATAAACTAGTTTTCCTTGTTCTTATCACATAAACTAGTTTTCCTTATTCTTATTACTTGAACTAGTTTTCCTTGTTCTTATCACATAAACTAGTTTTCCTTGTTCTTATCACATAAACTAGTTTTCCTTGTTCTTATCACATAAACTAGTTTTCCTTGTTCTTATTACTTGAACTAGTTTTCCTTTTTCTTATCACATGAACTAGTTCCTTTTTCTTATCACTTGAACTAGTTTTCCTTGTTCTTATCACTTGAACTAGTTTCCCTTGTGCAGAAACTTCTCTGAGGACCTCTTAATGTGTTTTTCTGTCTGTCCTGGCTACTTGCTGCATCTTTCACCACAACTATATTTCTATTGCTTCCACACAACCAGATTTCTCTCTCACTCTCTCTCTCTATTTCTCTCCATATATATATATATATATAACATCCCATATTTCATTTTTACCGCATATTTCATTTAGTACGTGTATACAAATGACATAAATGACATTAAAGAATGAAAAGTAAGACTATTACATAAACGAATGTAGGATAATTAGCTACATTGGAGGTATCCAATTTAATATTCTAAAAAAATCATTTGTATACAATTCCTATTACATCACAGTCTTTCACATTCATTAAGATAATTTGTAAACAAACCACTACATAATGCAGTGTGCCGTTTTAGACGGAACTTTAAAAAGAACCAACTTTACTTTCAAAGTGTGAAGAGTCAGAATTGCAGGCCAGTCCAACATTTCTGACACACAGCATCGAACAAGCCACAGCTTCTTACAAGTTACAGCTAAGTGCTCTATTCATTTTTCTTTTTACATAGCACTCACATGAATTTATTCTTTATCTCCTCTATTTCTTCCTTCTGTGTGTTTGTGTATGACTAAGGCTCACGCCGAAATGCCACAACTGTGTACTCGTTAAGGAATAAAGATTTTCCTACTTTTTTCCTAGTTTATACATTTCCTCCAACATTTTCCCTGTTATCATACAGTTTTATCTTAGTCACAAACATTAACATTTCTTTTTGGATATAATAAGTATGAAGAAAAAAACAATGAAAGAAATCATCCCTTGTCCGTACACTCAAAACTCTGATTTATGTAACTACATGCAATAAACGTATTCTCATATTCATTATGAACTAATACATTTATAGTAAAGCAGTATAAGAAATGCAACAATCAAACCATTGTTTAGATTATACTAATTTAGACATTGACATATATTTTTCATACACGCAAATACATACAAATGGCTATATGACATACATATGAATACACATACATGTTTGCATATACATACACAAACACCTAACACATATATATTTACATATATATATTTATATATATATTTATATACATATATTATATATATATTTATATACATATATGTACGTACACAGAAACATATATACATATTAGGAAGTCTTATAGTTGATCTCAAACAGATACTGACAAAGTCTAAAGTTATAAGAAGGAACATTGTTTATGAGTTTTACATGAGTTGGTTGGGTATTCCAAAGGTAAGCAACCCGAGTAAGGTAGGGTGAATGCTTTTTGCGATGGAATTCTATCAATTAACTTCGCTTTGTTGACACAGAGAGAGAGAGAGAGAGAGAGAGAGAGAGGAGAGAGAGGGAGAGAACAGGAGGGAGAAGCCACGGAAAGAGGGAGACTTCAACACTAGGATTTTCCAAGGGGATCAGCATAGTTCTGTCACAGATCACGACAGAACCCCCACCCCCACCCCCACAAGGCATTTCTCGCGAAACCCTAGGGTTTAGCTACACCCTTTAGCTTTTGTCCAAGACAGGTTGGTTAAAAAGTTATTATTATATAGAAAAAAACACCCTAGTCTTGTACATGCCATATACCACAAGCCAGGCCTGATTAACACTTTGTATACACTTCCACTAGTAACTTTGTTACACTTGGTCTATGTTACGGTGAGAGGGGACGGGGGATGGGGGTAATGATTGTGCTAGGATTTTTTTTTTAACCGGCATGATTATACCTGTCTTTCACCACAACTATATTTCTATTGCTTCCACACAACCAGATTTCTCTCTCACTCTCTCTCTCTATTTCTCTCCATATATATATATATATATAACATCCCATATTTCATTTTTACCGCATATTTCATTTAGTACGTGTATACAAATGACATAAATGACATTAAAGAATGAAAAGTAAGACTATTACATAAACGAATGTAGGATAATTAGCTACATTGGAGGTATCCAATTTAATATTCTAAAAAAATCATTTGTATACAATTCCTATTACATCACAGTCTTTCACATTCATTAAGATAATTTGTAAACAAACCACTACATAATGCAGTGTGCCGTTTTAGACGGAACTTTAAAAAGAACCAACTTTACTTTCAAAGTGTGAAGAGTCAGAATTGCAGGCCAGTCCAACATTTCTGACACACAGCATCGAACAAGCCACAGCTTCTTACAAGTTACAGCTAAGTGCTCTATTCATTTTTCTTTTTACATAGCACTCACATGAATTTATTCTTTATCTCCTCTATTTCTTCCTTCTGTGTGTTTGTGTATGACTAAGGCTCACGCCGAAATGCCACAACTGTGTACTCGTTAAGGAATAAAGATTTTCCTACTTTTTTCCTAGTTTATACATTTCCTCCAACATTTTCCCTGTTATCATACAGTTTTATCTTAGTCACAAACATTAACATTTCTTTTTGGATATAATAAGTATGAAGAAAAAAACAATGAAAGAAATCATCCCTTGTCCGTACACTCAAAACTCTGATTTATGTAACTACATGCAATAAACGTATTCTCATATTCATTATGAACTAATACATTTATAGTAAAGCAGTATAAGAAATGCAACAATCAAACCATTGTTTAGATTATACTAATTTAGACATTGACATATATTTTTCATACACGCAAATACATACAAATGGCTATATTGACATACATATGAATACACATACATGTTTGCATATACATACACAAACACCTAACACATATATATTTACATATATATATTTATATATATATTTATATACATATATTATATATATATTTATATACATATATGTACGTACACAGAAACATATATACATATTAGGAAGTCTTATAGTTGATCTCAAACAGATACTGACAAAGTCTAAAGTTATAAGAAGGAACATTGTTTATGAGTTTTACATGAGTTGGTTGGGTATTCCAAAGGTAAGCAACCCGAGTAAGGTAGGGTGAATGCTTTTTGCGATGGAATTCTATCAATTAACTTCGCTTTGTTGACACAGAGAGAGAGAGAGAGAGAGAGAGAGAGGAGAGAGAGGGAGAGAACAGGAGGGAGAAGCCACGGAAAGAGGGAGACTTCAACACTAGGATTTTCCAAGGGGATCAGCATAGTTCTGTCACAGATCACGACAGAACCCCCACCCCCACCCCCACAAGGCATTTCTCGCGAAACCCTAGGGTTTAGCTACACCCTTTAGCTTTTGTCCAAGACAGGTTGGTTAAAAAGTTATTATTATATAGAAAAAAACACCCTAGTCTTGTACATGCCATATACCACAAGCCAGGCCTGATTAACACTTTGTATACACTTCCACTAGTAACTTTGTTACACTTGGTCTATGTTACGGTGAGAGGGGACGGGGGATGGGGGTAATGATTGTGCTAGGATTTTTTTTTTTAACCGGCATGATTATACCTGTCTTTCACCTTACATGATTATACCTGTCTTTCACCTTACATGATTATACCTGTCTTTCACCTTACATGATTATACCTGTCTTTCACCTTACATGATTATACCTGTCTTTCACCTTACATGATTATACCTGTCTTTCACCTTACATGATTATACCTGTCTTTCACCTTACATGATTATACCTGTCTTTCACCTTACATGATTATACCTGTCTTTCACCTTACATGAAGTATTTTCAGAAATACCTGTTTTCTTAATACAACATTCGGTACTTTGTACATCTTTTTTAAAATGTAAAATTAAACAAACTTTACAAACATCCGTGTAAAGTAAATACTGTATTTGCGTAAATTAAAATAAAATTATCTGCGGTGATATTTATTTGACTGATCCTCCTCTAACCACCTTGAGCATCATCATCCTGCTGATGTTCTGTCTCTCTCTAACCAACTTGAGCATCATCATCCTGCTGATGTTCTGTCTCATCTAATAAACTTGAGCATCATCATCCTGTTGATGTTCTGTCTCATCTAATAAACTTGAGCATCATCATCCTGTTGATGTTCTGTCTCATCTAATAAATTTGAGCATCATCATCCTGCTGATGTTCTGTCTCATCTAATAAACTTGAGCATCATCATCCTGTTGATGTTCTGTCTCTCTCTAATCAACTTGAGCATCATCATCCTGTTGATGTTCTGTCTCATCTAATAAACTTGAGCATCATCATCCTGTTGATGTTCTGTCTCATCTAATAAACTTGAGCATCATCATCCTGCTGATGTTCTGTCTCTCTCTAACCAACTTGAGCATCATCATCCTGCTGATGTTCTGTCTCATCTAATAAACTTGAGCATCATCATCCTGTTGATGTTCTGTCTCATCTAATAAACTTGAGCATCATCATCCTGTTGATGTTCTGTCTCATCTAATAAATTTGAGCATCATCATCCTGCTGATGTTCTGTCTCATCTAATAACTTGAGCATCATCCTGTTGATGTTCTGTCTCATCTAATAAACTTGAGCATCATCATCCTGTTGATGTTCTGTCTCATCTAATAAACTTGAGCATCATCATCCTGCTGATGTTCTGTCTCTCTCTAACCAACTTGAGCATCATCATCCTGCTGATGTTCTGTCTCATCTAATAAACTTGAGCATCATCATCCTGTTGATGTTCTGTCTCATCTAATAAACTTGAGCATCATCATCCTGTTGATGTTCTGTCTCATCTAATAAATTTGAGCATCATCATCCTGCTGATGTTCTGTCTCATCTAATAAACTTGAGCATCATCATCCTGTTGATGTTCTGTCTCTCTCTAATCAACTTGAGCATCATCATCCTGTTGATGTTCTGTCTCATCTAATAAACTTGAGCATCATCATCCTGTTGATGTTCTGTCTCATCTAATAAACTTGAGCATCATCATCCTGTTGATGTTCTCTCTCATCTAATAAACTTGAGCATCATCATCCTGCTCATGTTCTGTCTCATCTAATAAACTTGAGCATCATCATCCTGCTGATGTTCTGTCTCTCTCTAATCAACTTGAGCATCATCATCCTGCTGATGTTCTGTCTCCTCTAAGTAACTTGAGCATCATCATCCTGCTGATGTTCTGTATTCTCTAAGTAACTTGAGCATCATCATCCTGCTGATGTTCTGTATTCTCTAATCAACTTGAGCATCTTCATCCTGCTGATGTTCTGATTTTACTCCAACCGATATTTACTAGGTTTTGTTTGGTAATCTAAATCTGTTACAGTTGTAAACTTAGCTGGCGCTAACATATGATGGCTGAATAACATATAATGGACCTAGGTGTGCCAATCCAAATATGCAAGACTCAACAGAATCAGCGAAATCTTCACGTACTACAATAGTGACGATAGTCCAACAGCACAGTATGATTACGATACATCATATAATCCACAGTACATTTGAATCAAACATTATGAGGTCGGCTGGGTTTAAGCATAGACGAACGACTCACCCCCGCCACAATTCCTCTAGATTGTCTCCCCCTTTTATAGCACGGTTTTCCTCGCTATATATGTGCGGTCCTTCAAACCCCGGAATTACTCGAACGGCCATGCTCCGCCCACGTCATACAACCAATAAGCTTCGAATTGCCCGTACACATAGTAACGGATGACTCCAAAAGTTTCCGTTTTATCTATCTATCTATCTATCTATCTATCTATCTATCTATCTATCTATCTATCTATCTATCTATCTATCTATCTATCTATCTATCTATCTATCTATCTATCTGTCTGTCTGTCTGTCTATCTATTAATTGCCAATTAATGCTATCACTGGATGGGGGTGGGAGGAGGGAAGAGAGAAACGATGGGGGTGAAAGCTGGGGAGATGGAGGGGGTCGGGGGTACACATAGTAAGAGAAAAATTAGGGGCGGTACTTAATAGAATTCCTCGGGGATTTAATCCAAGAGTTCTCACGGGCAGAAATGTTGAGAAACGCTGTGATAAAGGAATCACAACTTCTTTCTGTGGAGCGAAAAGCTCAGAGCAAGCTAGAATACGAATATGAGGCCATCAGGCGTATGTTCGCCACCCATAGGTTCGCCACCTGTAGGTTAACCACCCGTAAGTTCGGCACCCATGCTTTACACGGTCCTTTTGTTTAACGGGAGTGAAAGCGAATAACGTAAAGGTAAAATTAAAGTTAAAGTTAAAGGTAAAAGTAATCCTTCCTTGCCTTAGAGGCACATAGGGATATGGTGTTAGTGCCCATATTTTCCTTAGAGGCACATAGGGATATGGTGTTAGTGCCCATATTTTCCTTAGAGGCACATAGGGATATGGTGTTAGTGCCCATATTTTCCTTAGAGGCACATAGGGATATGGTGTTAGTGCCCATATTTTCCTTAGAGGCACATAGGGATATGGTGTTAGTGCCCATATTTTCCTTAGAGGCACATAGGGATATGGTGTTAGTGCCCATATTTTCCTTAGAGGCACATAGGGATATGGTGTTAGTGCCCATATTTTCCTTAGAGGCACATAGGGATATGATGTTAGTGCCCATATTTTCCTTAGAGGCACATAGGGATATGATGTTAGTGCCCATATTTTCCTTAGAGGCACATAGGGATATGGTGTTAGTGCCCATATTTTCCTTAGAGGCACATAGGGATATGGTGTTAGTGCCCATATTTTCCTTAGAGGCACATAGGGACATGGTGTTAGTGCCCATATTTTCCTTGACTTGTCAGCACACTAGAGGGTGATATGGTCAGTATCATGCCTGGCCGCCTTTCCTTCCCCAACTCCAGAAGAAGTCGGGTAACCATTTCTACAGCTGGGTGACTGGGGTGCCTCCAGGCGGATTTGAACCCTCGACCTTCGCCGTGAGAGACCAGTATAACGTAAGGGCGGAAAAAATTTCAGCTTTTGTTTGTTAAAATGTCGGGGGCGGGGGGGGGGGGGGGGAGTCCGGGCGGGGTGGAATAAAACTGGACAAATCATGAAGAAATGAGTTGGGAAATTAACAAGATGGCGACTGAAACGTCGAATCTTTCGACTGTTTTGCCCCGGAAGCAGAAATATCATTATCTACTTTTGTGTGACACGTAATCACCCACAAGTTTAGAGTTTTGTAACTTGTTAGTCAAAGGTCTACGCGTATTTATGACAGAATTTAGATGTGTATTTAGCGAATATTTGATAATAATAATAATAATAATAATAATAATAATAATAATAATAATAATAATAACAGTAATACAGGAAATAACAGGTTGCATTGCAGGAAAACTTCACTCTTGGGTCATTCACACTTGTTTGAGTAAATACTTCAAACATTCAAAGATGTATCTAGCTACTCTCTTTCTCTTTGTAAGTTGTTCTCTTGTCCTTCAGCTCTTTTGACCCAAACATTAGATTTTCCGGGTCACTGGTTACGTGACCGGTATTGTTCACCTGAGTTTCAGCTTACCAACTTCACCAGTATCTGAAAGATAGGTACCCATGCATGATGGTTAGTCGAAGAATACAAGGTAGGAAAGACAAGGCTTGCAATGATGCAGTAGTACGAGAAGTGCAGCCAACACTTAGAACTGGACGAAAGTGGAAAGTAAGTGAGGAAGTGACCACAGCCAGGGAAACACAGGAGCTGAAAGAAGTAATAGGATACACCAAGACCAACAGAAGGGGATTTGGTCATGGTGAAATCAAATGGTGGTCAAAGGCCTCCTGTAAGGAAAGAAGAGATATGATCACCAGCGAAGTAAGGAATTCAGAGGATGATAAGCGGGTCCAGAAGGCAATCCAACAGGTACACCAAGGTCAGTGGACAACATGGGAGGAAGTCCTGCAGAGATCACTAACATGGGAGGAAGTCCTGCAGAGATCACTAACATGGGAGGAAGTCCTGCAGAGATCACTAACATGGGAGGAAGTCCTGCAGAGATCACTAACATGGGAGGAAGTCCTGCAGAGATCACTAACATGGAATGACATCTGGAAAATGGCACCCTTGAGACTCAGGTTCATCATCAGAGCTACTTATGACCTTCTACCTTCAGGCTCCAATCTATACAAATGGGGTGTATCCTCTCTACAACGAAAGGCAAACATTGGAACATTTGCTGTCAACATGAAGAGTATCATTAGGTCTAGGACGCTACACCCGGCGGTACAACAGAGTTCTGCGGCACAACAGAGTGCTGCAGGGACTTGTAGCCATTGTAGACAGTGCAAAAGAAAGCAAATAACAGCAAAAGAGTTGAGATCCCACCTAAATACTTCATAGACGCTGGTACGACATCGAATACTGAAATCAGAGACATTCCCTTACCATTACTGCTAGATGGTGGAAATGACTGGGATGTGATAGCGGACCTACCAGGAAGAAGAGAATACCCGACTGCCATTAAGAACACAGGAATGCGTCCAGACATTGTAGTGTACTCCATTGAAAAACAGGAACTAACAGTGATTGAGCTTACGGTTCCGTACGAAACAAGAATAGAGGAGCAACATCTATTCAAATGTGAGAAGTACAATGACCTGGTCAAGCAACTGAGGCAGGGGGCAGGAGTCAGGGCAAAAGTGATAGCTGGAGAAGTGGGAGCGAGAGGATTCGTAGCAACATCAGCATATGACCTATGTAAGCAATTGGGCATAAAGGGACAAGCAAGAGCAAAGGCATTGAAAAACCTTTCAGAAACAGCAGAAAAGGCTTCATACTGGCTGTGGAGTATGCGAAACAAGCATTGAGAACATAAATAATTTCGCTTGTCGCGGACAATACTAGTCCTCCGTGGCTAAATCGCTAAAGACGCATTTCAACTCAATCCCGGGACAAAAAAAGCAACAACTTACAAAACCTCTGGGAGTTATGACCTAGAGAGGCCCACTCCCCTTAGAGTGTCAGGAGTTTAATAGGGCCGAAACATTTGTCTGAAAGGGGGGGGGGGGTACTTCCTCTGATGATATGAAGGAGTTGTGTTGTTGTTCCGCTCTCTATAGTAAAGAGTTTCCTGCATACTTAGACTTTCCGGGTCACTGGTTACGTGACCGGCATAGTTCACCTGAACTTCAGCTTACCTACTTCACCCGTATCTGAAAAATAGGTATCCATGCATGACGGATAGTCAGTGAGTCGTGTACAGATATGGGCGTCGAGATCCCTCCCCTCTCCCCCCCTCCCCCTAAAAAAATAACTTTCCCATTTTACACTAGAAAATTCCACAAATTCTCTGACCTCCATAAGATCGAGAAGCATCTCTGCTCGGTTCAGGTACTCCATAGCACCGGAACAATGCTTTGTCACCAAAAACAGAGGCGGTCGGTGCATATACCACGACTTTCTGCGTCTGTGTCAATTCAAATAGTAAAACTAGGTTACTTAGATTCCCAGACATTACCTCCTATAAAACTGGAATGAAGAAGAAGGGAATGAAAGACTGGAATTTCTTCAATATGATTTTTAAAATATTTGTCCTGTTAGTCATTTCTCATAAATGATATATTCTTCTCGACCCAGTATTTGTACTTCAATCATAAAGCGCCGGGAACATCAAAGTTAACACAAGTTTTATCATCTAAATCTTCTCTCCATCGTCATCCCCACTTTTTCTCATGCGTTTAAACTGAATGACTGTACTCTATGTTGGAGAATGCAGAACAAAGTCTGTCTTCTTGTGGTGTCCTGGACGGACAGACAAACAGATCAGCTGGCCCTCTCAGGAGTTTCAAAACAAGAGAAAGTAGTTACAAGATAAAAGAGCAATACCGTTGAAATTTCTTGGATATGTCTTAAGAAAACAGAAGTTAGAGGACTTGGACATGTCTTGAGAAGACAGAAACATGTCATGAGAAGACAGAATTTAGAGCACTAGGACATGTCATGAGAAGACAGAAATATGTCATGAGAAGACAGAAAAATGTCACGAAAAGACAGAAGTTAAAGCACTTAGACATGTCACGAGAAGACAGAAACATGTCATGAGAAGACAGAAGTTAGAGCACTTGGACATGTCACGAGAAGACAGAAACATGTCATGAGAAGACAGAAGTTAGAGCACTTGGACATATCATGAGAAGACAGAAGTTAGAGCACTTGGATATGTCATGAGAAGACAGAAACATGTCATGAGAAGACAGAAACATGTTATGAGAAGAGAGAAACATGTCATGAGAAGACAGAAGTTAGAGCACTTGGACATATCATGAGAAGACAGAAACTTGTCATGAGAAGACAGAAGTTAGAGCACTTGGACATATCATGAGAAGACAGAAGTTAGAGCACTTGGACATGTCATGAGAAGACAGAAACATGTCATGAGAAGACAGAAACATGTCATGAGAAGACAGAAACATGTCATGAGAAGACAGAAACATGTCATGAGAAGACAGAAGTTAGAGCACTTGGACATATCATGAGAAGACAGAAGTTAGAGCACTTGGACATGTCATGAGAAGACAGAAACATGTCATGAGAAGACAGAAACATGTCATGAGAAGGCAGAAACATGTCATGAGAAGACAGAAACATGTCATGAGAAGACAGAAGTTAGAGCACTTGGACATGTCATGAGAAGACAGAAGTTAGAGCACTTAGTAATGACTGGAAACTTCACAGAAAAAAGAAGAAGACCAACATAAAAATATCTTGGCCGAATGACCAAGTGGCATGGAAAAGAAAAGTATCTGAAACTAACTGGAAACACCAAAAACCGCACAAGATGGTGAAACATGAAGGCCAACGTTTACCAGTACGGAAGACAATGCCTGAATACTGACAACTGACACTGATTCCTGAGTACGGAAGATAGTGCCTGAATACTGACAACTGACACTGACTCCTGCTTACGGAAGATAGTGCCTGAATACTGACACTGACTCCTCCGTCCTGTTTGTTGTGTAAGTATTCACAGAATTTCCTAATAACTAGAGATGTTATCACATTTATTAAGCCCGGTTAGGAGATTTCGAAATAGTGCGGTTTGTTCTGTGTTGTGTCGAGAGTACTATTAAGACAAGTGAAATAATTCGGCAAATGGTAGGAACACCAACACATGTCAGGGACCATATCGAAGATCAGAGAGTGAAATGTTTCTGACAACCAGCGGCGGGTTCATACAACTTGAAAACTTCTGGAACTTCTATGAGGACGACCAAGGAAAAAGTGGGTAGATGGGGTGAAAGACACACAGAGGACACATAACATGACAGCTACCCAGGCTTCTCATCTTACTCTGGATCGATGTCTGAAACTCCCTGCCACGCTACTGGCATAAGCAGACAGAGAAGAAGAAGAAGACACGGAGCTAGTTAGTGACAGAAATAGGGGATCAAACTAACTGTAGACTCTCTTCTTCTTCTTCTTCTTCTTTCCCAGCCATAAAAGCTCGTTGCTACAGATAAAGTTCATCTCCACTCCTCTCTATTCCTAATCTTCTCTCTCCAGTTGATGACGCCATATATCATCTTCTATGTTATCTTTTTATCTCTGTCTTGGTCTACCAGTGGAGTCTATTATAAATGATAAAAGTGGTCGCTGAGCTGTGCACGAACTTCTGATCTGAAGCTGACTACTCCAAAGTACATCTTTCCTGTTGCTGCAGCTGTAGTACAGGATGATATTTCTTAGAAATGTTGTATTCATACGTCCCGCTGGAATAGTGGATTATACTTATTCGTAATATTACATAGACGCTGGAGCACTGGATTACAAGTTTTGGAATCTAAATTACTGAAATCTATGCGTAACAGTTGGATAACACAGACAGCTAAACTGTAATACCTGCAGAAAATGTGCACAAAATAAATAAATAAGTGCAGAAAAGTGCAGAAAACCTGCATAAAACCTTCAGAAAATCTGCAGAAAACCAACATGCAGAAAACCTGCAGGAAACGTGCACTGACAATAAGAACCCTACATGCCTGTACGCAGCAAGTGCACTGACAATAAGAACTCCACATGTCTGTACGCAGCAAGTGCACTGACAATAAGAACCCCACATGTATGTACGCAGCAAGTGCACTGACAATAAGAACCCCACATGTCTGTATGCAGCAAATGCACTGACAAGAAGAACCCCACATGTCTGTACGCAGCAAGTGCACTGACAATAAGAACTCCACATGTCTATATGCAGCAAGTGCACTGACAATAAGAACCCCACATGTCTGTACGCAGCAAGTGCACTGACAAGAAGAACTCCACATGTCTGTACGCAGCAAGTGCACTGACAATAAGAACCCCACATGTCTGTACGCAGCAAGTGCACTGACAAGAAGAACTCCACATGTCTGTACGCAGCAAGTGCACTGACAATAAGAACCCCACATGTCTGTACGCAGCAAGTGCACTGACAAGAAGAACTCCACATGTCTGTACGCAGCAAGTGCACTGACAATAAGAACTCCACATGTCTGTACGCAGCAAGCGCACGCTATTACTTGTGCGGCTTTCTATGTCTACATCGTTGCTGAAATTTAAATAATCAGATTTTCGTTGTGCAACCTGGCTTGAACCTGCTTTTATGCGCAAATTTTGGCAGTTGTATAACGGCCACTAACTGGCATCATTTCTACATGCTCATCAGCATGTCTAGCACAGACACCCGTGAAAAAAAGTTTTATATAATTTATTTCAGCATGACCATCTCCTTGTCCGTCGTGTCAGAGTTCGCTTAATTTTACTACATAAAGTCATAGTGTTACTTATTAAGGCAAGTCCCCCAAATACGGGATTTCGCCTTAGTCGTGTATTTCTTTTAGATGCTTGATTGGTATTTTTTTAACATCACAGATGTGGCTGATTGATTACGGTCACGTTCTTGAGGGTGGAGCTATTTTCAATTTGTTTTGTATCAAATTAGTCTTCGTCTGCAGTTCGCAGACCGAATACATGTACCGTAATAATCACGCCAGCTACATAACACCTACTTACACGCAGCTACATCACGCCTACTTACATGTAGATATGCCACGTCTACTTACATGCAGCTACATCACGTCTACTTACACGCAGCTACATCACGCCTACTTACATCCTGCTACATCAGGCCTACTTACACGCAGCTACATCACGCCTACTTACACGCAGCTACATCACGCCTACTTACATCCAGCTACATCACGCCTACTTACACGGAGCTACATCACGCCTACTTACACGCAGCTACATCACGCCTACTTACACGGAGCTACATCACGCCTACTTACACGCAGCTACATCACGCCTACTTACACGGAGCTACATCACGCCTACTTACACGCAGCTACATCACGCCTACTTACATCCAGCTACATCACGCCTACTTACACGCAGCTACATCACGCCTACTTACATCCATCTTGTATGTGGTCAACTTTGAAGGCACTAGAAAACACTTTCGATCCGAACATAACCGTCCTGTCCTCTTACCTACGCTACTTAAAGCTTCGACCACGCATATGAAAATACCCACCAATCGTGAAATGTGCCTTCGAAGAATTTGAGGAGTTGAAAGTTATAACGAGTTTTATTCCATCGTTGATTATTTTTACTATGTCTTATGTAGAGCCTATTATTTTCAGCGAGTTTGTAGTTAAATACAACGTAAGCATGCAGTCTTTCTTGTTACGTCTATACCAAAACCGAAAAAAAAATGGTTTGTTTGGTTTTTTTTTTTTTTGAAAAATTTACATCAACTTAGAAAATTTTTTGTTGCTGTTGTTGTTGTTGATGTTGTTGTTGTTGTTGTTGTTGTATTTTTAACTTTATCCGCGCAGTTCGAACATGTTCTCCGTGTTTTGCTTGGAGAACACCTGAGGCAGCCGTTTCCGGAGTTATTTAGACGGTGGAACATTTGGTAACATAAATTTTTGTGGCAACACACCCGTGTTCTTAATGCTCGGCTCTCTCCCTCTCTCTTTCTCCCTCTCTATCCACCCCCCCCCCTCTCTCTCTAGAGAAAGAATAAGCAACAAGTAAAAGAAGAGTGAAAGAAATGTTGAAGGTCATCGTCCTAAAGTAAAATGTTGAGTGGAAAGATTAGAGGAAAAAGAACAAGAAACAGCCATAAGCAACACTTTGACACAACAAAACAAAAGTTTTTAAAATGATAGCAGAAAAGAATTTTAAATATAGAAATTCTATTTTTATTTAAGGCAAATAATCTGAGAGGTATGCATTTCTATCTTTTCTATTTGTCTCCTTTGATATGTTTTTTAAAATCTTGTTCTCGAAGAAGCACTTTGGCCGAAATACTGAATTTGAAAAGTTAAATGAAGAATATTAAATAAAATGTTTTGCCTTTTTATGCTTATTCACAAATTGAATGATTAAATAAAACTGATGTAATCATATGCCTGTTTGACCAAGTAGACATTTACGTGGATTAAAAAAGAATATACGGGATACACATCGTCAAATCTGCATTTTACATAAATGCAAAGATCAAAGATGAAATCCTGTTCTCCATTGAACCGAATAAAGAAGACGCTATAAATAGAACAATACATCCACTTAGAGTCGCTGTTGCAACATTAAAGCACATTTAATTTGAGAATATTTCCATTACATATGTATGATATGTAATGTACAAATTGATATTTTCTTCTGTTCTTGTGGCCAAAAGGTGAAAATATCATAATGCATATCACCTACCCGGTCAACGCCGGATCCAGTGCTAGTAAGCATAACTCTTATCTGAAGAGTTACATGTGTCGGTACTTCTACGAAAATGAAATCCATTGTGAAATGAATATAATTAAATATAATTTAGAAGATTACGTGGAAAGATATTTTCCAGATTGTTTTCAGTCTTTCCAATGATTAAGATTAACCTCTGACAACAAGAAGGATTCTGATAAAGATCTTAATGACGGCGAAGGTTCAGTTTACGCCCAGGACTTGGATGTTCCAAATATGTTGTTACATTCACCTGGTCGTTGAACATCCCATTATACCATGCACGCAATACTCTCCACAGATTTCCATCAGTCATGTTCTCTACAGAAATTTCTAGTTAACTTGTTGACATAGCATGTCAAGTGATGTTGACTCGTCTTTCTTTTCTTGCCATCGAACCTGGTGAGAAGACTTTGTTTTTGACAGCAACAGGTGTTGCCTAAACTATTGTTTCTTTATCTGTTGTATTGTTTAGACTTGAATATGTATGCTCTGTGTTAATCTCTTTTTAAATAAAAACTGAAGCATTAATACAACGGATACTTGTACGAAGTTGTAAGAACTCACTGTAGCTGAGAGCTGTTGTTCTTTGCAGGCGATGCTATGAAGGTGTTGACACACAGTATCGTATCGGCGTGGGAGCGGGTTATGGCGGCTACTTTTTCAGTCCCAGAGTACAGCTAAAAAGCAGGGGGGTGTGCAATGATTCTTTAGCAGACTCCACCACCATGGGGACTATGGCGATCCCTAACCCGTTAGCCAGGCTAGGCCTGTTACTGGGGGTACCACGGAGAGGTGGGTTAGAATCTTGGTCAGCTATGGTTCGCTAACTCTGACACTGGCATATCAGTTATGGTTCGCTAACCCTGACGCTGGCATGTTGGCTGTGGGTCGATGATTGCCCCATAGGACAATCGTGTTTACTACCACCCCCCCCCCCCAAATAGAACTGTTAATAAATTAATTCCCCTGAAAAATCATGTGTTTCCGGGATGTATGCCTTGGATAAAAAAATAAAACAAAGAACTATTAGGTAATATGAAATAGAAATGAGAAACAATGAAAAAAAACATGATAAATGGATGTTTCAAATAGTTTTGCAATATTAAAATTTTTAATGCTGTAATGAAAACCAAAATGGTGAGAAAAGTGGAAAGGCAAAGAGAAAGAGAGAACAATGTCCAGGGAACAACTCAAAGGATGGGATTTTTAGTTTGTCTGGAACACAGTTAAAGCTGGACCAGGACAGGATGGAGATCTACTGTAACCAACATTTCTTGTGAAGACAGCACATGATGATGATGATGATGATGATGAGATGTAACACAATGAGTGTAAGGCAATGATTGTTACAATGCCTACAATGAAAGAAACTGTACGAAAGTCTGAGAACTCCTGTAAAGCCAAGTTAGAGCCAGTTTCTTCAATCATTGACATGATGAAATCGTTGCCATGGTGTATTTGCTAGATCAACAGTTCTCGGCCTCTTACAACCAAAATCGACTTTTCCAAACTGTAGAATTCACAAATAGCTGATGGAATGTTTGAAACAGATTAATGTTGATGGCAAAGACATCAGAATAATAAGCAAGCTGTATTGGGAACTGACATCAGTTGCGCTGTCCAACACAGACTACTCAACACCAATAGATATAAAGAGAGGGATCAGACAAAGATGTGTCCTTTCTCTATGTCTATTTAACCTTTATACAGAGAAGCTATTCAAAGGAACTAGTGAGACGCCTGGATTAAACGTGAATGGAGCAGCAAGCAATAACCTTAGATATGCGGATGACACCGTGCTGATGGCAAAGAAGGAAAAACAAAGACCTACAGAATCTAGTGACTCGAATAAACGATGAAAGTCAGAAGTACGAACTAGAAACAAATATCAGTGTCATGGTAATCAGCAGAGAAGAAAGACAATTGTCATGGTAATCAGCAGAGAAGAAAGACAATTGTCATGGTAATCAGCAGAGAAGAAAGAAAACCAGCAGTAAATATAAAAAAATAAATGGAGAATTACTTGAACAGTTGAAAAGCTTCAGATATCTGGGACACATGATAACAGAGGATGGAAAATGTGAAACGGAAATTAATAAAAGAATAGTTCTGGCATAAAAAAACACCTTCAGCAGAAGATCCTTACATCAGAACAAATATCACATCAAATGAGATTATGTATCGTAAAATGCTACACATACTCAGTATTCTTTTATTGTGTAGAAGCCTAGACCTTGAATAAGACAAAAGAAAAGAAAATCGAGGCTCTTGAAATGTGGAGATACAGAAGAATGGGGCATACTCCATTGGATAGAAAAGAAACAAACAGCAAAGTGCTAAACCAGGTAGAAGTGAAAAGAGAAATATTGACAATCATAAGAACAAGATAACTAAGAAACTTTGGGCGTGTCAAGAGGCACAGAACTAAACTGAGGACCCTTCTTGAAGGTAAGATCAAAGGGGAAAAACCAAGAAGGCAACAGCGACATAGACAGAGACATAGACAGAGACATAGACAGAGACATAGATGTGTGGACAACATCAAGAGACGGGCAGGAACAAGCATGGCTGAGTGTTCTAAGAAGACAAGAAACAGAGTAGAATGCAGGTTGCAGCCAACCTTTCATGGGGAGACGGCACGAGATGATGATAATTTATGAGCTATCCGCTTATATGCAATACAGCAATCTTTTAAAACTTCTGTTGTTTTTATTGACTGACATTTATTCTGACATTTAATGCTAATTTAATAACCAGTCAACTGCGGTCCACCTGAACATCTGTCGGGGGATCATAGATTAGGAAGGACTGTTTGTATACTATTGGAGTATACTGTCAAATGATATTGATTTTGAAACATAAAAATAGAGTTAAGTTCAGAAATTAGAGCACTAAAAGTGAACTGGCTTCACTGTACTTTACTATTTTAAAGAGACCACTACTTCTAGTTCTCTCTCTGGTTCATGCCAATCAGGTGTTGGTCGTCATTGACTTCCACAACCACCTGTCTTTTGCTCTTTCTATAAGCTGTGTTTTGAACTGTGTTCTGTGCCACTCTTTTAGTTCCTTCAAGTATCTTGTTTCCTTGTCTTCTTTTATCCTTTTTTCCCTCCAGTTTTCCTGTTGTCATTAAGTGTTCCAGTTTCCCCCATCTCAAAACATGTCCTGCAAATCTGGACTGTCGTGTTCTGAATTTAGCCACAATTTCTCTTTCCCCCCCCCCCCCCCAAGCTTCGCTTAGAACCTCTTCATCTGCTTTCCTGGCTGTCCCTGGTGTTCTCATCATTCTTCTTATGAAGCACATCTTCACCTCCTCCAGCAGATTCTGAGTGCTCTCTGTTACCCTCCACCCTTCTCATCCTAGAATAACATACAGTGAATAATTCTCTTTCTGGTGTTCTTCGACAGAACTTTATCGCTCAGAATGTTTTTCATTGTCATAAAGGCTGACTTGGCCTGCGCTATCCCGCTCCTTATTTCGGTTTCGCACCTTCCTTCTTGTGTTATTATTGTTCCTAAACACTTGAATTTGCCCACTTGCTTTAACTCTGTGCCGTTTTCTTTGATGCTATATTTTGCTGGTGTTTCCTTCTTTGATACGACCATGACTTCTGTACGCTTATTATTTCAGTTAAGTCATTTCTCCTCACTTTGTCCTACGATTTTGTCTAACAAACTTCTGATTATAAATTTCTAATCATCAAACGCCATAGTTGTTTTTTTTTTCTGCGTCGCGCAGCTCAAGTAAGAAAATGTTACGACTTTTTAAAACAAACGTAAAAGTTTTCTTTATTAACGAGCGCACAGTTGTAGCGTTTAATGTCACGTCCTAAACGTATAAAAACATTAGAGATAGGAAAACAAGATCAAAATATACATTCACGTAAATGTTTCATATAATAAATAGAAGTGGAGAAAATAACTGCTAAAAAAAGGGGGCACTTACCTGTGACTTGCAAGCTGCTGCACCCGGGAGCGCTTGCGGTGAAGATGGATGGGTGTGTAGCTCAGTTTTACAAAAATATAGAAAGGAAAGTTAGCGGGATCAAGAATGATTAAAAGCAAGACGGATACAATTAAATGAAGGACATATAACAATCCAATATTTCGGCAAAGGCCTTTTTCAAGAACGCGCCATCTGGGCGACTGCTTGGGCCATAGGTAATCCGATGGTGGCAAACTACGGCTGTTTGTGGCATAACGCCATGTTGTTTACATATAACACCCTTTATAACAACTCTCACCCAACTGTTGGCTTTCACTTTGTGCTCTGCTTCGTCTATATGGCCGCATTTGTTGCTGGACTTTCTTACAAAGAGGGGGCCAAAAGACTTAAGTATGCATATTTTTATACATTTTTCCTGTTTTTTTTTAATCTGTTGTGTTTTTTTCCTGGGTAAAGCTGGGGCGACCATCCCCAACCCAGCGCGTCACAGGTGGCGGATGGTGAAAGTCCTCCAGATATGGAGGATCCCTGTGAATAAGGAGTTGTCCAAATAAGCAGGCGCGGACCAACTGGCGGTAGACTCAGAGAGCGAGGTGGGGTAGTAGGTGGCTCTACTACTCCTATAAAGTGCCTCAGGTGCTCAGTGAAGGGAATACCAGGCGGGTCAGAGGCGCCTTAAAACCTCTCTCTCCCGCTGACTTGCGGGTAGGACAGGGAGTCCAAAGGCTAGCGGAGAGTCCGTACACAAACCGACAGAAGGCAACGGGAAACCACTGTTGTAGTTCCCAAGAACATTTATGCTTGAACAGAATAATCTAATCATCATGAACGACGTTAATGGATGTTCCTCTGGAACAGCCACGTCCGGTAGGGCAGCTCACGAGCCACAGGTGAGGCCAGATCGTCATCAAGCTACTGGTGGCAAAACCAACAAGTTCAAAATAGCAACATGGAATGTTAGAACTTTATTCCAGGCTGGAAAATTAGAAAATGTAAAGATGGAAATGGAAAGGATGAAGATCAACATATTAGGAATGAGTGAAGTTAGATGGACAGGTGCAGGGAAGATAAACTCAGATAAATATACAATAATATATTCAGGAAGTGAGAAACATGAACGAGGAGTATGAATTATATTTGATGAACAAACAGCAAGGACAATTGTAGGATATTTGAACATCTCGGACCGAGTCCTGCTAGCCCAACTGAAAGGACAAGCACTAAACATAAATATTATACAAGTGTACGCTCCAACATCTGAAAGCTCTGAAGAAGATGTACAGATATTTTATAATGACATAGAGACAGCACTAAAACACACAAACTCACATGAAGTTACCATAGTCATGGGAGATTTTAAGGCCAAAGTTGGTAAAGGAAGAACTTCAGACATTATTGGTGACTAAGGACTGGGGGAGAGGAATGACAGAGGTTATAAATTAATTGAATGGGCAAGAATACACAGCATGGTTGTAGGAAACACCTGGTTTAAACAACATCCTCGAAGACTGGCAACGTGGTGCAGCCCAGACAAAAAGACTTTTAACCAGATAGACTACATATTAATCAACAAACGATTCCGCAATGCATTACTGACAACAAAAACCATGCCAGGAGCTGACTGCAATAGTGACCATGATCCACTCTGTGGAAAAGTTAGAATAAAACTAAAGAAAGCAGGAAGAAAAGTGAGAAACATCAAACTGAATACAGAACTTCTTAAAAATGACCAAGAACTGCGAGAACAATACAGAGTTAGTATAACAAATAGATACAATGCAATAGCAAAGATAAATAGTATAGATGAACAATGGGCAATGTTAAGAAATTCTATCCACCAAACTGTTAAGGAGATAATACCACCAAAAAAAAAGAAGCCCCTAAAAATAAATGGATGACAGACGACATCTTAGGACTGATGGACAAGAGGAGGAGGAGTAAAAATAACGAGGAAAAATATAACAAGATAAATAAACAAAACAAAACAGAGAAGCAAAAGAAGTGTGGTTAAATGAGCAGTGCAGACAGATAGAGGACTCTCATATTAAAGACAGCAAAAACATGCACAAACGAATTAATGAACTCACGGGCAGGAAAACAAAATATACCACAGGATGCCTGAAATCGAAAGAAGGTAAAATATTAATGGGAAAAGAAGACATTGTGGACAGGTGGACAGAGTATATCGGTGAGATATATGGAGGAGAAAGACCAGAATTAACACCAGATACTGAAAACTGTGAGGGACCACCAATACTTGAAGATGAAATCATAGATGCCATCAAACACATGAAGAAAGGAAAAGCGACTGGGCCTGATAATATAACAATAGAAGAAATAGAGGCACTAGAGGAGACAGAAATAAAAATAATGACCAAGTTACTGAATGACATTTACAACAGTGGTTATATTCCTAGTGACCTGATTAAATCCATGTTTATAGCACTACCAAAGAAACCAGGTGCAAAGGAATGTGACGACCACTGGACTATCAGCCTCTCATGTCACATAACGAAGCTACTTCTGAGAATCATTATGAGAAGAACAAGGAAAAAGATAAAAATGGAAATAGCAGATGAACAGTTTGGATTTGTTGAAGGAAAGGGAACACACAATGCCATTTATGCTTTACGAAAACTAACAGAAAGAAAGAGCTTTAGAAGTACAGAAAGATCTCTACTTATGCTTCATTGATTACACCAAGGCATTTGACAAGGTGAAACATAATGAAATTATTAAAATGCTTGAAGACATCAGTATAGACGGCAACGACCTGAGGATTGTAAAACATCTATACTGGCAGCAAGAAGCACCAGTTCGAGTTGAAAATAGAACTGGAAAATATCATCCTATAAAACAAGGGGTGCGACAAGGATGTGTACTGTCTCCAGATCTTTTTTCTCTGTATAGCGAGAATATTCTAAGAACAATCATCACAGAACCAGGCATAACAATTGGAGGATACAATATTAGCAACCTTCGGTATGCTGACGACACAGTACTGATAGCTGAGAACCAACAAGACCTGCAAAATCTCTTGGATAAAGTCGCCAAAGAAAGTGAACAGAAAGGCCTTACTTTGAACATCAAAAAGACAGAGACTATGGTTATATCTAAGAAACAGAATCCACCAGCATGCAGTATAAATTAAACGGAACTATTCTAAAGCATGTGCAGAAATTCAAATACCTTGGAGCAGTAATAACTTCAGATGGGAAATGCAGAACAGAAATTAGGAACAGAATAGGCCAAGCAAAGACTGCATTTCAGAGAATGAGAAACATATTAGCTAACACATCTTTATCAATGAATGTTAGAAAACGAGTCCTAAAATGCTATATTGAACCTATCTTGTTATATGGAAGTGAATCATGGACAATAGGCATGTCTGCACAAAAATCATTGGAAGCAGCAGAAATGTGGTTTATTAGAAGAATGTTGCGAATCCCCTGGACAGCAAAAATAACTAATGAAGAATGTATGAGAAGAGCTGGAGAGACAAAAAACCTTGTCAAAAAGATAAGAGAGAGACAATGTACTTTCATAGGACATGCAATGAGAAGAGGGGGTATTGAAAATATTATAACAACAGGAAAAATAGAAGGAAGAAGATCAAGAGGAAGACCAAGAGAAATGATACTGGACAGTCTGACGGGATGGTGTGAGAGAAGATCACCAACTGAACTGATGGCCTGCATGAAGGATCGTGTACTCTGGAAAAGCATAATAGTCAACCCCAGTCGGCACGGCACATGATGATGATGATGTTGTTTTTTTTTTTTTTTTTTTCTGTATGTGATCCTTGAAAAAGGTTTTTGCTGAAATACTAGAATGTTGTATGTCCTTCTTTTATTTTTACCTGCCTTTTTATTGTAGCCTGTCTGACAAATCTTTCAGAATTTTTAAAAACTTATTAAATGCTTTTCTTCCACTCGTTCCTCGAGTGTTTTCGTCTTTTCTGTACTCGTTCTGAAGTGTTTCCAGCGTCGGGTCTCTCTACTCGTGAAGTTTGTAAGCATCTCTCCCTCTCTTTCGTTTTCATGTTTTTAAAGTCTCTCTCTCTCTCTCTCTCTCTCTCTCTCTCTCTCTCTCTCTCTCTAATCACATTAGAGAAAACGATACTTTGAATCATTTTTTCAGATAACGCTAGCGATGAGCAAGCTGCATGCCATCTCCTTGCATCATGAACCAACATTTCTGACAGTCTCATCCACCCCCAGACTGCTCCAGGTGACTCCTGGCGTCACGTGCGTTAAAGAAGAAGAGAGCTGAAAATGACGATCAGACAAGAAATATTGCGTCTGACTTGCTGTTGTGCAGATAAAAGTAAGATAATTTGTTTAAGGTCCTGTCTGTCTTCCTTGAAATTCGTGGGGGAAACGTTTATGTTTACTTGAGGCAGAGAAATAAGATCAAGGAGATAACATTTTTTTTTACCAAGTTCACTACTTGGAGGTCTAGCATTCAGAAATGTGAAGTAGGTAAGTTGGTCATTGTTATGTAAAGTTCACTTACATTTGATTACGTTTACCTCCTATTAGGAAAGAGATTCCTTTACAACAAGATACTCTTGCTTCCTGTTTTAAATGCTGCTACCTGTCAATTATTATTATTATTATTATTATTATTTGGTTTAAATTGAAACCTTTACTTACATTATTTTATTGGGTCGTCAGTGCCAGATTGTAAGATTGTAGATTGTTGAGTGATAAGTGCCAGATTGTAAGATTGTAGATTGTTGAGTGATCAGTGCCAAATTGTAAGACTGTAGATTGTTGAGTGATCAGTGCCAGATTGTAAGATTGTAGATTGTTGAGTGATCAGTGCCAGATTGTAAGATTGTAGATTGTTGAGTGATCAATGCCAGATTGTAAGATTGTAGATTGTTGAGTGATCAGTGCCAGATTGTAAGATTGTAGATTGTTGAGTGATCATTGCTAGATTGTAATATTGTAGATTGTTGAGTGATCAGTGCCAGATTTGTAAGATTGTAGATTGTTGAGTGATCAGTGCCAGATTGTAAGATTGTAGATTGTTGAGTGATCAGTGCCAGATTGTAAGATTGTAGATTGTTGAATGATCAGTGCCAGATTGTAAGATTGGAGATTGTTGGGTGGTCAGTGCCAGAGTGTAGACTGTTGGGTTGTCAGTGCCAGATTGTAAGATTGTAGATTGTTGGGTTGTCAGTGTCAGACTGAAGATTGTTGGTCTCTTCAAAATTGTAATGAAATCAAGGGAGTCCTTGGATAGAAAGTGGTTATATTGATATGCATGAAGATAAGGAACTGGTTATAGTGATATACTTGAAGTTGGTAATTGGTTATAGTGACACGCGTTAAGATAAAAAAAATGCATGTACTGATACGCCAGAAGATAATGAGCTGAATATACTGAAATATCAGAGGATAAGAAGCTGGTTATTCTAATAGAAGATAGGTATGATGTGCTAGAAGATAAGAAGCTGGCTATACTAATGTGATAAAAGATAAGGAGGACCATAAGGAAGAGATAAGGAGGAGAGAGAGAGAGAAAGAGAGAGACAGACAGATAAAGCGGGAAAGGAAGAGAGAGACACACACAGAGGGAGAGCAAGAGAGAGAGAGACAGAGAAAGAGAGGAAAAGACAGACGCAGAGAGAGACGGAGAGGAAGAGAGAGAGACGGAGAGAGAGAGGGAGGGAGAGGAAGAGAGAAAGAGAGAGAGAGATTTTTCACCTGAAATAACCGGCTGTAGTTAGGAAGCTGGTTATAAAATGGTTCTATAAAGTCCCAGTTATCCTGACATAGGCAACGAAGACGGAGGAGTTGGGAGTATGGGATGGAGTTCTTACAGGCTTCAGGATGGGAGGAGGTGTGAAATACGTAAATAGGTGTGGCTGTCGGTGGGTTTGTAAAATACAGAGGTGACAAGACTGTCTGTGCCAATAGATATTTTAGTGTCCAAAAAGTTGACAGACTTATCAGAAATTTCATATGTAAATTTTATGTTCTTATAAGCAAGTTGGCGTATTCAATTATCTTTTATTTAGTCCATACTGTGGCATACTGGTGACTTCAATGCCATCATCGATGTACCTTTTATAGAATTCTGCAAGTCTGCCAGTGTAGGTTTCCCATAATTTGACTTCCAGAAAGCCCATAAATAAACATGCATAGCTGGGACCCATTTTCGTTCCCATGGCAACACCACTGATTTGCTCAAAGTATTAGCCGTTGAGTTCGAAAGAATTTAGGTTTAGTACTAGCTGTGTGAGTCTAATTATGGTATCAGTGTTAATGGTGGAGTGGGGGTCTTTGTCGAGAAAATAGCGGAGTGCTAAGAGTCTGTCCTCATGGGGGATAGAGGTATATAGGGAGCGGACATCAAGGAGAAAGATGTGATAGGTGTGTTGAGAGAGTGTGATCGTATCAAAATTTGTTAAGGCGTGGTTGGTATCTTTAAAAAAAGAGGGTAGTTTGTGTACTCATTCATTCATTTGATGTCCCTTGTGGAACTTTGCCTCCCTAACAGCACTCTTGTAGGCATCTCGGTTGTGAGCAAGATGCCCTGCTGCTGATGCATCCATTTGTAGATCATCAACGATGTCTTGCAGCCATCTTCGCTTTGGTCTTCCTCTCTTTCTTTTTCCCATTATATACCCTTCCAAGACGGTTTTCTCTAGATTATCATGACATTTAATGTGTCCAAAATATTTAAGTTTTATCTCTTTAATCCTCTTTACTAACCAGCCTTCTTCAATATTAAGTTCTTGTAGTATGGATATATTTGTTCTTTTTTGTGTCCATGATATTTGAAGAACTCTTCTGTAGCATTTACATTCAAAGGCATGTATGTGTTTCTCAGCTGTTTTGTTAAGTGTCCAGGTCTCACAGGCATATGTTAAGTGTCCAGGTCTCACAGGCATATGTTAAGTGTCCAGGTCTCACAGGCATATGTTAAGTGTCCAGGTCTCACAGGCATATGTTAAGTGTCCAGGTCTCACAGGCATATGTTAAGTGTCCAGGTCTCACAGGCATATGTTAAGTGTCCAGGTCTCACAGGCATATGTTAAGTGTCCAGGTCTCACAGGCATATGTTAAGTGTCCAGGTCTCACAGGCATATGTTAAGTGTCCAGGTCTCACAGGCATATGTTAAGTGTCCAGGTCTCACAGGCATATGTTAAGTGTCCAGGTCTCACAGGCATAGTTTGTGCACTAGCGGCTGGAAAATGCTGTCCAGAAAGTCAGAAATGTGCTCACTGGGGCATGAGCATGCTGATACAATAGGACGTCCAGGATGATCGGGTTTGTGGATTTTAGGAAGAAGATAGAAGGTGGGGTTGCCTAAACAGCTGTCCTTGATGTGAAGAGAAACAGCTTGAGGTGGGAGGCCACATTCATTAATCAAGTCTTTAATGGCTGCTTCCACTTTGTCATTATTGGTATGAGTAGCATCGTTTTTACGTGAGGCATAGAATTCTGTGAGAAAAAAGAACCTGTTACCCCATCTGACAGAGTTAAATTAGTACTTCCTGTTCACCCGCACGGTCAGATGGTTAAGAAAACTCTTAACCGTCATCTGCCACTAATCCAACTCCGCCCCGACACTCGCGACATTTTCTCGGATCCACCCCTATTAGCATATACACGGGAACCAAATCTTAATGACATCCATAGTCACTTGAAGCGGAACCTTGCATATGTTGACACTAGAAAATGTAACTGCCCTCGCTGTGTTACCTGTTCTGTATTCTGGGAAACGAAAACGATCACTTTTCCTAAAACTCACTCTCCATGAGCGATTCAAGTGCGAGTCCCTAATTGTGATATATGCCATGGTATGTCAAAGATGCAGGATAACTTATATTGATGAAACTGGCCTCAGATTAGGTGGCCGCATGCAGAAACATCTGTACGATATTACCCAGCATACCTCGAACCCAGTCCCGAATCATTTTAATGGCCCCAACTACAGAGGCAAATCTGACTTTCTGGTAACAGCCATCAGACAATGTTACGCAGATGACGGAAGCCGCCTAGTGCTTGAGAACCGCTACATTCAGGAATATGGGACGCTGGAACCACATGGTTGTTCAGCTACACCTAACATTCTCCTCATCCACAATAATAATCCCTCCCCACTAAGTTCCACTCCCTTAGTTACACATAGTTCAGAACCTCCTCACATTACAACCCCTCTACCCTAACTGTAATCACATATTTCACCCTCTCCCGGCGAGATTATCATTGTATCACTCTCTCTCTCTTCTCCACGGTTTCCCCACCCACCACACGACCAACCTATCACATATCCCAAATCTACACTCTCTACACTCCACCATGCGCAATTCTGACACACAGCGTCGGACAAGCCACAGCTTCTTACATTCATTTTATCTGATTTTTTTAAACACAGTATTCATGTGGATTTATACTTTATCTCCTCTGTCTATTTCTTTGTCCTGTATGTTTTTGTATGATTAAGGCTCACGCCGAAACGTTACAACCGTGTACTCTTTAAATAATAAACCTGTTCCTACATATTTCCTATTTTATACATTTTGGTATCACAGCTTTACTGCAATGGCTCCGTATACACTCATACACTAATTATTGTGGTTATAGTGATATGCTATAAGTTAAGGAGCTGGTTATGCTGATATGCTATAAGTTAAGGAGCTGGTTATACTGACATGCTATAAGTTAAGGAGCTGGTTATAAAGACATCTTTGAAGATGTCATATCAATACATTTTACTGCAGAATATTTCAGGCTACAAAAAAATCAAAACCCTTCCCAAGTACTTCATTTGTGATGGAAAATTATCCAACATCAAAGTTCTTAACTCTCCTTTGCCCTCACTTCTAGATGGAGCGAATGACTGGGAGATCGCAGTTGACCTACCAGGGCTAAGAGAACGTCCCGCATTCGCTAAAGAGACAGGAATGTGACCAGACATTGTAGTATACTCGCCCTCGAAACAGGATTCAATTTTATTCGAACGTACGGTCCTAAATGAGTCCAGAATATAAGAACAACACATGTTCAAAGGTGCGAAATACAATGATCTGGTCAAACAGGTAAGGAATGTGTCAAAGAAAATTGATTGCTTTGGAGGTGAAGTCAAAAGGATTCGTGACGACATCAGCATACGATATGTGTAAACAACTGGGCATAAAAGGACGAGCAAGAATACGCGCACTGAAAAGCCTCTCAGACGCAGCACAAAAGGCCTGGTCCTAGATTTGGCACAAACGTGGAGAACTACAGAACACTGACCTGTGAAGACTCTATACCCTGAACTCACAATGACCCTATACAGAACGGTAACAATGATCAAGGCAATATAACGGAAGATAACATCTGAAAGCATCTCAGCGGGCGGCTCGGGTGGCTCGTGTTTCCACTTCCCCCAGGGCGTGTCTTACAAATAGTCAAGCTAGGGCGACAAACATGATCGACTTGGTCTGTGTAATATAAGACAGCTTATCGGAATCCACCGAGCCAACAGCTTATTGGAATCCACCGAACCAACAGCTTATTGGAATCCACCGAACCAACAGCTTATTGGAATCCACCGAACCAACAGCTTATTGGAATCCACAGAACCAACAGCTAGGAACGTTGACATGTTAAAGACACGAACATTCAAACAGTATCTTCAGTCTCGTGAGGCGTAAATAACTAGCAACTCACAGACCACTGGGAGTCATGACGCAGAGGGGCCCACCCTCCTTAGAGCGTCAGAAGTTTAAAGGGCCGAAATTCTGGGAGGGGGGGTATTTCTATGATGATCTGATGAGATATGTTGTTTTGCTCTACAATATTGAGTTTCCTGCCTGCACATTTCTTCTACCAAAACATACGCTTCCCTTGCAAGAGAAAAGCCGCTATTACTCTGCTGCTTACCTTTGGAGTATCCTTCCATGGCACTTATAGCTATTAAAAGCGGTTGTTCATGTAAATTTAATACTTATGGGTATGCATTTTTACCTCAGTTATATAATCCATTAAAACATTTATTTTTCTAATAGTTTTAGACTTATTAGCATTGATTATGATGGTACTAATTTTGTTTTTCTGTATCAATATATTTAGTTAGATATAATCAGTGTACGAGATTCATTACAGTAAAACTACAATAAATATGTTGCCGAATGTCTGCAGCTCATAAGGACTGCGACATTTGATTCTCTCAACCAAAAGACACAGCAAAGCTCAGAAACGTTTTTTAAACAGCAACAAGTCACAGTAATGACAACTGACAAAATGAGAAGCAAACTCAAAATTACATTGGACCATCAAGAGCTTGACAACGTAAATAAATTCGAATATCTAGGTTCAGTCATCACCACAAATGGCGACTTTGCAGTGGAAATCAAAAGAAGACAAGCAGCTGCATCACAGAAACTAGCACAAATGAAGAGTATGTGGCAAGGTACCAACAAGAAAAGTTTACTAAGAGCTTACATATTCCCAGTGCCAACATACGGATGTGAAACATGGACAATTAACAAATCACTAGAAAAGAGAATACAAACAACTGAAATAGAATCTTACAGAAGGCCACTTAGAGTATCACGGATAGAACGAAAATCAAATAATGAGATACTAATGAAATACTCAATCGACCACACCCAAAAGAATTGTTAAACCTTGAAACTGACTTACCAGCCCCACAACTAAATGTCAATCTAGATGAAATTGAATTGCATGAAATTGAAACAGCAGTGAATTTAATGGCTAACAACAAAGCTGCAGGTGAAGATGAAATAACAGCCGAGATGCTAAAAGCTATCAATAGTGACAACATGAGACAACTACAGAGAATGTTTAACAAGATTTGGAAAGAAGAAAAGGTCCCTTCTAATTGGAAGAAGGGAATCATTGTGAAAATACCAAAAAAGGGCAACCTTGGTGACTGTAACAACTGGAGAGGAGTAACCTTAATATCAGTTGTGTCAAAAGTATTTTGCAAGGTCATTTTGAATAGACTCAAAGATATAGTGGATACTGCAATGAGAGAAGAACAAGCAGGATTTCGAAAAGGGAGAAGCTGTCTCGACCAGATCTTTACTCTCAGAATAATACTTGAAGAACATATTGAAAAGCAGAAACCATTAATACTGAATTTCATAGATTTTAAGAAGGCATTTGATAGCATACACAGAGATTCATTATGGAGAATTTTATGTCTATATGTAATACCATCTAAAATTGTCAACATCATTAAGGACTTATACAATGGATATGGTTGTGCAGTCAAGACAGAAGAAGGGATGAGTGAATGGTTCCAGATTGAAACAGGCGTGAAACAAGGATGTATACTGTCTCCTTTACTTTTTGGGATTACAATAGACTTCATAATGACAAAATGCTGCACAGGTAACACAGGTATTGACTGGGTACATGGGACCCAACTAGAAGATCTTGATTTTGCTGATGACATAACTCTTATCAGTAATAATGTGAATTCCATGCAAGAAAAAACAGATAGCCTATCTTCACTGGCTAGCAAAATAGGACTTGAAATTAACAAGGACAAAACAAAAATAATGAAAATTCCCATCAATCAAAATGGAAAAATACACATAGAAGGGACAGATATTGAAGAAGTCAATCAATTTGCATACCTTGGCAGCTACATAGACCAGGATGGTGACACTAGAAAGGAAGTTAGGATCAGAATTGCAAAAGCAGCATCAATCTTCAAGAATCTTGAGAACATATGGAATTCAAAAGTTATAAGCACAAAAACCAAGTTAAGACTATTCAATTCAAATGTAATATCCACCCTCATTTATGCATGCGAAAGCTGGAAAACAACTAAAGAAATAGAAAAGAAATTAGACTCTTTTGAAAACAAATGCCTAAGGAAAATACTCGACATCAAGTGGAATGAATTCAAGAACAATGCAGAGATAAAACAGATGACTGAACAACAACCAGTCTCACGGGTGATCAGGAAAAGGAGATGGACGTATGTTGGCCACTTGATGAGAAGAAATGAGCAGAGAATCCCAAAACAAGCTATCAAGTGGAACACAACAGGCCGAAGAAAAAGGGGCAGACCGCGTGAAACTCTGAAGAGGACATTATTAAGAGAGGCCAAGTTAACAGGCATAAAATCCTTTGATGAGGTTGAAAGACTCGCCGAAGACAGGAAAAATTGGCGAACTACTTTGCGAGCCCTATGTGACGTCTAACGGCACGGGAAGGATATAAGATATAAGATAAGAATGAAATAGGTGTCGCAGAAAACTGGCTCGTTAATAGCATAAATATTAGAAAGCTGAGATACTTCGGCCACATCAAGACACAACAGCTTGGAGAGGTTGGTAGTAGCAGGCATAATGCCCGGCAGAAGAGAAAAGGGACGACCTCGCCGCTGGTGGACTCAGGACGTCACGGAAAGTCTGAATATGTCACTGCGAGACGCCGGTCAACTTGCACAAGACCATGTTGCATTCAGGGAGGCTGTGAGGGGGACAACGTTCTGGAAAGAACATGTCACATGAATGAAAGAATGAATGAATGAATGAATGAATGAATGTTCGCAGTAGTTGTTAAATGTCGTGGTAAAAGTTTGCTATTTTAAATTTTACCAAAGCTCGTTATATATATATATCATCATCATCATCATCATCATCATCAGGTGCCGTGCCGACTTGCGTTGGCTAAGTAAGCTTCTCCAAAGTACACGATCCTTCATGCAGGCCATCAGCTCAGTTGGTGATCTCCTCTTATACCGTCCCGTCAGACTGTCCAGTATCATTTCTCTTGGTCTTACTCTTGATCTTCTTCCTTCTATTTTTCCTGTTGTTATAACATTTTCAATGCCCCCTCTTCTCATTGCATGTCCTATGAAAGTACATTGTCTCTCTCTCTCTCTTATTATTTTTTTTTTGGGGGGGGGGCAAGATTTGTTTTGTCTCTCCAGCTCTTCTCATACATTCTTAATTAATTATTTTTGCTGTCCAGGGGATTCGCAACATTCCTCTAATAAACGACATTTCTGTTGCTTCCAATGATTTTTGTGCAGACATGCCTATTGTCCATGATTCACTTCCATATAACAAGATAGGTTCAATATAGCATTTTAGGACTCGTTTTCTAACATTCATTGATAAGGATGTGTTGGATAATACGTTTCTCATTCTCTGAAATGCAGTCTTTGCTTGACCTATTCTGTTCCTAATTTCTATTCTGCATTTCCTATCTAAAGTTATTACTGCTCCAAGGTATTTGAATTTCTGCACCTGCTTTAGAATAGTTCCGTTTAATTTTATACTGCATGTTGGTGGATTCTGTTTCTTAGATATAACCATAGTCTCTGTCTTTTTTATGTTCAAAGTAAGGCCTTTCTGTTCACTTTCTTTGGCGACTTTATCCAAGAGATTTTGCAAGTCTTGTTGGTTCTCAGCTATCAGTACTGTGTCGTCAGCATACGGAAGGTTGTTAATATTGTATCCTCCAATTTTTATGCCTGGTTCTGTGATGATTGTTCTTAGAATATTCTCGCTGTACAGAGAAAAAAGGTCTGGAGATAGTACACATCCTTGTCGCACCCCTTGTTTTATAGGTTATTTTCCAGTTCTATTTTCAACTCGAACTGCTGCTTCTTGCTGCCAGTATAGATGTTTTACAATCCTCAGGTCTTTGCCGTCTATATTGATGTCTTCAAGCATTTTAATAATTTCATTATGTTTCACCTTGTCAAATGCCTTGGTGTAATCAATGAAGCATAAGTAGAGATCTTTCTGTACTTCTCTTTCTGTTAGTATACATAAAGCATAAATGGCATTGTGTGTTCTCTTTCTTTCAACAAATCCAAACTGTTCATCTGCAATTTCTATTTTTATCTTTTTCCTTGTTCTTCTGATAATGATTCTCAGAAGCAGCTTCGTTATGTGACATGAGAGACTGATAGTCCGGTGGTCATCACATTCCTTTGCACTTGGTTTCTTTGGTAGTGCTATAGACGTAGATTTAAGCAGGTCACTGGGCATATAACCACTGTTGTAAATGTCATTCAGTAACTTGGTTATCGTTTTTAATCCTGTCTCCTCTAGCGCCTCTATTTCTTCTGTTGTTAAGTACTGTTCAAACAAAGAAACACAACACTACTGTAGTCGTAATGGACACCAAATTTCAAACTTGTATCAAAATTTTATTTTACGGAATTAATGTTTCATTCTTGGCATGAAGAAACTTTAAGACTTTAACAATGAAATGATGTTCATTAAATTTGGTTTGGACTTTTATTCTCTGTGACTGAGGCCTCTGTTTCAGTAAGGTGTATGGCCTTCTCTGGCCTGTATCAGAGAACGACATCTCCTTGACATGGATCCGATTAGCCGTTGGATCTGTTGTTGTGGGATGGCTGCCCACTCTTCCCACAGTGCTAGAGACAACTGTGGGAGACTGATTGGCGCCACGTCCCGCTGGCAGACTTGTATGTTGAGTTCAGCCCATAAGTGTTCTATTTGGTTCATGTCTGATGACATGGAAGGCTACGGAATGGTCTGGACGTTGTTGTCAGCGAGGAACTGGGTGGTGAGTTGTGCCACATGAAGTCGTGAGTTATCTTGCTGAAAAATCGGCCCTGATGCAGCCAGAAGTGGAAGGACGTGAGGACGAAGAATTTCAGCGACGTATTGTTGGGTATTCAGGCGTCCTTCTCCTCATGAAGTTGATCGTCCCCCACATCAGTACACCTCCACTATCATGTGGAGGAGCCTCATCCAAGCAATTCTTGGCGTAGTGCTCATAGACTCTGCGGTAAACTCTTCTCTGTCTGCTGTGTCGCTGGAGCTGAAAGAATGATTCATCACTAAACCAAACTCTTCTCCAGTCATTCGCAACGGTCTATTGACGATGCTAGTTAGCCCAGTGCTGTCGGTTCTGGCGATGCCGGTCCGTAAGAACAGAACCTCTGTGGGTTCTTCTAGCCCAAAGACCAGCGTCGTGCAGCCGTTTCCTGACCGTTTGATCTGAAATTCGACGAGCTGCTGCCATTGACTAGACTGTTGAGGA
The DNA here is from genome assembly GCA_009760885.1 of Achatina immaculata. NCBI lineage: Eukaryota > Metazoa > Mollusca > Gastropoda > Stylommatophora > Achatinidae > Lissachatina > Lissachatina immaculata. The sequence goes on from CM019691.1 coordinate 1,015,198, forward strand.
CGCAGATACAAATCGATTCCTGAGGTGACCCAGCCGTATGAAGCGGTCTGTGGCAGGAGTTGTGACTAATGGTCTTCCACAGCGCGGGTGGCCTGCAACTGAGCCAGTTTCTTGAAATCGTCTCCAAAGACGACTAATGGTGCTTCTAACCACATTAAATTCCCTGGCCACTACACTTTGTGACTGTCCAGTCTGTAAACGTCCAGTGATGTTGGTCTGTAGTGAGATGAGCCATTGAATTTTCAAATGAATTGATTCAAGGAGCGTCAGTCTTTTATAGGCATTCAATAACATGGCCAGTGGGTTTTGTGTTCAGTAAGTTTCACGCGATTCTCGTGAACCTGTCATGAGTTATTGTCAAAAATGCTATTTTGACTAGTGTCGCTTTTCATGTATCATTTGCTGAGTACATTTTAGGTCAGCACGTGAAGTTGATGTCCAAGTGAACGTTTCAGGCAATTTTCCCTTGTCTGATCAGCAAACTTCAGTTTAAATCGCAACTTCGTATTTGTTGAGTTTTTTTTTAATCACTTAACAATGTCCTCTTCAGAGTTTCACGCGGTCTGCCTCTTTTTCTTTGGCCTGTTGTGTTCCACTTGATAGCTTGTTTTGGGATTCTCTGATCATTTCTTCTCATCAAGTGATCAACATATGTCCATCTCCTTGTTCCTGATCACCCATGAGACTGGTTGTTGTTCAGTCATCTGTCTTATCTCTGCATTGTTCTTGAATTCGTTCCACTCGATGCCGAGTATTTTCCTTATGCACTAATTGGCGAACTACTTTGCGAGCCCTATGTGACGTTTAACGGCACGGGAAGGATATAAGATATAAGATAAGATAAGATATTATCACTCCCAGTCACTTTTCCTTTCTTCATGTGTTTGATGGCATCTATGATTTCATCTTCAAGTATTGGTGGTCCGTCACAGTATTCAGTATCTGGTGTTAATTCTGGTCTTTCTCCTCCATACAGCTCACCAATGCACTCTGTCCATCTGTCCACACTGTCTTCTTTTCCCATTAACATTTTACCTTCTTTTGATTTCAGGCATCCTGTGGTATATTTATATTTTGTTTTCCTGCCTGTGAGTTCATTAATTCGTTTGTGTATGTTTTTGCTGTCTTTATTATGAGAGTCCTCTATTTGTCTGCACTGTTCATTTAAACACAATTGTTATGTATATAGCAGAAAGATAAAATCTCAGTGTTATGTACATATCAGAAAGATAAAAACACAGTGTTATGTATAAAGCAAGAAGATAAAAGCACATTGTTATGTATATAGTAGAAAGATAATAGCTGAATGTTAAATGTGTGTGTGTGTCTGTGTGTGTGTCTGTGTGTGTGTCTGTGTGTGTGCGTCTTAACTAGGAAATAAAGTCTCTTCTTCCAGCTCTGGCTAATACAAACCCTGACTAATACAAACCCTGACTAATACAAACCCTGACTAATACAAACCCTGACTAATACAAACCCTGACTAATACAAAGTCTGGCTAATACAAAGTCTGGCTAATACAAAGCCTGGCTAATATAAACTCTGACTAATACAAAGTCTGGCTAATACAAAGTCTGGCTAATACAAAGTCTGACTACTACAAACTCTGACCAATACAAAGTCTTGCTAATACAAACTCTGATTACTACAAACTCTGACTATACAAACTCTGACTAATACAAACTCTGACTAATACAAACTCTGACTAATACAAAGTGTTCATAGTAACGCTGTCTGGCCGTACACGCGAGGTCGAAACAACAAGATTAGCCTCATTGCAGTTGGGGGCTGATAAAGTTGACTCAAATGTTTTGTTGACATGAACTGTTTAACAAATTCCCACAATATAGGGACAAAATCGCTTTCAGTAGAATGAGGATGGGAACAGAATTGAAAAAATGATGTGATTAAACAAGGAGGCCATAGACTACACAAAATCTGTGGTACCCGGCTTCAAGAACAGGGGAGATAATAGCTAGATTGTTTTTTTTCCGTCCTTGATATATTCTTTATTCCTGTTTAGCACATTTATAGGTCATCAGTTTTTTGTTGTCTACGTTTCTGCATCTTAAAGAAGGCTAGTATGTTAATAAGACTGCTATGTTAAAGAAGGCTAGTATGTTAATGAAGGCTAGTATGTTAATAAGATTGTGATGTTAAAGAAGGCTTGTATGTTAATAAGATTGTGATGTTAAAGAAGGCTTGTATGTTAATAAGACTGTTAGAGGCTAGTATGTTAATAAGACTGTTAGAGGCTAGTATGTTAATAAGACTGTTATGTTAAAGAAGGCTGGTATGTTAATAAGACTGTTAGAGGCTAGTATGTTAATAAGACTGTTATGTTAAAGAAGGCTTGTATGTTAATAAGACTGTTAGAGGCTAGTATGTTAATAAGACTGTTAGAGGCTAGTATGTTAATAAGACTGTTAGAGGCTAGTATGTTAATAAGACTGTTATGTTAAAGAAGGCTGGTATGTTAATAAGACTGTTATGTTAAAGAAGGCTTGTATGTTAATAAGACTGTTATGTTAAAGAAGGCTTGTATGTTAATAAGACTGTTATGTTAAAGAAGGCTTGTATGTTAATAAGACTGTTAGAGGCTTGTATGTTAATAAGACTGTTAGAGGCTAGTATGTTAATAAGACTGTTATGTTAAAGAAGGCTTGTATGTTAATAAGACTGTTATGTTAAAGAAGGCTTGTATGTTAATAAGACTGTTATGTTAAAGAAGGCTTGTATGTTAATAAGACTGTTAGAGGCTAGTATGTTAATAAGACTGTTATGTTAAAGAAGGCTGGTATGTTAATAAGACTGTTAGAGGCTAGTATGTTAATAAGACTGTTATGTTAAAGAAGGCTGGTATGTTAATAAGATTGTGATGTTAAAGAAGGCTTGTATGTTAATAAGACTGTTAGAGGCTAGTATGTTAATAAGACTGTTAGAGGCTAGTATGTTAATAAGACTGTTATGTTAAAGAAGGCTGGTATGTTAATAAGACTGTTAGAGGCTAGTATGTTAATAAGACTGTTATGTTAAAGAAGGCTTGTATGTTAATAAGACTGTTAGAGGCTAGTATGTTAATAAGACTGTTAGAGGCTAGTATGTTAATAAGACTGTTAGAGGCTAGTATGTTAATAAGACTGTTATGTTAAAGAAGGCTGGTATGTTAATAAGACTGTTATGTTAAAGAAGGCTTGTATGTTAATAAGACTGTTATGTTAAAGAAGGCTTGTATGTTAATAAGACTGTTATGTTAAAGAAGGCTTGTATGTTAATAAGACTGTTAGAGGCTTGTATGTTAATAAGACTGTTAGAGGCTAGTATGTTAATAAGACTGTTATGTTAAAGAAGGCTTGTATGTTAATAAGACTGTTATGTTAAAGAAGGCTTGTATGTTAATAAGACTGTTATGTTAAAGAAGGCTTGTATGTTAATAAGACTGTTAGAGGCTAGTATGTTAATAAGACTGTTATGTTAAAGAAGGCTGGTATGTTAATAAGACTGTTAGAGGCTAGTATGTTAATAAGACTGTTATGTTAAAGAAGGCTGGTATGTTAATAAGATTGTGATGTTAAAGAAGGCTTGTATGTTAATAAGACTGTTAGAGGCTAGTATGTTAATAAGACTGTTATGTTAAAGAAGGCTTGTATGTTAATAAGATTGTGATGTTAAAGAAGGCTTGTATGTTAATAAGACTGTTAGAGGCTAGTATGTTAATAAGACTGTTAGAGGCTAGTATGTTAATAAGACTGTTAGAGGCTAGTATGTTAATAAGACTGTTATGTTAAAGAAGGCTGGTATGTTAAAGAAGGCTAGCATGTTAAAGAAGGCTGTTATGTTAAAGAAGGCTTGTATGTTATTAAGAATGTTATGTTAAAGAAGGCTGGTATGTTAAAGAAGGCTAGCATGTTAAAGAAGGCTGTATGTTGAAGAAGACTAGTATGTTAATAAGACTGGTATGTTAAAGAAGGCTGGTATGTTAAATAAGAATGGTATGTTAAATAAGGCTTGTATGTTAAAGAAGACTGGTATGTTAAAGAAGGCTAGTATGTTAAAGAAGACTGGTATGTTAAAGAAGACTGGTATGTAGAAAACGTTTTACAGCTGGCAACTTTAACATTTGTGTCACTTGTGTGGAGGTCAAGGTTGTCTTTCAGCCTTCCCATGATCCCTACATTTACCTTGAAATTGTCTTCTTGCTTTATAGTTCACATCTTTACAACGAACACATCCTTTAATACGTTATTTTAAAAACATAAAAACTTGGATCTAATACGGCGTTCACTTTTGCCGAGGAAAATATACGCATGTGAGAGTATGCGGGATCAACTGAAATTTAAACAGAAAATATAAGGGAAAACTTTCAAACTAAACAGTTAAAGTATTTGGGTATCACCAAATTTGATCACATCTTTTTTTTTAAAAATAAATTGTGGAAAGTATGAGGGGAAGAGAAGAAGAAGAAGAACAACATGAACAAGAACAAGAAGAAAACAAACGTAAGATGTGGACAGGGATCTCTTTGACAGAATCCATAATGTAGGCAGCGAAAGTGCAAGAGATAACTGTAACCGATCTTTCTTGGACAAACATGAGCATCACTATGATGATTATATTTTATTCTTGTCTAGATTCCTTTCTCCCCTGTCTTCGCTGGTTGTCTCAGTTTACACTATACTTGAGACAGTCATTATAACTCGTATGTCAACATACCAGCGCCAGGCAACGTTTTTTCTCATTATCACGTTTCCATGGAGACAACGCAAATCACATTCTCTATTTGTCACATTGCACGTCAAACATAAGGAAGGTTCTCATAATTTTATATCACGAACATTTTCGTGACACAATGACTTTTAGAGACCTTCCACTATTTTTGTTTCTTTGACAGTAATTACAACATCAGACTGATAACTTTCATGTTAAGTTTGTGCTTGGTTATCATCCTGGTCGTTTACAATGAAGATCTTTGCAGATAACACGAAGTGAAGATCCTGAAATGCATATCTGCGAACTTGCAAACGTCAGCATGGATATTTTATTATTGTACTGAATAGTGTCTGTGGAAATCGTAACGCAGACTTCACTTTCACGACTTAAATAAGCAGAGAGCTTTACATGATCTGGATTAGCCTTAAACTCATGCTCCAGCCAGTCTAGTCCGGATTTCATGTAAATGAGCATAATCTCTGACGGGACTTGGAGAAAAAAAATTAACAACAGAATCACTTTAAAAGGGGAGATCACTGCAGTCTGCTAGCTGGAGAGAGAATTTTTTACCTTCATGCTGAAGATCTCTAAAATATACCTGTGTTCACACAGAATTCTCCAGCAGTTTCGTGCCTTGAAGTGCAGCCATGTTGTTTAATGAATTCTTTAAGATTCTATAGCTTTCCCACGAGCTGATGGTGGAGACCTTTCGTTTGGTGACTTGCCACACAAGTTTCAGATGGAGACTTTTCGTTTGGTGACTTGCCACACAAGTTTCAGATGGAGACTTTTCGTTTGGTGACTTGCTACACAAGTTTCAGATGGAGACTTTTCGTTTGGTGACTTGCCACACAAGTTTCAGGTGGTCTTTACGTGCAGTGGAACATTGAAATGACTTGATGGCCTGGTCAGTGTTCTCAAGAAACACCTTTCAGTCATCAATAACTTCATTTGTGAACATTCAATGGCTATGCCTTGGGCAATAACATCTCAGTAACATCTAAATAACATCTCAGTAACAACATTCAAGGAACAGAAAGAAATAATGTAGGAAATGAGCATTTTTATTTATTTAGTTTTTTTTTACTTTACTCACGCAGCAACAGACTGACACAAGTAAAATATTATTTTCATAGTTCAGAGTTCAAATTTCAGACTCCGGCTTCACTGCATTTCAGACAACCTCATATATGCTCCGCCGCATGCCGCATTATTAAAATGCTTGAAGACATCAATATAGACGGCAAAGACCTGAGGATTGTAAAACATCTATACTGGCAGCAAGAAGCAGCAGTTCGAGTTGAAAATAGAATTGGAAAATATCAACCTATAAAACAAGGGGTGCGACAAGGATGTGTACTATCTCCAGACATTTTTTCTCTATATAGCGAGAATATTCTAAGAACAATCATCACAGAACCAGGCATAAAAATTGGAGGATACAATATTAACAACCTTCGGTATGCTGAAGATACAGTACTGATAGCTGAGAACCAACAAGACCTGCAAAATCTCTTGGATAGAGTCACCAAAGAAAATGAACAGAAAGGCCTTACTTTGAACATCAAAAAGACAGAGACTATGGTTATATCTAAGAAACAGAATCCACCAGCATGCAGTATTAAATTAAACGGAACTGTTCTAAAGCAGGTGCAGAAATTCAAATATCTTGGAGCAGTAATAACTTCAGATGGGAAATGCAGAACAGAAATTAGGAACAGAATAGGCCAAGCAAAGACTGCATTTCAGAGAATGAGAAACATATTGACCAACACATCCTTATCAATGAATGTTAGAAAACGAGTCCTAAAATGCTATATTGAACCTATCTTGTTATATGGAAGTGAATCATGGACAATAGGCAAGTCTGCACAAAAATCATTGGAAGCAGCAGAAATGTGGTTTATTAGAAGAATGTTGCGAATCCCCTGTACAACAAAAATAACTAATGAAGAATGTAGGAAAAGAGCTGGAGAGACAAAAAACCTTGTCAAAAAGATAAGAGAGAGACAATGTACTTTCATAGGACATGCAATGAGAAGAGGGGGCATTGAAAATATTATAACAACAGGAAAAATAGAAGGACGAAGATCAAGAGGAAGACCAAGAGAAATGATACTGGACAGTCTGACGGGATGATGTGAGAGGAGATCACCAACTGAGCTGATGGCCTGCATGAAGGATCGCGTACTCTGGAGAAGCATAATAGCCAACGCCAGTCGGCACGGCACATGATGATGATGATGATGCCGCAGCATACATCCAAGAGGATGTTTGCTGATAGTTCCTGTCAAATGTTGGCTGTTTACGATGAGTTTTCTGCTACACAGTTCAGATTTCCTGCCAGCACCTTTAATTTGTCCTAGCTCCAGCAGTCTCTTCAGATCTACATTGTTTTTCCATTCCCGCTCTTCATATCCCCGCAGTCTGTCCGGTACAGCTTTAGAAATGTCCCCCTTGTCTATTGTCAGTCCAGCTTTTATTTTAGCCTGCCCAGCGAGTCTATCTGCCCTGGACAGCAGAGCTAGGTTAGGCTTGTCACAGTTGACTGGCTTAACAGATGAACTCGTTCTTTTCCAAGTAATGTCTTCTCAGTCGAAGGAAGCAGCCTCAGTGAATCCGTCACAGTGACGGAGTTATTTTCATATCACATATAGAGTGATCTGCACTTCACAATGACGGAGTTATTTTCATATCACATATAGAGTGATCTGCACTTCAGAACACAAGATGGATTCATACAGTAGTTGCCATTAAAAACGCACCGCTTTATCGAACTATAGGGAAGTGTCAAATGTTTGTGTGTGAGCGATTTTTCAGTTAGAACAAATCAAAGTATGGCACTTAATGTAATGACATTTTCTTGGCGACATGGCGTTGCCCTAAATCTGCTGCGTGTGCAAGTCAACTGTTTCTTCCTTTATGGCCTATTAAAACTGATGTGACTTTGAAATTTGGCACACACATTAAGCAGGCTTACGCAAGTAAAAGATAACATCTGCTTCCATTGAAAAAAAAGGTAAAGGTAATCCTGTCAAGCCTTAGAGGCACATAGGGATAAGCTGTTAGTGCCCATATTTTCCTTGACCTGTCAGCACACTAGAGGGTGATTTGGTCAGTATCACGCCTGGCCACCTTTCCTTCCCCAACTCCAGAAGAAGTCGGGTACCCATTTCTACAGCTTGGTGACTGGGGTGCCCCTGGCTGGATTCGAACCCCCAACATTCGCCATGAGAGATCAGTGCACTAACCACTTCGGAAAAGGAGTCCGTTAATGTTTTGTCATGCTCAGACTATTGTCACAAGAGCGATGGCAAGATATTGGTATGCTCAGACTATTGTCACAAGAGCGATGGCAAGATATTGGTATGCTCAGACTATTGTCACAAGAGCGATGGCAAGATATTGGTATGCTCAGACTATTGTCACAAGAGCGATGGCAAGATATTGGTATGCTCAGATTATTGTCACAAGAGCGATGGCAAGATATTGGTATGCTCAGACTATTGTCACAAGAGCGATGGCAAGATATTGGTATGCTCAGACTATTGTCACAAGAGCGATGGCAAGATATTGGTATGCTCAGACTATTGTCACAAGAGCGATGGCAAGATATTGGTATGCTCAGATTATTGTCACAAGAGCGATGGCAAGATATTGGTATGCTCAGACTATTGTCACAAGAGCGATGGCAAGATATTGGTATGCTCAGACTATTGTCACAAGAGCGATGGCAAGATATTGGTATGCTCAGACTATTGTCACAAGAGCGATGGCAAGATATTGGTATGCTCAGACTATTGTCACAAGAGCGATGGCAAGATATTGGTATGCTCAGAGACGGAATGACGACCACAGATGTTGCCAGACATTTTCATTGTGACCTGTCTACCATAGTGAGGATGAACCAGAGATTCCAGGCAACAGGTAACCAGGAACTGGCCAGCCTCGTTCAGCCTCGTGTAACACCACTAGCTCAAGATAGCCAAATGCTAGTGTGATACATCTATGCAACCGTTTCCAAACTGCAACTCAGACAGCAGCACATACACCTGGAGCTCTGCGACAGCATGAGACACCGATGTTAAGTCTCCACTGACAACTAAGGGAGTCACACATGGGATTAATGATGGCTACGACTTTATGACAGGGAGTGTGAATTTTGTTTCTACATCAAAGATAGACAACTGCTTATAAGCCACTTCTGATGAATACAACAAGTTTATGTCCGTACATGGATGAGAAATGTGCTTTTATATATTTTATTATATATTTTAAATCTAGTACACCAATCTATAGTTCAAATAAATAAATAAATTGGTGCGTTTGTAATGGGGGATATTGCATACTCGTAGTTTATCGATACCAAGATCGAATATGTTTGAGAGTCTTAAGGTGAAGGATACAGTGTGCCTGGCATCTGGTGAAGACAGACCAATAGAAGCAGAGGTCAGTATTGTGTCACAGAAAGTGCCTCCCAGATCTTAAAATACGAATCTGTCAGAGTTAAATACGAAACAAGATTCATAGAATCATAGAAATGAAAGACTAAATCGAGAAATAAGAATCATAGAAACGAAAGACTAAATCGAGAAACAAGAATCATAGAAACGAAAGACTAAATCGAGAAACAAGAATCATAGAAACGAAAGACTAAATCATGAAACAAGAATCATAGAATCATAGAAACGAAAGACTAAATCGTAAAACAAGAATCATAGAAACGAAAGACTAAATCATGAAACAAGAATCATAGAATCATAGAAACGAAAGACTAAATCATGAAACAAGAATCATAGAAACGAAAGACTAAATCATGAAACAAGAATCATAGAATCATAGAAACGAAAGACTAAATCGTGAAATAAGAATCATAGAATCATAGAAACGAAAAACTAAATCGAGAAACAAGAATCATAGAAACAAAAGACTAAATCATGAAACGAGAATCATAGAATCATAGAAACGAAAGACTAAATCGTGAAACAAGAATCATAGAATCATAGAAACGAAAGACTAAATCATGAAACAAGAATCATAGAATCATAGAAACGAAAGACTAAATCATGAAACAAGAATCACAGAATCATAGAAACGAAAGACTAAATCGTGAAATAAGAATCATAGAATCATAGAAACGAAAAACTAAATCGAGAAACAAGAATCATAGAAACAAAAGACTAAATCATGAAACGAGAATCATAGAATCATAGAAACGAAAGACTAAATCGTGAAACAAGAATCATAGAAACGAAAGACTAAATCGTGAAAAAAGAATCATAGAATCATAGAAACGAAAGACTAAATCATGAAACAAGAACCATAGAATCATAGAAACGAAAGACTAAATTATGAAACAAAAATCATAGAAACGAAAGACTAAATTATGAAACAAGAATCATAGAAACGAAAGACTCAATTATGAAACAAGAATCATAGAAACGAAAGGCTAAATCATGAAACAAAAGTCATAGAATCATGAGAACGAAGGATTAAAGCGTCAAACAAAAACCATACAATCACGAAAATGGAATATATCTAACTAAGGCTAACACAGAGTTTTTCCTTTCAAAATTAGTTCTGTAACCTAACTTGGTTCTGCATGCTTCAGTTTTTTTTTATGAGCATTGTTTTGTGTCACAGATGAGGATAATCATTTAATATCTTTCAGGCTGTCACATATTTAATTTGACATAAGATGAAGATATATATATATATATATATATATATATATATATATATACACACTTTAGATAACTATACAAGGTGAGAAACTTTTCACTTGAAATAAATGAGTCGTACTAACTTCTTATGAGATAGTATAAAATGAGAAGGCGTGTATAAAATGAGAAGGCGTGTATAAAATGAGAAGGCGTGTATGAAACGTGGAGGGTTATTCTCACCTCATAAAGTTGATCTTAAACGGAAGAAGTTACCAGTTCCAGTCTGGAGAGAACTTAAAAAGACCTTATAACCTCGTGTATATATATATATATATATATATATATATATATATATATACATACATATATATAATCCCAAACCCAGCGCGTCACAGGTGGCGGATGGTGAAAGTCCTCCAGATATGGAGGATCCCTGTGAAAAAGGAGTTGTCCAAATAAGCAGGCGCAGACCAACTGGCGGTAGACTCAGAGAGCGAGGTGGGGTAGTAGGTGGCTCTACTACTCCTATAAAGTGCCTCAGGTGCTCAGTGAAGGGAATACCAGGCGGGTCAGAGGCGCCTTAAAACCTCTCTCCCGCTGCCTTGCGGGTAGGACAGGGAGTCCGCGGAGAGTCCGTACACAAACCAACAGAAGGCAACGGGAAACCACTGCTGTAGCTCCCAAGAATAGTTATGCTTGAACAGAATAATCGATTCATCATGAACGACGTTAATGGATGTTCCTCTGGAACAGCCTCGTCCGGTAGGGCAGCTCACGAGCCACAGGTGAGGCCAGATCGTCATCAAGCTACTGGTGGCAAAACTAACAAGTTCAAAATAGCAACATGGAATGTTAGAACTTTATTCCAGGCTGGAAAATTAGAAAATGTAAAGATGGAAATGGAAAGGATGAAGATCAACATATTAGGAATGAGTGAAGTTAGATGGACAGGTGCAGGGAAGATAAACTCAGATGAATATACAATAATATATTCAGGAAGTGAGAAACATGAGCGAGGAGTAGGAATTATATTTGATGAACAAACGGCAAGGACAATTGTAGGATATTTGAACATCTCGGACCGAGTCCTGCTAGCCCAACTGAAAGGACAACCAATAAACATAAATATTATACAAGTGTACGCTCCAACAGCTGAAAGCTCTGAAGAAGATGTACATATATTTTATAATGACATAGAGACAGCACTAAAACACACAAAGTCACATGAAGTTACCATAGTCATAGGAGATTTTAAGGCCAATGTTGGTAAAGGAAGAACTTCAGACATCGTTAGTGACTATGGACTGGAGAAGAGGAATGACAGAGGTTATAAATTAATTGAATGGGCAAGAATACACAGCATGGTTGTAGGAAACACTTGGTTTAAACAACATCCTCGAAGACTGGCAACGTGGTGCAGCCCAGACAAAAAGACTTTTAACCAGATAAACTACATATTAATCAACAAACGATTCCGCAATGCATTACTGACAACAAAAACCATGCCAGGAGCTGACTGCAATAGTGACCATGATCCACTCTGTGGAAAAGTTAGAATAAAACTAAAGAAAGCAGGCAGAAAAGTGAGAAACATCAAAATGAATACAGAACTTCTTTAAAATGACCAAGAACTGCGATAACAATACAAAGTTATTATAACAAATAGATACAATCACGAAAATGGAATATATCTAACTAAGGCTAACACAGAGTTTTTCCTTTCAAAATTAGTTCTGTAACCTAACTTGGTTCTGCATGCTTCAGTTTTTTTTTATGAGCATTGTTTTGTGTCACAGATGAGGATAATCATTTAATATCTTTCAGGCTGTCACATATTTAATTTGACATAAGATGAAGATATATATATATATATATATATATATATATATATATATATATACACACTTTAGATAACTATACAAGGTGAGAAACTTTTCACTTGAAATAAATGAGTCGTACTAACTTCTTATGAGATAGTATAAAATGAGAAGGCGTGTATAAAATGAGAAGGCGTGTATAAAATGAGAAGGCGTGTATGAAACGTGGAGGGTTATTCTCACCTCATAAAGTTGATCTTAAACGGAAGAAGTTACCAGTTCCAGTCTGGAGAGAACTTAAAAAGACCTTATAACCTCGTGTATATATATATATATATATATATATATATATATATATATATATATACATACATATATATAATCCCAAACCCAGCGCGTCACAGGTGGCGGATGGTGAAAGTCCTCCAGATATGGAGGATCCCTGTGAAAAAGGAGTTGTCCAAATAAGCAGGCGCAGACCAACTGGCGGTAGACTCAGAGAGCGAGGTGGGGTAGTAGGTGGCTCTACTACTCCTATAAAGTGCCTCAGGTGCTCAGTGAAGGGAATACCAGGCGGGTCAGAGGCGCCTTAAAACCTCTCTCCCGCTGCCTTGCGGGTAGGACAGGGAGTCCGCGGAGAGTCCGTACACAAACCAACAGAAGGCAACGGGAAACCACTGCTGTAGCTCCCAAGAATAGTTATGCTTGAACAGAATAATCGATTCATCATGAACGACGTTAATGGATGTTCCTCTGGAACAGCCTCGTCCGGTAGGGCAGCTCACGAGCCACAGGTGAGGCCAGATCGTCATCAAGCTACTGGTGGCAAAACTAACAAGTTCAAAATAGCAACATGGAATGTTAGAACTTTATTCCAGGCTGGAAAATTAGAAAATGTAAAGATGGAAATGGAAAGGATGAAGATCAACATATTAGGAATGAGTGAAGTTAGATGGACAGGTGCAGGGAAGATAAACTCAGATGAATATACAATAATATATTCAGGAAGTGAGAAACATGAGCGAGGAGTAGGAATTATATTTGATGAACAAACGGCAAGGACAATTGTAGGATATTTGAACATCTCGGACCGAGTCCTGCTAGCCCAACTGAAAGGACAACCAATAAACATAAATATTATACAAGTGTACGCTCCAACAGCTGAAAGCTCTGAAGAAGATGTACATATATTTTATAATGACATAGAGACAGCACTAAAACACACAAAGTCACATGAAGTTACCATAGTCATAGGAGATTTTAAGGCCAATGTTGGTAAAGGAAGAACTTCAGACATCGTTAGTGACTATGGACTGGAGAAGAGGAATGACAGAGGTTATAAATTAATTGAATGGGCAAGAATACACAGCATGGTTGTAGGAAACACTTGGTTTAAACAACATCCTCGAAGACTGGCAACGTGGTGCAGCCCAGACAAAAAGACTTTTAACCAGATAAACTACATATTAATCAACAAACGATTCCGCAATGCATTACTGACAACAAAAACCATGCCAGGAGCTGACTGCAATAGTGACCATGATCCACTCTGTGGAAAAGTTAGAATAAAACTAAAGAAAGCAGGCAGAAAAGTGAGAAACATCAAAATGAATACAGAACTTCTTTAAAATGACCAAGAACTGCGATAACAATACAAAGTTATTATAACAAATAGATACAATGCAATAGCAAAGATAAATAGTATAGATGAACAATGGGAAATGTTAAGAGATTCTATCCACCAAACTGTTAAGGAGATAATACCACCAAAAAAAGAAGCCCCTAAAAATAAATGGATGACAGACGACATCTTAGGACTGATGGACAAGAGGAGGGGAGTAAAAATAACGAGGAAAAATATAACAAGATAAATAAAGAAATAAGACGCAAACGCAGAGAAGCAAAAGAAGTGTGGTTAAATGAGCAGTGCAGACAGATAGAGGACTCTCATATTAAAGACAGCAAAAACATGCACAAACGAATTAATGAACTCACAGGCAGGAAAACAAAATATACCACAGGATGCCTGAAATCGAAGGAAGGTAAAATGTTAATGGGAAAAGAAGACATTGTGGACAGGTGGACAGAGTATATCGGTGAGCTATATGGAGGAGAAAGACCAGAATTAATACCAGATACTGAAAACTGTGATGGACCACCAATACTTGAAGATGAAATCATAGATGCCATCAAACACATGAAGAAAGGAAAAGCGACTGGGCCTGATAATATAACAATAGAAGAAATAGAGGCACTAGAGGAGACAGGAATAAAAATAATAACCAAGTTACTGAATGACATTTACAACAGTGGTTATATTCCTAGTGACCTGATTAAATCCACGTTTATAGCACTACCAAAGAAACCAGGTGCAAAGGAATGTGACGACCACCGGACTATCAGCCTCTCATGTCACATAACGAAGCTACTTCTGAGAATCATTATGAGAAGAACAAGGAAAAAGATAAAAATGGAAATAGCAGATGAACAGTTTGGATTTGTTGAAGGAAAGGGAACACACAATGCCATTTATGCTTTACGAACACTACCAGAAAGAGCTTTAGAAGTACAGAAAGATCTCTACTTATGCTTCATTGATTACACCAAGGCATTTGACAAAGTGAAACATAATGAAATTATTAAAATGCTTGAAGACATCAGTATAGACGGCAAAGACCTGAGGATTGTAAAACATCTATACTGGCAGCAAGAAGCAGCAGTTCGAGTTGAAAATAGAACTGGAAAATATCAACCTATAAAACAAGGGGTGCGACAAGGATGTGTACTATCTCCAGACCTTTTTTCTCTGTATAGCGAGAATATTCTAAGAACAATCATCACAGAACCAGGCATAAAAATTGGAGGATACAATATTAACAACCTTCGGTATGCTGACGACACAGTACTGGTAGCTGAAAACCAACAAGACCTGCAAAATCTCTTGGATAAAGTCACCAAAGAAAGTGAACAGAAAGGCCTTACTTTGAACATCAAAAAGACAGAGACTATGGTTATATCTAAGAAACAGAATCCACCAGCATGCAGTATTAAATTAAACGGAACTATTCTAAAGCAGGAGCAGAAATTCAAATACCTTGGAGCAGTAATAACTTCAGATGGGAAATGCAGAACAGAAATTAGGAACATAATAGGCCAAGCAAAGACTGCATTTCAGAGAATGAGAAACATATTACCTAACACATCTTTATCAATGAATGTTAGAAAACGAGTCCTAAAATGCTATATTGAACCTATCTTGTTATATGGAAGTGAATCATGGACAATAGGCATCTCTCTCTCTCTCTCTGAACCTTAAGTGCCCAGGGCACATGGGGCTTCCGCAAGGGTTTTCCACAAATGCCTGTCTTTCGCCTTTTTTTCTGCTCTTGCCCAGGTGAGCCCTCTATTGCTCAACATCCTTTCTGTTGTTCTTCTCCATGTCTCTTTTGGTCTACCCTTACTTCTGCTCCCCTGTGGTGTCCATCTTAGTGCTATTTTTGGTAGTGAGTTGTCAGTCATTCGGAGCACATGTCCCAACCATCGCCAATAGGCATGTCTGCACAAAAATCATTGGAAGCACCAGAAATGTGGTTTATTAGAAGAATGTTGCGAATCCCCTGGACAGCAAAAATAACTAATGAAGAGTGTATGAGAAGAGCTGGAGAGACAAAAAACCTTGTCAAAAAGATAAGAGAGAGACAATGTACTTTCATAGGACATGCAATGAGAAGAGGGGGCATTGAAAATATTATAACAACAGGAAAAATAGAAGGAAGAAAATCAAGAGGAAGACCAAGAGAAATGATACTGGACAGTCTGACGGGATGGTGTGAGAGGAGATCACCAACTGAACTGATGGCCTGCATGAAGGATCGGATACTCTGGAGAAGCATAATAGCCAACGCCAGTCGGCACGGCACATGATGATGATATATATATATATATATATGTGTGTGTGTGTGTGTGTGTGTGTGTGTGTGTGTGTGTGTGTGTGTGTGTGTGCTCGTTTTGTGCAACCCAGCAGAACTTAATTCAAAATGAGAAGTCTTCCTCTGTGTTGTTGGCTCAGATATCGACTCCAATCTCTCTCACAGATGCGGCAGTTCGTCTCTGGTTCTCTGTACTGCCCTAGACTTTCTCCTGTAAGTAACTGAGATCTGACCAAGTTCTTTACCTGACTGGGTTGTGTAGGTGCCACTTGTAGAGGATATATTCTGCTGTCTGTGTGTGTCTTCCGAAGTTGCAGAATTCTGTTGAGTCATCGCCTCTACTTAAACCACAGGACAAGCACTCCAAGGCTGACATTGTGTAGCTGAAAATATTTCAAGAAGGTCTTAACAGCCAAATCAACAGGATAGAATGGTACAAGCCAAATCTTACGTTAACGATTCACATTACATCTAAGATCTTAACGTTGCGACAGACTTCGAAAGTGTCACAAATGCCAGGTACGTGGAGACGAGTAGATATTTTAAACAATCTACATCGTGATGTGTAGACAAATGTCTAGACAACTCAAAAGTTTACCAGCAGACATACTGAGTCTGTTAAACTTTCAGAGTCACGTCCAGCAGATAGCGCAGTAGACTGGCCTCTTCATTTCTCTTTCTTCATTTCTCTTTCTTCATTTCTCTTTCTTCATTTCTCTTTCTTCATTTCTCTTTCTTCATTTCTCTTTCTTCATTTCTCTTTCTTCATTTCTCTTTCTTCATTTCTCTTTCTTCATTTCTCTTTCTTCATTTCTCTTTCTTCTCAAACCAGAAAGTTAAAGGATTCTCAAGTTATTTTGCTACACTCCTTGATTCCCAAAAATGTTGACTTCACTAACCCTACTGGTTAACACATTCTCTAGCGCCAGGAACTGTATCACCTGCCTTGCTTTGTGCTCATCCACGTATCCTCGGTACATACCGTCATGTTTCTTGCACTAGAACAAACGAATGAGGGAAAAAAATTGAAACTGGTCTTAATGTGAGGGAAAATTTGGCACTTTGAGCGTAAGGCAATTGTTAAAAAATGTTTCTTCTAAGACAGGAAAAAAGGGTTGTCTAGATCACTTTAGCTGTCTCCCTTGGGAACAACTGTGTTAAGAACATACTTATCTTAACATAGTCTTTGTGAGACAGGGAACATAGATCTGTTTGTTTAAAAACTCTGACCTACTTCTGTAGCCCAGAAACCTGTAGCAATCAACACTAATTGTAACTGTTATTTTTGTAAAATGTAATGTCAGGTTGGTGGACGGATGGGGACATGGATATCGCCGGCGGGGTTGAGGAAAATTCTGACGTGAAACTAATGAATCCAGCACGTGACAAGCCTATGGGTCTTTACAACAATGGCTATCAGATTGATGTAAACTAAACAGAGCAACCAGACTACAGGTGGCAGGGAACACATATCACATCAGATTCCTCATACCAAAGTTGGAGTGTTTCTGTGGAACTGTCTCAAAGTCGTCTGGCCAGAAGGCGTTGCATGCTGGATCTGATGTAGAGAAGGGGCTTAAAGTACAGCCACCAGAGGCTGGAAAACAAAGTTTTGGCCAGGCCACTGTCTTCATGGCAGTCCGACCAAGACCATAGTCTGCCCTAGCAAGGAAAGGTGCCGAAGTCGACCTACACCACTGTCTTCATGGCAGTCCGAGCAAGACCACAGTCTGCCCTAGCAAGGAAAGGTGCTGAAGTCGGAGTTACCCAGCCAAAAGACGTATCGCAAAAGTCAGGGTAACACGGATCATCGCTAATGAAATGTCTCTATCTGCAGTATTCAAACATGGTGCTCGCCCTGTGAAGACTAAACAGGCAGGTGCAGTGCCGGGCCCCCTGCCTCGAAAGGTCTCACCATACGCCACTGGAGGTCCTCTCAGTTTCGTCTTGTGGAGCCAGGAGACATGAGAGTAGAGCTACTGGTCAAAAAAATCGACATCAGGCAACTGCCAAAAAGCAAGAACTTAAAATAATGCAGTGGAATGCTGAGGGTGTCAGCAGTGTTAGAGATGACTATAGCAAAAAGGTGAAACTAGAAAACATACTCTTTGCAGAGCAGGTAAGTATATGTTGCATACAGGAGACACACCTAACCAAAGATGCGGCTTTTAAAATCAGAGGCTACCAGTGTTTTAGATCAGACCGACAGGACAGAAGAAAAGGAGGAGTACTCACACTTGTTAAGAATAACATCAACGCATGTCAGCTGGGAGTTTTCATGGAAGGAGCCGAATACCAGATGATCCATCTAAAAGCCAGTAATACAGACTTCCACCTTCTTAACTATTATTGTCCTAATGACCGCCAATTTGCTCTAGAAACAATCCCACACAAAGAAAGACTGATGGTCTGTGGAGATTTTAACAGCCATTCCCAGAGCTGGGGCTATGACCACATAGAAAAGAGAGGAGAGGAAGTTGAGAGCTGGCAGGATGATAATGGACTTCTCCTGATCAGACAGCTAATGAATTCCCCAACATTTTACTCAAGAGCTTGGCATGTAACCTCAATACTAGATCTGGCATTCCACTCTCCAGACCTGAAGTGGAACATTACACACGAAGTTGGAAAACAACTTGGAGGTAGCGACCATTGACCAGTCTTCCTGACAATAGAAAATGAACTCATTAACACCAGTAGCCCTCTCCCCAGATGGAACTATAAAAAAGCAAACTGGACAATGTACAGACATCGTACAGGTATCCTGGTGGGACAGCTGTCCATAGAAGGTAAGGATATTAACAGCATAGTAAAGGAATTCAATGCTTGTATCCTTCAGGCCGCCCGTGAAACCATTCCCAGAGGAGGTCGTAGGGACTATAAACCATACTGGTCTAGTGAGCTGGGAAAATCCCATGATGAAGTGGAAACAGCTCGAAAGCAAGCAGAAAATAGACCATGCCAAGAACACCACAATAATTACCAACATGTTAAGGCCAAATTTCAGAGAGCCAAGCTGCAAGCCAGACGGGAAAGTTGGAAAGAGAAAACAAAGTCCCTAAACTTTGAAAAGGATGGAAGGAAACTGTGGAAACTAATCAAACAGTTAAACGATGAGAGCACTGGAAGAAGTACAAAGATTACACTAATAGAGGATGGGAAAACTCTTACAGGTAAGCAGGCAGCAGATCACTTTGCTCGCATGTTTGCACAAGACTGCAACATTGATATTCATCCAGAGAAAGAGCGTACAGGGCGCATTGACCCACAGAAAGAAGAGGAGAAAGAAAAGTGGAGGTCATGGATGCACCAATCACACGCAGCGAGTTAGACCTAGCAGTTAGTAAACTGAAACCAAGGAAATCACCAGGACCAGATGGAGTGTCCAATGAAATTATCAAGAGCCTGAGAAAGGCAGCAATGGGAAAGGCAGAAATGGGAAAGCTGTTGGATATTTTCAATATGTGCTGGAGCACAGGTAAATTACCTCAAATCTGGAAGGAAGCAAGTATAGAACCACTGCTAAAGCCAGGGAAAAACAGTGATATGGCCTCCAGCTACAGGCCAATCAATCTCACTAGCTGCATATGCAAAACGAAAGAACACATCATTGACCTGAGGCTAAAATGGTACCTAGAAAATGAAAACCTTCTCGTTCCACAACAAGCAGGATTTAGGCAGTACTACAGTACGGAAGATCAAATGACCTACCTCTCTCAAGAGATTGAGGACGTATTCCAAGAGAAAAACCTTGTGCTAGCAGCATGGATAGACCTGTAGAATGCCTTTTATAAAGTATGGAAAAAAAGTCTGCTGTGGAAACTAAGAAACTGCAATGTGAATGGAAGACTGTACAACTGGATAAAGTCCTATTTATACAATAGAAGAGCTAGAGTAGTAATTGATGGACACAAAAGCCAGAAAGTACTGCTGCGACAAGGTATACCACAAGAAGGAGTCCTTTCACCTACACTATTCCTTGTATTCATTAATGACCTGGTCAAGGAACTTCCCTATGGAATCAAAGCGGCACTGTATGCAGATGATCTGGTCATGTGATGTATAGATGAATGCACGACAGTTGCTACACAGAGACTCCAAAGAGCAGCAGACATCTTGACATCATGGACAAACAAATGATGTGTAAGTATAAACACAGAGAAATCAAGTACCACTCTGTTCACTCTCTTATCTAAACAGAAAGCAGGTAAGATCTTTGTAAATGAAATATCCTTAACGATGGACAACCAACCCACTTACTTAGGAGTGACTCTTGACTCAAAACTGACCTGGAAGCAACACATCAACAGTGCAGAAGCAAAAGCCAGAAGAAAACTAGCCATATTAAGAAAATTGAGTGGAACAACATTGGGAGCTAGTGAAAGAATCCTCAAGAATGTATATCAGCAAAGTATTCTACCACATTTAGAATATGGCTCAACATCTTGGTGCACAGCATCAAACACAACGCTGCATAATCTAGACAAGGTACAAAATCAGTCACTACAGGTTATCACAGGTGCCATGAGGTCCACACCAGTAGTAGCAGAAATGCAGAAAATAGTTGGTGTTCAAGCGCTAAAAGAACGTAGAGACACAAAGGTCTTGACCTTGGGAGAGAAATTCCTCAGCTCTGTAAGCCATCCCCTGAAGGAGAGATAACTGGAACAAAGACGGCTTAAAAGAAGCAGCTTCATTCATCAGGCCAAGCGTATGCGTAAGCTGATACCTGACCTTCCAACTGTAGACGCTCAATTACCATCTGTACCAGAGCATACACCATGGAAAGAAGCAGATTGTACACAAATAACTATTCAGACTGAAGCGAAAGGTGTGCAGAATGGTAAGATGCAGAGCAGTCTTGTAAGATCAACAGCCACAGAGCAGTCTTGTAAGATCAACAGCCACAGAGCAGTCTTGTAAGATCAACAGCCACAGAGCAGTCTTGTAAGATCAACAGCCACAGAGCAGTCTTGTAAGATCAACAGCCACAGAGCAGTCTTGTAAGATCAACAGCCACAGAGCAGTCTTGTAAGATCAACAGCCACAGAGCAGTCTTGTAAGATCAACAGCCACAGAGCAGTCTTGTAAGATCAACAGCCACAGAGCAGTCTTGTAAGATCAACAGCCACAGAGCAGTCTTGTAAGATCAACAGCCACAGAGCAGTCTTGTAAGATCAACAGCCACAGAGCAGTCTTGTAAGATCAACAGCCACAGAGCAGTCTTGTAAGATCAACAGCCACAGAGCAGTCTTGTAAGATCAACAGCCACAGAGCAGTCTTGTAAGATCAACAGCCACAGAGCAGTCTTGTAAGATCAACAGCCACAGAGCAGTCTTGTAAGATCAACAGCCACAGAGCAGTCTTGTAAGATCAACAGCCACAGAGCAGTCTTGTAAGATCAACAGCCACAGAGCAGTCTTGTAAGATCAACAGCCACAGAGCAGTCTTGTAAGATCAACAGCCACAGAGCAGTCTTGTAAGATCAACAGCCACACTTAGTGTTAAACCAGAATCCTCTGGGTGGATCCTACTTGTGTAATTCAGTCTTCTGCTCTTCTGTGTGTAGAATGTAAACTTGTTGCTCATCTCTCTGTAAATTTCCACTATTATCCACTTGAATAATGTTCTTTCTGTTTACAACGAAAAGCGTTGACTTAATCAGTTACTGTTAATATTTTATCTCATTTAATCTACGACTATTCTACGTTGTTTTGCGTCTGTTTGTTACTCACTTCACAGACTTACTTGCTCCCAGGTTCATTCTCTCTCAGTGGAAATAGTAATGCAGAAGCAGCAACTTTACAGCTGAAATGACTTTAATGATGCACGGGGTGACGATGAGTCGATGAGCGATATGACGAGAACGACAAAAGCATCAACAAAATCCATGGACACAAGACTGGACATCTCCACGACATAATATATGTTCCTGGCAGACTACTGTCGCCATCAGAACATCCTAATACACTCTATTCTACATCTATTTCACTAAACAACAATATTTCTAACAGACTAATCTATGTCTATCCCAGACGATACACAAAACATAACTGTCCCTCAGTCATATGATTTCTCTCTCACCTGACCTTTTTCCTGTCATACTTTAACCGTGACCCTCGTGCAACCCGAGACAAAGCAGATGGACTCTACTCACAAACAGCTAATTACTTTAGAAGATAACTCACTTTATACAGATGTTCCAATTCTCAGATGAGTTATCTATCTTACATCCAACATTCAGTATACTGCTATAGTGTGCTAGATGACAAATATCCATGTGACACCTGGATACGTCTGTATACAGATAGATCTGCACACAATGCCATAAAGAATGGAGGGGCAGGAGCACATATTGAATATACAAACAACACCACTGACAAGATTTTCATACCAACTGGAAAATACTGCAACAACTTTGATGCAGAAGTTAGGGCAACTATTGCTGCAGCTGAAAAACTATCAGACTCCAGAATTGATACATGCCCCGTAGTAATTCTCACAGATGCAAGATCAGTACTGGAAGCTCTTCAGTACAACAAACTATCAGATCTTAAGGATGCCTTGTCAAAAACTGGCTTACAACACGGAGTCACTTTGCAGTGGATTCCCTCCCAATGTGGGATACCAGGCAATAAGAAAGCTGACCATCTGGCCAAAGAGGGCACTGAAATGGAGCAACCAGACATACCAATCACTTATAATCAGAAGAAAAGCATGATAAAAACCTACAGGAAGCCACAAATACCACCACATGATGACTATCACATGCTAAACACAAAGGAATAAGTCACCATTTTCCGTCTCCGAACAGGACATAGCCGACTCCGAAGTCACATGTATGCAAAGTTTAAGGTTGGTAATACTGATCTATGTACATGTGCCCAGGTGCCCCAAACTGTGGAACATATCCTCCAAAACTGCACCAACTATAAGACACTGAGAAAAAATTACTGGCCCAGTGAAACCACTAAAGAAGATGAGCTCTGTGGTTCCATACATGTATTACAACAACAACAAAAAACATTGAAATTTATCCAAGAGACAGGACTGCAGATATAGACAGACAATGCGTACGAAGAAAAAGAAGACTTTAGCTGTCCACGTCACAGCCTAACTTTCTTTATGACTGAATTTAGTCATACTGAAGTGTCAGGTGTTGAAGTGTCAGGTGTTGAAGTGTCAGATGTTAAAGTGTCAGATGCTTAAATATCAGATGCTGAAATGTCAGATACTGAAATATCAGATGCTAAAATACTAGATGCTGAAGTGTCAGATGAGTTATCTATCTTACATCCAACATTCAGTATACTGCTATAGTGTGCTAGATGACAAATATCCATGTGACACCTGGATACGTCTGTATACAGATAGATCTGCACACAATGCCATAAAGAATGGAGGGGCAGGAGCACATATTGAATATACAAACAACACCACTGACAAGATTTTCATACCAACTGGAAAATACTGCAACAACTTTGATGCAGAAGTTAGGGCAACTATTGCTGCAGCTGAAAAACTATCAGACTCCAGAATTGATACATGCCCCGTAGTAATTCTCACAGATGCAAGATCAGTACTGGAAGCTCTTCAGTACAACAAACTATCAGATCTTAAGGATGCCTTGTCAAAAACTGGCTTACAACACGGAGTCACTTTGCAGTGGATTCCCTCCCAATGTGGGATACCAGGCAATAAGAAAGCTGACCATCTGGCCAAAGAGGGCACTGAAATGGAGCAACCAGACATACCAATCACTTATAATCAGAAGAAAAGCATGATAAAAACCTACAGGAAGCCACAAATACCACCACATGATGACTATCACATGCTAAACACAAAGGAATAAGTCACCATTTTCCGTCTCCGAACAGGACATAGCCGACTCCGAAGTCACATGTATGCAAAGTTTAAGGTTGGTAATACTGATCTATGTACATGTGCCCAGGTGCCCCAAACTGTGGAACATATCCTCCAAAACTGCACCAACTATAAGACACTGAGAAAAAATTACTGGCCCAGTGAAACCACTAAAGAAGATGAGCTCTGTGGTTCCATACATGTATTACAACAACAACAAAAAACATTGAAATTTATCCAAGAGACAGGACTGCAGATATAGACAGACAATGCGTACGAAGAAAAAGAAGACTTTAGCTGTCCACGTCACAGCCTAACTTTCTTTATGACTGAATTTAGTCATACTGAAGTGTCAGGTGTTGAAGTGTCAGGTGTTGAAGTGTCAGATGTTAAAGTGTCAGATGCTTAAATATCAGATGCTGAAATGTCAGATACTGAAATATCAGATGCTAAAATACTAGATGCTGAAGTGTCAGATGCTGAAGTGTCAGATACTGAAATATCAGATGCTGAAGTGTCAGATACTGAAATATCAGATGCTAAAATACTAGATGCTGAAGTGTCAGATGCTGAAATATCAGATGCTGAAGAAGTGTCAGATAATGAAATATCAGATGCTGAAGTGTCAGATACTGAAATATCAGCAGCTTTATTACTTAACGATTACAAAGTTGTGACGTTTCGGCGTGAGCCTTAATCATACAAAAACATGCAGGACGAAGAAATAGAGAGAGGAGATAAAGTATAGATTCACATGAATACTATTTAAAAAATTCAGAAAGAAATACATAAGTAATTAATAATGAATAAAGCACTTAATTGTAACTGTAAGATGTTGCTTGTCCGACACTGTGTGTCAAAAATGAATACTGTAGGGCGTAGAGACTGTTTAAATGGAGACCTGTGATGTGTGGTCGGTGGGTCGTAACTGGGGGGTGGTGGGTGGTCGGTGGGTCGTAACTGGGGGGTGGTGGGTGGTCGGTGGGTCGTAACTGGGGGTGGGTGGGTGAGTGGGGAAACCGTGGAGGAGAGAGAGAGTGGTACAGTGTTAACCTAGCCAGGAGAAGGTGAAATAGATTATTATAGTTAGGGTAGAGGAGTTGTAATATGATGCTGTGAGGAGGTTCTGAACTATGAGTAACAAGTGAGAAGGGAGTGGAGCTTGATGGGGAGGGATTATAATTGTTGAAGAGGAGAATGTTAGGTGTAGCTGAATAGCGAGTTTAACCCGTGTGGTTCCAGCGTCTCATAATCCCGAATGTAGCGGTTCTCAAGCGCTAGGAGGCCTGTGTCATCTGTGTGATATTGTTTGATGGCTGTTACCAGAAAATCAGATTTGCCTCTGTTTTTGGGACCATTGAAATGATTTCATCTATTTCAACTTCTCCTGGCTAGGTTAACATCGTACCACTCTCTCTCCCCTCCACGGTTTCCCCACCCACCACCCCCAGTTACGACCCACCGACCACCCACAACCCCCAGTTACGACCCACCGACCACACATCACAGGTCTCCATTTAAACAATCTCTACGTCCTACAATCCTCATTTCTGACACACATCGTCGAACAAGCCACAGCTTACAGTTATAGCTAAGTGCACTTTTCATTATTAATTTTTTTTTAAAAATAGCATTCATATGAATCTATACTTTATCTCCTCTCTCTATTTCTTCGTGCTGTATGTTTTTGTGTGATTAAAACTGGCGTCTTAACTTTGTAATCTTTAAGTAATACAGCTGCTCCTACTTTTTTCCTATTTTATACATTCTGGTATCACAGCTTTACTTACTGCAGTGATTCGTGTATAGTTTTATACTTATACACTATATTTTGTGTGCTGAAATATCTTCTTATATCTTATATCTTATATCCTTCCCGTGCCGTTAGACGTCACATAGGGCTCGCAAAGTAGTTCGCCAATTTTTCCTGTCTTCGGCGAGTCTTTCAACCTCATCAAAGGATTTTATGCCTGTTAACTTGGCCTCTCTTAATAATGTTCTCTTCAGAGTTTCACGCGGTCTGCCCCTTTTTCTTTGGCCTGTTGTGTTCCACTTGATAGCTTGTTTTGGGATTCTCTGATCATTTCTTCTCATCAAGTGGCCAACATATGTCCATCTCCTTTTCCTGATCACCCGTGAGACTGGTTGTTGTTCAGTCATCTGTCTTATCTCTGCATTGTTCTTGAATTCATTCCACTTGATGCCGAGTATTTTCCTTAGGCATTTGTTTTCAAAAGAGTCTAATTTCTTTTCTATTTCTTTAGTTGTTTTCCAGCTTTCGCATGCATAAATGAGGGTGGATATTACATTTGAATTGAATAGTCTTAACTTGGTTTTTGTGCTTATAACTTTTGAATTCCATATGTTCTCAAGATTCTTGAAGATTGATGCTGCTTTTGCAATTCTGATCCTAACTTCCTTTCTAGTGTCACCATCCTGGTCTATGTAGCTGCCAAGGTATGCAAATTGATTGACTTCTTCAATATCTGTCCCTTCTATGTGTATTTTTCCATTTTGATTGATGGGAATTTTCATTATTTTTGTTTTGTCCTTGTTAATTTCAAGTCCTATTTTGCTAGCCAGTGAAGATAGGCTATCTGTTTTTTCTTGCATGGAATTCACATTATTACTGATAAGAGTTATGTCATCAGCAAAATCAAGATCTTCTAGTTGGGTCCCATGTACCCAGTCAATACCTGTGTTACCTGTGCAGCATTTTTTCATTATGAAGTCTATTGTAATCCCAAAAAGTAAAGGAGACAGTATACATCCTTGTTTCACGCCTGTTTCAATCTGGAACCATTCACTCATCCCTTCTTCTGTCTTGACTGCACAACCATATCCATTGTATAAGTCCTTAATGATGTTGACAATTTTAGATGGTATTCCATATAGACATAAAATTCTCCATAATGAATCTCTGTGTATGCTATCAAATGCCTTCTTAAAATCTATGAAATTCAGTATTAATGGTTTCTGCTTTTCAATATGTTCTTCAAGTATTATTCTGAGAGTAAAGATCTGGTCGAGACAGCTTCTCCCTTTTCGAAATCCTGCTTGTTCTTCTCTCATGAAATATCAGATGCTGAAAAAGTGTCAGATGGTGAAGTGTCAGATGCTGACCAACTGGATTACCTGTGATTACCTGTGATTACCTGTATGCCCATGTGATGAGGTTATGAAGAGAGAATGTGTTAAGAAATAAGTTAAGAGTTCAGGTGAGCCTACTTCTTATTGTTTAAATAACAGAAGTAGTAGATGTACATGGTGGTGGGTACCACTAACTTGAGTAGTTCTTTGATTATATTGCTTTCTGGGGTTTTTTTTTCTTTGTACACCTTGAATGCTCAGAGAGTTATGGCTAGAGATAAGTAACTCTATTGAGCTTTCTGAGAGTTTTGCTGTGGGAAAAACTCTGGTTGGGGGAAGGGAGAATTTATATGGAAGAATGTGGTCAAGGGTAGCTAACCCTTGATATAACTCTATTATGGTTGTTATATCTGTCAGAGTTCGTGATTTCCAAGTCGTTTTTGCACGTGGAAGGTAAGTGAGAGGAGAGAAAGGTTGTGACTGTTGAGTGAGAAGGTAGTGTAGTCCGGTCTGTGTTGAGAAACGTAGTCGCGTTTAGTATGTGATAGTTGCTATCCAGCTTCGATTCTTATGGCGCAATCTCAGTAACTTGGCTAGATAGCAGTCCGGAATTATGCATGTTTCGGAGATATCGTTTTAATATATTTTCGTCGTCAGCCATCATCATCACCAGCATCATCATCATCATCATTACGTTTACGAAATTAATCGGATGTGAGTGCCAAGGTAATGCAATATTGATAGATACGAGGGGTGACTGATAAGTTCTCGGCATAAGGTATAAATACTTGAAACACAGTTTCAAGAAATTAACTGCAACCAATCTTTTTTTACTGAAGTGGTAAGGGATAGCAGAAATTGAGAAAATGGATAAAATTTCTCATCGAGCAGTCATTCACTACCTCTGCATCAAGGGCTTATCATCGAAGGAGATCCATGAGGATATGGTAGAGACTCTAGAGGAGAGTTCCCCTTCTTACAGCACAGTGAAGAAATGGGCAGCATAATTCAAACATGGAAGAGTCTGGAAGATGATCCCCGTCCAGGAAGACCAAGAACGGTAACCACAGATGAATCCACCGGCAGAATCCATGACATGATAATGGAGGATCGACAACTAACTGAGCGATACATTGCTACTGAGTTGGGCATCTCCCAGGAACATAATCATGTCATTATTCACAATGATCTTCAAATGACAAAGGTCCCTGCTCGATGGGTCCTGAAACTTTTTGGGGTTGATCACAAACGACAGCGTCTCAGCATGTCAAGAGACAATCTTGGCCATTTTTATGTGACTGTGGATGAGACTTTGGTTCATCATTTTCAGCCATAAACCAAAGAACAGACAAAGCAGTGGAACCATCACGGATCCCCGCCTCCAAAGAAAGCAAGGGTGGTTCTGTCTGCAGGCAAAGTGAGGGCATCTATCTTTTGGGATTCAGAAGGTGTGATGTTGGTAGACTATTTTCAAAAGGGCAGAACGATCACTGGGGCTTATTATGCTAATCTTGTGAAGCAAGTGCGGGTCATATTGAAGGAAACGCGTTGAGGGAAATTGACGAGAGGAGTCATCTTTCAGCAAGACAATGCTCCAGTTCACAAGTCGGCGGTGGCAATGGCTGCCATTCATGAATGCGGCTTCTAGCTTCTTTAGTATCCTCATTATTCCCCAGATTTGTCCCCTTCGGACTATTACCTGTTTACCAGACTCAAAAAGGAGCTCAATGGTCACAAACTTGCTTCAGGTGATGACGTCATTCATGCTGTAGACCACTTTCTACTGGCACAAGATGCTGACTTTTACAAAGAAGGAATCCGTATGCTCAAGGATCGCTGGACTAAGTGCATAAACTTGCAAGGAGACTATGCTGAGAAATAACCCCAAAAAGTTGTCCACAGATAATCCGTTGTACCTTATGCCGAGAACTTATCAATCACCCCTCGTATATCCAGTGTGCCAGTATGTGATCGTCCTGGGTGTCCTGTAAAGAGTATATCATTGCAGGGAGTGTTTCCTCGTCTTCTGTCTGTACATCAGTAACTGTAGTCAGCACAATAGAGAACCAGCAGCACACAAGCAGAAGCAATGTAAACCAACTAGCAGAAAATTACACCATTCATTTGTTTATAATGCTCTGTATTACAAAGAGAATACGCCTTCATCTTTCAGCCCTATAAACACAAACATGATAACATGTTTTGACTTTATGAATGCTAGCATAGAATTGTGTTCAAAAGTAGGAACCGGTAAGACCAAAATTACATCACTGAAAGCTTCTCTGGCAACAATGTACCCGTATCCTAGCAACGTACATTGTCAGGCTCAGCAAGGGAGGAAAGCGTTAATGAATTCCGCAAATATACAAAGCTTCGATTTTTTTCTGTGCATCAGATTACATTGATCATTGTCCGGTCTATAACATAATCAGTGGTTCCTGAAATCCAGATATTTGCTTGAGGACATTGAACTCTGGCAAGCGGACGATGATTTTGAAAGAAGATAACAGATGACGAGGTAAGCTAAAGACTGGAGTGGGAGACAGGTAAGGAGATAACAAAGGTCCGATGACAGTGGAAATCTCTTAATACACGCAGCACAGTGTCTCTGTCATGGGCAATGAGGTGACAGAATGAATGAATGATCTTTATTTTAAAAGGATGAAGAATTGGGCTCGCAGGCCCGAGATATAGCGAGAGAGAGAGAGAAAGATAGAGAGAAAGAGAGAGAGAAAGAGAGAGAAAGAAAAATAGAGAAAGAAAGAGAGAAAGAGAGAGAGAGAGAAAGAGAGAGAGAGAAAAAGAGAGAGAAAGAGAGAGAAAGAAAGAGAGAAAGAGAGAGAAAGAAAAAGAGAGAAAGAGAGAGAAAAAGAGAGAAAGAGAGAGAGAAAGGGAGCAAAGATGAGTGTGCTGCAGTGATAGCGTGAATATTTGGACATACAGACTTGCTGGTCAAAACACTCTCTCACCTCAGATGTACTCCCTCAAGGGACACAACTAGCTGTACACATACCAAGCAGGAATAAAACAAAACTGACAAAACTTACACTTAAGCATCTGAAACTTCAGCATCTGATATTTCAGCATTCACACTTCAGCATCTGATATTCAGCTTCTGATATTTCAGCATCTGACACTGTCAGAATCTGATATTTCAGCATATGAAAATCCAGAATCTGATATATCAGCATCTGATATTTAAGGATCTGACACTCCAGCATCTGATATTTCAGCATCTGGCACTTTTTCAGCATCAGATATTTCAGCATCTGACATTCATTCAGCATCTGATTTTTCAGCATCTGACACTTCAGCATCTGACACTCCAGCATCTGACACATATACTAGTATTAAGCATCTAAATATTCACAGCAAGTGCCGGTTACCTTGACATGTTGGTGTTAGAAACTACAAACAGTATTACTGTATAAAAGAAAAAAAAGTCTTATCTAAAGAGCAGTAAATCCTGGATCCTTTGCCCCTTTATGGCTTCAAAAGTGTAAAGAGTCGAATCTCCGTCCTTTCCTCTGATGGTCAGAGGTGTTGTGGTCAAGGTTTCGTTGTCTGAAGCAGAATACGATTTCCCACTTTCCTGATACATGTTTGATAATACAGAGAGTTTTGTGCCGACAGATTTTTGATAATACAGGGAGTTTTGTGACGACAGATTTTTGATAATACAGAGAGTTTTGTGCCGACAGATTTTTGATAATACAGGGAGTTTTGTGACGACAGATTTTTGATAATACAGAGAGTTTTGTGCCGACAGATTTTTGATAATGCAGGGAGTTTTGTGCCGACAGATTTTTTATAATACAGGGAGTTTTGTGACGACAGATTTTTGATAATACAGAGAGTTTTGTGCCGACAGATTTTTGATAATGCAGGGAGTTTTGTGCCGACAGATTTTTGATAATACAGAGAGTTTTGTGACGACAGATTTTTGATAATACAGGGAGTTTTGTGACGACAGATTTTTGATAATACAGGGAGTTTTGTGACGACAGATTTGTGATAATACAGAGAGTTTGTGACGACAGATTTTTGATAATACAGGGAGTTTTGTGACGACAGATTTTTGATAATACAGGGAGTTTTGTGACGACAGATTTTTGATAATACAGGGAGTTTTGTGACGACAGATTTTTGATAATACAGAAAGATTTGTGACGACAGATTTTTGATAATACAGGGAGTTTTGTGACGACAGATTTTTGATAATACAGAGAGTTTTGTGCCGACAGATTTTTGATAATGCAGGGAGTTTTGTGCCGACAGATTTTTGATAATACAGAGAGTTTTGTGACGACATATTTTTGATAATACAGAGAGTTTGTGACGACAGATTTTGATAATACAGAGAGTTTTGTGACGACAGATTTGTGATAATACAGAGAGTTTGTGACGAC
The DNA here is from genome assembly GCA_009760885.1 of Achatina immaculata. Lineage (NCBI taxonomy): Eukaryota > Metazoa > Mollusca > Gastropoda > Stylommatophora > Achatinidae > Lissachatina > Lissachatina immaculata. Next base: position 1,046,679 of record CM019691.1, read on the forward strand.
AGATTTTTGATAATACAGGGAGTTTTGTGACGACAGATTTTTGATAATACAGGGAGTTTTGTGACGACAGATTTTTGATAATACAGGGAGTTTTGTGACGACAGATTTTTGATAATGCAGGGAGTTTTGTGCCGACAGATTTTGATAATACAGGGAGTTTTGTGACGACAGATTTTTGATAATACAGAGAGTTTTGTGCCGACAGATTTTTGATAATGCAGGGAGTTTTGTGCCGACAGATTTTTGATAATACAGAGAGTTTTGTGACGACATATTTTTGATAATACAGAGAGTTTGTGACGACAGATTTTGATAATACAGAGAGTTTTGTGACGACAGATTTGTGATAATACAGAGAGTTTGTGACGACATATTTTTGATAATACAGGGAGTTTTGTGACGACAGATTTTTGATAATACAGGGAGTTTTGTGACGACAGATTTTTGATAATACAGGGAGTTTTGTGACGACAGATTTTTGATAATACAGAAAGATTTGTGACGACAGATTTTTGATAATACAGAGAGTTTTGTGACGACAGATTTTTGATAATACAGGGAGTTTTGTGACGACAGATTTTTGATAATACAGGGAGTTTTGTGACGACAGATTTTTGATAATACAGGGAGTTTTGTGACGACAGATTTTTCATAATGCAGAGAGTTTTGTGACGACAGATTTTTTGATAATACAGAGAGTTTTGTGCCGACAGATTTTTGATAACACAGAGAGTTTTGTGCCGACATATTTTTGATAATACAGAGAGTTTTGTGCCGACATATTTTTGATAATACAGAGAGTTTTGTGCCGACATATTTTTGATAATACAGAGAGTTTTGTGCCGACAGATATTTGATAACACAGAGAGTTTTGTGCAGACAGATATTTGATAACACAGAGAGTTGTATGACGACAGATGTTTGATAACACAGAGAGTTGTATGACGACAGATGTTTGATAACACAGAGAGTTGTATGACGACAGATGTTTGATAACACAGAGAGTTCTATGACGACAGATGTTTGATAACATAGAGAGTTGTATGACGACAGATGTTTGATAACACAGAGAGTTTTGTGACGAGTTAGTCAAATGTGAAAAGCATATCAATATTATCGTTACGTGAGAAATGTTTGGTCTGGAAAACTGAGAAATATTTCATGTCAGACTTCTGCTTTAATATTCTAACGCTTTAAATGTTTTGTTTCCTGTTTAACGTCTCCGGACTACTTTCTTTCAAAGGTTATAGGATTAGCAACAATAAATAAATAAATAAATCTTGTTGGAATATAACATTTAAGCGGACAAGTAACACAACTGATTCTTGTCACTTACACGTCAGATCATCTCTCAAGGATGTCACTTACACGTAAAGTCACTTCTTACGAGTGTCACAATGTAGTCACCTCTGTCATGGATGTCTCAATTCCAATCAGCTCTCGTGTATGTCATTTACAAATGTAATCAACTCTCGCGCATGTCACTTACAAGCTAGTTACTTTGTGCATGTCACCTTTTCGCAATGGCTACACACGTTAATCCAAAGATGAACAGCAAAAGGACATATTCTTGAGTGAGTAGATATTGTCAAGAGTCTCAAAAAGTCAACCAGGACAAAATATTTCCACGCGAACACAGAATTTTGTTTAGGAGTTTAACTGAAGTAAAATGTGGTGATATCAGGCCAGTAAGTTGTAACAAGGCTGCAGGAACAAAAGAGATTAGACCACATACGATCTTTGCTGGGTTTCTATGTTCATTGCTCTAATGTAAATTATTGAACTAGAGAGCGGAAGTCGAATCTGCCGTTATTTTCTGTTGTACAAACCAGCACTCTAGGTCAAGAGAACAGACAATGAAACCAGATAACCAGAGCACAGACTTGGACCAGAAGAATAAAAGAACTAAACCAGGACTTGTCAACCTGTGGCGAATCTTAGGATGTTAAGTTTAAGGAAATCAGCGAAACCCATAGCTGACATAATGACGTCAAGGTTGGCGACCCATAGCTGACATAATGACGTCAAGGTTGGCGACCCTTAGCTGACATAATGACGTCAGGGTTGGCGATCCTTAGCTGACATACTGAAGTCAAGGTTGGCGACCCATAGCTGACATACTGACGTCAAGGTTGGCGACCCATAGCTGACATAATGACGTCAAAGTTGGCGACCCTTAGCTGACATTATGACGTCAGGGTTGGCGACCCTTAGCTAACATAATGACATCAGGGTTGGCGACCCTTAGCTGACATAATGACGTCAAGGTTGGCCACCCTTAGTTGACATAAAGAGGTCAAGGTTGGTGACCCTTAGCTGACATAATGACGTCAAGGTTGGTGACCCTTAGCTGGCCAAGACCCTGTCCCATCTCTCCGTTGATACCTCAAGTAATAGGCCTAACCTGGGTAACGGGGCAGGGATCGTCATAGTCTACATGGTGGTGGACTCTGCTTAAGAAGTATTGCACACGCTCTACTTTTTATTTCAACTCAAGGAATTTTTTAAAAATGTCATGACCCTCTCCCCCCCTGCAGTCGATACGATGCTGTATCTCAACATCTTCACCGCATCGGCTGCAAAGAGCCCTAGGTCACGGTTCCAGGGAAACTGAATAAGAAGAAGACGTTCTGAAATGTGATGATGGAGACTGAATAAGAAGAAGACGTTCTGAAATGTGATGAAAATAGTGGTCAGGGCATGAAACGCTGAGAATTACAGTGCTAGACCGAAGCGGAGGAACCTGGAAGTTTGTGTGAAGAAATAAAAATCAGAGAAAGCTGGGAACTAACAACAAAATAGATCAGCTTTGTCAGCTCAATCAATGTAACAACACGAAAGAACAACTTCTGGGAAAAAGATGCTATGTTAACTTAAACTTTACAGGTTATTTTTATTTATTTATTTTTCTTTCGGTAAGATGATATCAGCGAACATGTGCCAGGAAACTGCTGTAAACTGGAGTTTTCAGCTGAACATTAATTTTATGGATGGGCAAAGATACATTACCACAAATATTCTAAACTTTGGCAACTTGAAAGAAAGCCAGACTGGCTATGCATGGAAACGTGCTTGTGCTTTGTGGCATTGATGTATATGATGATACGTTTATAATTTAACCGTTTTATCGCAGAAGCTGGTTAAAATGCGACCGATGGCATCAGGAAAACAAGAGAGTTAAGATGCAAGAGTTAAAGAATAGATCAGACATGAAAGACAAGAAGGGGCAGTTAGAGCAGAAAGTAAATATGTAGAAAACTGCCAGAGATAATGGAAAGAGGTCATAGGAGTGCAAAAATGTAGGAGAAAATGAAACATCACGAACTCAAAAAAATAAGTTCACAGAAAGATCCGCTGAGGAAAAAGAAAAATGTTACAAAATGAATATGTGCCTTGCCTACTGGCTTTGACTATTTTGCTTCTCCAGAGTACACGATCCTTCATGCAGGCCATCAGCTCAGTTGGTGATCTCCTCTCACACCATCCCGTAAGACTGTCCGGTATCATTTCTCTTGGTCTTCCCCTGACTCTTTTTCCCTCTATTTTTCCTGTTATAATATTTTCAATGCCCCCTCTTATCATTGCATGCCATATGAAAGTATATTGTCTGTCTCTTATATTTTTACAAGATTTGTTTTGTCTCTCCAGCTCTTCTCATACATTCCTTATTAGTTATTTTTGCTGTCCAGGGGATTCGCAACATTCTTCACATTTCTGCTGCTTCCAATGATTTTTGTGCAGACCCGCCTATTGTCCATGATTCACTTCCATATAACAAGATAGGTTCAGTATAGCATTTTATGACTCGCTTTATACCACTTATAACAATAACTGCAATAACACAAACCTTTTTTGTGTTCAGAGGTCTAGCCTTTCTGGATTACTTTGCAATTATATGTAGAATAAAGGATAATTATAATTATATAACAAACTTTGCATTGATTTCTTTCACCGTGGATACTTAATACCAAACCTTGTAAAGTTTGGTCGCGATGTGTTGCTTGAACAAGAATTTGTTTCAGATAAAAGTGTCATAAAACTGAAAAAGCTTGTCTGGAAAATCATTTGTACAAGATAAGAAACTGTCAAACGGTCTTTTACGTAGAAACATTCTTTCCAATGTTTCATTAGTTCTACGATATTGAATTAAGTATACTTTAAAATAAGTGTCCGACTTGTTCTCCATGAAAGTTTGGGTTTGTTGTTACTAAAGAAGGATGCAGGGCGTGTCGGAGCAGCACACTGGGGGGGGGGGGGGACTATCATCTACATCATGAACGTGCTTACACTCCGCTACATCTCCATTTTCGTTACACCGATATGCTCTATGTAACTTGATTACCCAGGAGTGACAAAGCGCTAGATTCATACACAAACTTCAGCCATAATCAACATTTTAGCTTCTATCAACTTCACAGCTACGACATAACACAGATCAATCATCGCATAATTCCAGCAGTTACAAGAGAACAGGTTTATTGATGAAGCTCCATTTGTTGGTGCATGTTGCCAATGGAAGTGGAATGAAAAAGCTGATGAAAGTCACAAGAGCATGAAATAAATGTCCAGACGATTGACGTCGCCATGGAATGATCTTCTCACGGCAAAACAAAATGTTAAAGGAACTTCTTCTCACAACATAAAACACAACATACTCCCTCAATCTGAATTCACCACTTTTTCCAGAGGGACAATCTTCCCTCAACTCTACATAAAAACTAAAAAAAAAAAACTGTCCCACAAGGGACAAATTAACCAATTCTAATCATCTCCCTACACAGAGGAAGACTACAACCTGAATTCTACATTTTCAACAACCCGACTAAAAAGTACTAACTCCGAAAGAGAAGCTTGCTTGATCCTACATTTTGGGACCTCCTTCCTTGCCGGTCTCAACCGTTATTTCTTCATTTTTTTCCCCGTCTGTTCTTTTCCTGTGCGTCTCTTCCAATTCGTTTACATTATGTACCAATACGTGCGAACCTCACATCCCCGATTAGCTAGCTGCGCAAGCCTATAAGATTCCAAAATTAGCTCTCTACAGGAGAGATTACTCTTTTTCTCTTATCCAAACCATTTATCTATCCTATTCCGTTACATTATGTCGCGCAGATTAAGTTGTAAATCAGTCTTCGATTAGTTTTCTCTCACATGATTAACTTCCTGCCAGGCTGATTTTGTGAGCAAGTGTCACTTATTTAACGAGTCCACAAAAGTTCACTTTGTGTCCTGTATTTATCTTCATTTCCAATAGCGTAACACATTTCATTTTTCCTCCCGTCAGTTTCTTGAAGCGTTACAACTTATTAGTAAAATTAATATCGAGCCTGTTGATTCTGCACATCTACTAGATCTCTCTCTGTGTCTGTGTTTATGGTGGGCCAGATCGGAAATGACATAATGCTCTGCCAGTACCTGTTAAATACCTCATTAGGTATTCACTTTCATGTTTAATTATATTCCTCTGGCATATTTGTAACCCGGATGTTACCCCGCCATCTTTAGGTCTCGCGGCGTACAAATATGTCGGAGGACGGTAACTGTTATCATGGATCATAAGCCAGAGTTGATCCTTTACATAGTCGTCTCTAAATCAGGCTGCTGTGCCACTTAAGCCTGGCTGACAAAGTCGGGATCAAGGCTCTGTCCACGGCGGCGGAGTCTGTTGAAAAACTTAATTCGTGGATCCGCTCTAGAAATTAAAAAAAAAACAGCAGCAGTCAACTTCCTGTCCGACTCTTAGCCAGAGTTTCAGCATCATCATCAGGTACAGTTCCACCGAGATGCAACAACAGCGGTCTCACTGTTTCTTCAAGTTCGCTGTACAGCATGTGAGCGTTGTTGTTGACAAGATGCGGAAGTCACTGTTTACTGCAAGATTAAATCATTTTATAGAGCAAGATTAAATCATTGTCTACAGCCAGATTAAATCACTGTGTACAGCAAGATTAAATCACTGTGTACAGCAAGATTAAATCACTGTGTACAGCAAGATTAAAGCACTGTGTACAGCAAGATTAAATCATTGTGTACAATACATTGGATGGAGATTGAGAGTTATTCCGTGTGATGATCACTGTTTTGAATATTAACATTATACTTTAATGTATTATAATGTTACAGTTACAACACCCTTCACTTCACAATGTTTATCTCCGATTATATTCTTACCTTTATCTTGGATAATTCTGTCGGGGTTTTATTTCTTATATACTGCAGCTTCTACAGGATCTAATTAATCCTTGTGCTATATTTGCTACAGCAGTTTTCTAGTTTTTTTTTCTGCTATAGTTTTCTTTCTAACAGACTTTTTTCTTACCATTTCTGACGTTTCTAGAAGAGATAATTTACCGTTCTGTTTTCTGCGTCTTTTCTCGCCATCTTGTCACGTGGATCTTATTGCCAGCGACCCCTGGGTCAGGTCTGTAATGTTGTTTACTGTGGGTACATGTTTAAAATATTGAACTGTTCTGAAGTTCTCCAGCCTGGCACAGCTGGTGTATGGGTTGATTTGTTGGAGCAACTTTTCTGTCAGTTGCCTGTGAGAAAGCTTCGAAGTTTAGTCCGCTGTTATTTGCTGCCTGATTGCTTGTCTGTATTGATCTAAAGCCGTCGACTGTTTTCTCGTTCGAGACTGATTGTTTTTTTTTTTTTTTTGCAGGGTGGATTGATATTGCTCGTGCTCACTCAAGCGGGAAAAGTATTTTTCTTGCCAAGATATATCCTGAACTCAACTTAATAATTAGTGTATAAGTATACAACTATACACGAAACACTGCAGTAAAGCTGTGAAAACAGAATGTATAAACTAGGAAAAAGTAGGAACAATTTTATTACTTAATCACTACAAAGCTTGTAGTCGTTAAGTAATAAAGCTGTTCTTAATTTTTTCCTAGTTTATACATTACAACTTTGTAGTCGTGAAGTAATAAAGCTGTTCTTACTTTTTTTTATCCCACTTTATACATTCTGACCTCAACTTGTCTCGTATCGTCTTTGTGTATCGTCCAGAGACGCCATGTTTATCTCAGTGTTATTCTCACTTTTCACTTGCTGTAATCCAAAGATTCAAGCAGCCTTAAATCTATTTTTCCTTTATTTTTCTAAAGCATTTCTTACCTTAAATATTTTTCCTTTATACGAGGGGTGATTGATAAGTTCTCGGCATAAGGTACATATACTTGAAACACACAGTTGATATTAGGTGCATTTGTAGATCAGGTTAATGTAAGATTAAGCACCAAGTTTCAAGAAATTAACTGCAACCAATTTTTTTACAGGCTACTGAGGTAGTAAGGGGTGGCAGAAATTGAGAAAATGGACAACATTTCTTATCGAGCAGTCATTCGCTACCTCTGCATCAGGGGCTTATCATCGAAGGAGATCCATGAAGATATGGTGGAGACTCTATGGGAAAGTGCCCCTTCTTATAGCACAGTGAAGAAATTGGCAGCTCAATTCAAACATGGAAGGGAGAGTCTGGAAGATGATCCCCGCTCAGGAAGACCAAGAACGGTAACTACCGATGAAACCAGCGGCGGAATCCATGACATGATAATGGAGGATCGACGACTAACTGAGCGGTACATTGCTACTGACTTTGGCATCTCCCAGGAAAGTGTTCATGCCATTATTCACAATGATCTTCAAATGACAAAGGTCTCTGCTCAATGGGTCCCGAAACTTCTTGGAGCTGATCACAAACGACAGCGTCTCAACATGTCAAGAGACAATCTTATCCATTTTTCTGTAGATCCTGAAAAGTTTCTTCAGCAATTTTAGATGAGACTTGAGTTCATCATTTTCAACTAGAAACCAAGGAACAGTCAAAGCAGTGGAAACATCATGGATCCCCACCTCCAAAGAAAGCAAGGATGGTTCTGTTTGCAGGCAAAGTGATGGCTTCCATCTTTTGGGATTCAGAAGGTGTGGTATTGGTAGACTATCTTCAAAAGGGCAGAACGGTCACCGGGGTCTATTACGCTAATCTTGTGAAGCAACTGCGGGTCAAACTGAAGGAAAAGCGTCGAGGGAAATTGACGAGAGGTGTCATCTTTCAGCAAGGCAATGCTCAAGTTCACAAGTCGGCGGTGGCAATGGCTGCCATTCATGAATGCGGCTTCCAGCTTCTTGAACATCCTCCTCATTCCCCAGATTTGTCCCCTTCGGACTATTACCTGTTTACCAAATTCAAAAAGGAGCTCAATAGTCGCAAATTTGCTTCAGATGATGACGTCATTCATGCTGTAGACCACTTTATACTGGCACAAGATGCTGACTTTTACAAAGAAGGGATCTGTTTGCTCAAGGATCGCTGGACTAAGTGCATAAACTTGAGAGGGGACTATGTTGAGAAATAACCAAAAAAAGTTGTCCACAAATAATCCGTTGCACCTTATGCCGAGAACTTATCAATCACCCCTCGGTTGCATTTGTTTCCTTAAAATGTTTTCCTTTACAGCATTTGTTTCCTTAAAATGTTTTCCTTTACAGCATTTGTTTCCTGTGTGTCATCGCTAAATGGGCTGCTGCAGTGTTGTGATGTCTACTCTCTGGTGACGTTACAGGATCTGATTTCTTTATCAAAGTTGGATATACTCACATTGAGTATTATATTCACATTGAGTATTATATTCACATTGAGTATTATATTCACATTGAATATTATATTCACATTGAGTATTATATTCACACTGAGTATTATATTCACATTGAGTATTCTTACTTTGTATTTTTCCAGGGTCAGTGGATCTCTGACAGTTTGGACTAAGAGTTAGATTCCCAGGTCTCTCACTCAGGTGAGCAGTCTGGTACAAAGTGATACTGGAGTTGTTCTACTGAGTTTCTTGTGCATGCTGTGTGTCCTTTTTTGTATATGTTGTGTGTTTTCTTATATATGTTGTGTGTTTTCTTATATATGCTGTGTGTTTTTTATATATGTTGAGTGTTTAATTATACATGGTGTGTGTTTTCTTGTATATGATGTGTGTTTTCTTATATAATGTTGAATGTTTTCTCATATATGCTGAGTGTTTTTTCATATATGTTGAGTGTTTTCTTATATATGTTGAGTGTTTTCTCATATATGCTGAGTGTTTTTTCATATATGATGTGTGTTTTCTTATATAATGTTGAGTGTTTTCTCATATATGCTGAGTGTTTTTTCATATATGTTGTGTGTTTTCTTATATAATGTTGAGTGTTTTCTCATATATGCTGAGTGTTCTTTCATATATGCTGAGTGTTTTCTTATATATGTGTGTGTGTGTTTTCTTAAATATTCTGTGCTTTCTTATATATGCTGAGCGTTTTCTTATATATGTGTGTGTGTTTTCTTAAATATTCTGTGTTTTCTTATATATGCTGAGCGTTTTCTTATATATGTTGTGTGTTTTCTTAAAAATGCTGTGTGTTAAGTCTAATGTTTGTGTGGCAATTCATTTATAATTTAAAGACACATTTTGGGATTAATTTTAGTAAATTAAAATATTATTTTTCTACTTTAATTAAACTCAGCTAACATCAATAGAGAGAATTAGACTAGACAAGAGACAAAGAAAAACAATATAGGTAGCACGCAGACATGAAATGATGTAGGGAAGACCACTAGAAAAAGTGAAAGGATTTCTGTACGTAAGAACAAGAAGAACAGAAAATGAGAAAAGCTGAAATGACGATATCAGGAATATCGGGTTTCATGTAGACTTCTTCCTCAACAAGACTCTTAAGTTCCCAATCAGATAAAGACTGGAAACATGTGGCCATGATTATTTTGTTTCCTGTTGTCTGATATCATTTTTGTTTAACAAACTCTTGAAATTTGTCTGCAACATAGACCAATATGTTTGCTTTCAAATCTAAGCTCTCACACATAGAGCAGTATGTTTGTTTTCAAATCTAAGCTCTCACACATAGACCAATATGTTTGCTTTCAAATCTAAGCTCTCACACATAGAGCAGTATGTTTGCTTTCAAATCTAAGCTCTCACACATAGAGCAGTATGTTTGCTATCAAATCTAAGCTCTCACACATAGAGCAGTATGTTTGCTCTCACACATAGAGCAGTATGTTTGCTATCAAATCTAAGCTCTCACACATAGAGCAGTATGTTTGCTATCAAATCTAAGCTCTCACACATAGAGCAGTATGTTTGCTTTCAAATCTAAGCTCTCACACATAGAGCAGTATGTTTGCTTTCAAATCTAAGCTCTCACACATAGAGCAGTATGTTTGCTATCAAATCTAAGCTCTCACACATAGAGCAGTATGTTTGCTTTCAAATCTAAGCTCTCACACGGATGTTAAGCCTGCATTGTCTGGTTTTAATGGAAGATCTAGCGGAGGAGGGTGCTGTCCGTTCTGGCCATCCACGACCCCCAGCTGACAAGCCAGCCTCAGGGTTGGCGAACCATAGCTGACCAAGACCCTGTTCTACCTCTCCGTTGGTACCCCTACTACCAGGTCTAGCCAAACTAACGGGGCTGCGATCGTGGTGGTGGAGCCTGCTAAGAAGTACTTCTGCTTTTCTATCTCCATTCGGGGGCTGAAAAAGTAGCAGCCATGGCCCGCTCCCAATCCGACACGACCCTGTACCTCAACATCTTCACTGTATCGTTTACAAAGAACACCAGCTCGCAATTGTAAGGAGGCTGAAAAGGAAGAAAAAGTATGGAAGGTGTTAAATTATTAGGTCGTCTTCAGTACGTACATGGCTGACTTCAGTACGTATATGACTGAATTCACTACGTACATAGCTGACGTACATGGCCATTCTCAGTAAGAAGAATTTCAGTAATTATATGATCGACTTCAGTAAGTACATGACTGATTTCAGTATGTATATGATTGACTTCAGTAAATACATGATTGACTTCAGTAAGTACATGACTGACTTCAGTAAGTACATGACTGACTTCAGTAAGTACATGACTGACTTCAGTAAGTACATGACTGACTTCAGTAAATACATGACTGACTTCAGTAAGTACATGACTGACTTCAGTAAATACATGACTGACTTCAGTAAATACATGACTGACTTCAGTAAGTACATGACTGACTTCAGTAAATACATGATTGACTTCAGTAAATACATGATTGACTTCAGTAAGTACATGACTGACTTCAGTAAGTACATGACTGACTTCAGTAAGTACATGACTGACTTCAGTAAGTACATGGAGATCTTGAGAACGTAAGTGACCTGTCTTCAGCAAGTACACGGCCATCTTCAGAAACCTTAAATCTGTTTTCCAGTACTCTAATGTCTCTCTTCCTTGCTGCAAATGGAGCTCGTCATCTTAGACATATTTGTTATATTCAAGCTGTTCCGCGTGCATCCAAGTTAATGTTCTTGAATATGTTTGTTATGCAGAGATTTCCTTTTTGCGTTTGCCCAGTCTTAAGAAATATGTACCTGGGGCTTCCCAGGTAACAGGGAAAGGTGCTGGCATTCCTGCTTTAAATACTCTAACATTTCAAACTCCTACGACTTGCAAATACCACGGGACATAGATCATTTATTTAACTTCCGGAGAGTTAATGAGATAGATCATATATTTAACGTCCGGAGAGTTAATGAGATAGATCATTTATTTAACGTCCGGAGAGTTAATGAGATAGATCATTTATTTAACGTCCGGAGAGTTAATGAGATTTTCATGCTCAGATCAAAGAGTTATCTAGTCAAAATTTCATTCAGTGGTAGGAGATATATCTGAGAAAAGTTACATATAGATCTGAGAAATATGTAACAAAAGTCTCTTGTACAGATCTCAATGTCTGGAATAGAGTGAAAGATGTATGATAAAGGGCAGAATGTCAGACAGGCCTGCGTGCCCAATTCTTAACCCTTTTGAAATAAAGATCAATCAATCAATCAATCAAAATTTCATATGTGGATACGAGAGCTACGTAACAAATGTTTCATGTATAGATACAAGAGCGTTGTAACAAATGTTTCATTATAGATACAAGAGCTTTGTAACAAATATTTCATTATAGATACAAGAGCTTTGTAACAAATGTTTCATTATAGATACAAGAGCTTTGTAACAAATGTTTCATTATAGATACAAGAGTGTTGTAACAAATGTTTCATTATAGATACAAGAGCTTTGTAACAAATGTTTCATTATAGATACAAGAGTGTTGTAACAAATGTTTCATTATAGATACAAGAGCTTTGTAACAAGTGTTTCATTATAGATACAAGAGTGTTGTAACAAATGTTTCATTATAGATACAAGAGCTTTGTAACAAATGTTTCATTATAGATACAAGAGTGTTGTAACAAATGTTTCATTATAGATACAAGAGCTTTGTAACAAGTGTTTCATTATAGATACAAGAGCTTTTTAAAACATGTTTCATGTGTAGATGCAAGAGCTTTGTAATAAATGCTTTATGTGTAGATACAAGAGTTTTGTAACAAATATTTCATATGTGGATGCGAGAGCTGTGTAACGAATGTTTCATGTGTACATACAAAAGCTGTGTAACAAGTGTTTCATGTATAGGTATGAGATCTATCTAAAGTCGAGTCTCACACACGACTGCATATTTTCCTTCTACAGAATGTGTCGACCTGGGGATATCAAACTAACATGTAGACAAAATTATCGCTCTATTATCATTATTGTCATCGCCGTTTTGGCCATGTTAGCTACAGTCATTATTATGCCACTTATCAACGAGAAGGATCCCATACACAAAAAATACCTTACACATGTGAGTACAAGCTTCTGTATGTGTACTTTCTTATGTTTGTCTGCTTTTCTGTTGATGTGTCTACAATAAGAAAAATATTAAAAGGCTAGATGAAGACAACAACATATTTAATTTTTTTTTTTTTTTTTGGGGGGGGGGGTTGGCTTCTTTTCATCTGAATTCAATATTTGAAAGTTAACAAAGAACAAATGAAGACCTTTTGTACTATCGGCTTTGTATTTTATGAGATTTCCAGGAAATTTGTTTTTTAAATTTTGTTTCATAATCCATTGTACGTTCATCAAGCACTGTTACATCATGCCGAGTACGATCCCTCTAACAGTCTCATCCTGAATTGTTTTCTGGCATTCATTTGTTCGTAGAATCAAATTTTACCGCGAACAAAATTCGGTATTTATAGTTTTTTTCCCCCTCTCCTCAAACTTTCCAGTAACTATTCAGTGACATCAAAGGCAAGAAGTAGGAAAGTATAAGAAAGCCATTTCTTAAACTGAAAATAAATGAACTATTTATATACAGTCCAAAGTGTGCCAAACCTCAGCGGTGCATGAGATAGAGCAAAGAGTTATATTCTGAAGTGTTCTTCCGTGACCCATTTCATCAGTTGCCAGAGAAAACACCTGTAATAGAAGCTCTCCTCCAGGTGAAATTTTCTCAGCTCTTAGTCTAACATTTACACACAAACGAAGATGGCGTCGAAGTTACAGTTTATCTTCAAAGTTTACGGAACATGTTTTTTTTTTATGTCAGCACGAGTATAGTCCGTTGTGGACGGGACATACCTGTAAGTGAAATAATGTTTTCTCTTCCAGCACCGCCAACCACGCACAGGGCAATCTCAAGTAAGCCTCTCCCTGCAGGCAAATGTTTTCTTTTTCCTTGATCACTTTTACCCTACACCTGCGAGCTATGAGCCATCTTTTACAAGGAGTGGATTGTTTTCATCGTGGATCTCCAACATATCAGCTGGGTCGATTGTAAAGCTTTCATTGTAGATTTCCAACCTATCAGCTGGGTCGATTGTAAAGCTTTCATTGTAGATTTCCAACCTATCAGCTGGGTCGATTGTAAAGCTTTCATTGTAGATTTCCAACCTATCAGCTGGGTCGATTGTAAAGCTTTCATTGTAGATTTCCAGCCTGCAAGCCGTATCGATTGTAAAGCTTTCATTGTAGATTTCCAGCCTGCAAGCCGTATCGATTGTAAAGCTTTCACTGTAGATTTCCAACCTATCAGCTGGGTCGATTGTAAAGCTTTCATTGTAGATTTCCAACCTATCAGCTGGGTCGATTGTAAAGCTTTCATTGTAGATTTCCAACCTATCAGCTGGGTCGATTGTAAAGCTTTCATTGTAGATTTCCAGCCTGCAAGCCGTATCGATTGTAAAGCTTTCATTGTAGATTTCCAACCTATCAGCTGGGTCGATTGTAAAGCTTTCATTGTAGATTTCCAACCTATCAGCTGGGTCGATTGTAAAGCTTTCATTGTAGATTTCCAGCCTGCAAGCCGTATCGATTGTAAAGTTTTCACTGTAGATTTCCAACCTATCAGCTGGGTCGATTGTAAAGCTTTCACTTTAGATCTCCAACCTATCAGCTGGGTCGATTGTAAAGCTTTCACTTTAGATCTCCAACCTATCAGCTGGGTCGATTGTAAAGCTTTCACTTTAGATCTCCAACCTATCAGCTGTATAGATTGTAATGTATATAGAACGTATCTCCTATTTACAAACTGCTCATAAGAAGACAATTTAATTTTAGACTATATAAAGCAAAAGTAAGAACAGCTTTATTAATTAACGAACTCACATTTCTTGACGTTCCAGTCTACACCTAAATCACACAAAAACATGAGGGAGAAAGAGACAGAAGAGAAAATATAAATTCACATTATAATATACTACAAATAAGAATGGAGAAAATGAATAGAAATGAAAGAGCACTTAGTCTTCAAGGCTTTTGTTTTAAATAGCTTAATATTTGCCACTGGCAACATCTGCAAAGAAGCTAACATACACAATTAAAATTCCACCACAAAACAGTTCATCTTTAATAATAGTGTCGACAAACCCACAGCTTCTTTCAGATAACACATCCAATAGATAGGTGGACCATAAATAAACTCCTTTTCACACCAAGAACGTGTAGCCACATCAGGGAAAGACCTACAGCAGAAGATGGATAATTTACCACTCAGAATCATCATCATCATCATCATCATCATTGCCTTTCACTCCCTTGAGAGCATAGGCCACGGATAAAGGCTATCCAGTCATCCCTGTTCTTTGGACTTATTCTCTGCTTCCATGTGTATCCCTTGTCTCTGAGCACTGTCATAATTTCTCTTCTCTAAGTAAGTCCAGGTCTTCCTCGTTTTCTATTTCCTTGAGGATTCCATGTCATTTCCTGTCTTGCTATGCTGGTGTCGGGTTTCCTCAAAGTGTGGCCAATCCACCTCCACTTCCTAGACATGATTTGTAGGTTCATAGGTTCTTGTACCGTCCTTTCTCAGATCTCCTCGTTCCTGATCTTATCCTGCCATTTAATGTTTAAAATCCACCTCAAGCAGTAGTTCATGAATGTATGTATCCTCTGTTCACATAATTTAGCAATTAAAAAGGCATATGAAAATCACAAGAGGAAGATCAGTGCTGAAAAGAAGCTGAAGTCATGACCATTGCGAGATAAGAAATCCAAACAAAGATCTTCCTAGACAACCAGCCCTTAAAACAAGTGAAACATTTCAAATACCCAAGCTCACCTCATCATACTCAGGGAAAACTGACGCTGAGATTGAGAACAGATCGGGCGAAACAGGTCATCCAATAAATGGCGTCTTTACTGAAAAATAAAAACATCACAGCTGAAGCACAAAGAGGACTACACCACGGTTATTCTCCTAACTCTATGTAGTCAACGTCAAACATGGACACTAACAGTCCAGTCTATGTAATCAGTGTCAAACATGGACACTAACAATCTATGTAGTCAATGTCAAACATGGACACTAACAATCTATGTAGTCAGTGTCAAACATGGACACTAACAATCTATGTAGTCATTGTCAAACATGAACACTAACAATCTATGTAGTCAGTGTCAAACATGGGCACTAACAGTCTATGCAGTCAGTGTCACACTTGGACACTAACAGTCTAGGTAGTCAGTGTCAAACATGGACACTAACAGTCTAGGTAGTCAGTGTCAAACATGGACACTAACAGTCTAGGTAGTCAGTGTCAAACTTGGACACAAATAGTCAAAAGCAAAGGGGAAAATCAACACGTCGGAGATGAGATGTTAAACATTGACAATAAGAATTGTAGGAAACAGAGAGAGAGAGAGAGAGAGAGAGAGAAAGAGAGAGAGAGAAAGAGAGAGAGAAAGAGAGAGAGAAAGAGAGAGAAAGAGAGAGAGAAATAGAGAGAGTGAGAGAAAGAGATTGATTGATTGATTGATTGATTGATTGATTGATCTTTATTTCAAAAGGGTTAAGAATTGGGCACGCAGGCCCATCTGACATTCTGCCCTTTATCATACATCTTTCACTCTATTCCAGACATTCTACAAATATGCTGTTCAAATAACAAACATAATTAACATTGAAGCTGAGAGACATAAAATAAAATATAACATTTACGTTTCGCTCTTAAACATTCACTCAGTACAGAAGTAACTACATACATTATAAATGACTATCTACTAAACAAAATTTTCGGGACTATTCAGAAAACAATTAATTGTATTCGGTGTCTGTAAGAGCAGCTTAAGATAACTTTTAAGTTTTATAATTCATAGAGGCATGTAGTCGACATCAAATAGATATTGGGAAAGCTTGTAGTTGTAGGAAGGAGTATAATTTATATTTTTTATATAGGATGGGAGGGTATTCCAAAGAGCAGCAAATAACTAAAGCTTTTCTTGTAAAGATCAAGTCTAGGTTTTGGAAGACATATGTTATTCAAGCATTGGCTGCACTTTGGGCTAAATTTAAACAGGTTCCATAGATAAGGCGGGGCATGCCGTGAGAGAATTTGATGTACTAACTTGGCTTTGTTGAAGAGGAACCTGTTCTTAAGAGGTAGTATTTTGATACGTTTGTGATGATTAGTTGTTTATGCTTGATCTTTGTCACTAATAAGCTTTACTGCTCGCTTTTGGAGAGAGCAAAGCCTCTTTGTATTTGACACTGAGCAACCATCCCAAACTGTTGAGCAATAGTCTAAATGTGTTTGTATATGAGCTATGTAGTATGTCTTCCTAGTGTCTTGATCGATGAAGTGCTTAATTTTAGCTAATTGGTATACTTTTTGTGCGATGAGTTTTGTTAGACATTGCACATGAGAGTTCCAGGTCAGATGTTGGTCAATAATAAGACCTAGTGTTTTGTGCTCGCTAACGTTTTCTATCTGTGATGTTTCTGTACAGAGCCGAAGTGTTGTTTTTGTTGCGTTTTGTAGTTTCTGTCTTGTTGTTATGAGCATTGATTTTGTTTTATCGGTGTTTATAATCATGCCATTATTTTTGCTCCATCCAATTAAATTGTATAACTCGACCTGAAGAGTTGATTCTAGATTAACACAATCGTAGTCACTGGTGTAGACTGTGCAATCATCGGCAAAAAGGTCACAAGAAGAGTGTTTAAGATGAAGTGGAAGATCATTGATATAGATAGCAAAGAGCAACGGGCCTAGAATAGAACCTTGCGGAACACCAGAATTTGATAGAGAATTGTTGAAGAATACTACCTGTTGTCTGTCTGAAAGAAACGATGCAATTAATTTTATTAGGTCAGGGTGCAGTCTATAAGTCTTTATTTTTCTTACAAGAATATCGTGGTCAATCATATCAAATGCCTTTTTAAAGTCGACAAAGATGGCACCACATAGTCTGTCGTCATTTATGTTTACTAACCAGTTTTCTGTCATTTTGGTAAGAGCTGTGTGGCAGGAATGATTGGGTCTAAAGCCTGACTGACTGTCTATGAGTAAATTGTTCTCTTGCATGTGTCGTAGAGTTATTTTGTGTATGTGTTTTTCGAGTGGTTTTGATAATGACGATAATATGGATATTGGTCTATAGTTGGTAAGATTGTTGGATGAGCCAGATTTAAAGCGAGGATACACCTTAGCAGTTTTAAAAGCCTAAGGAAAATAACATTTTGCAACGCACTGGTTGTAAATATATGTTAGTATATGTGAAATGACAGGTGCAGCAGAACGTAAGATCTTATTACTAATATCATCAAGCCCAGCTGTATTGTTGAGAGAGAAAGAGAGAGAGAGAGAAGGAGAGAGAGAGAAAGAGAGAGAGAAAGAGAGAGAAAGAGAGAAAAAGAGAGAGTGAAAAAGAGAGAGAGAAAGAGAGAGAGAAAGAGAGAGAAAAAGAGAGAGAGAAAGAGAGAGAGAGAAAGAGAGAGAGAAAGAGAGAGAAAGACAGAGAGAAAGAGACAGAGCGAGAGAAAGAGAGAAAGAGAGAGAAAGAGAGAGAGAGACAGGAAGAGAGAGAGAGAGAGGTCACCCACATTAGAGATGGAGAGAGGACAGGACAGAAACCTTAAATATCCCTTTATAAGAAGCAAATTGCAGAGTGTATTTGTTCCCTCAACACTAAAAGCTTTGTGAGGACGAAGATACGACAAGAGAAGACAAGACGAGACAAGGCAAGTCTAATACTGTGTTATCACAGTTTTACTGTCTTTGTGCACATTTATACATTCAGTGTTTACAAGTATGTTGTGCATATTTATATATTCAGTTTTATACAAGTACGTTGTGCGCATTTATACATTCCGTTTTATGCAAGTACGTATACTTACATTTAAAAACTGTTGGTGTGAAGACAACTTCCTATGCTGCATCCTTTACTCTTGCAGAGAATTTTTGTGGGACTGTTCTGTAGGGGTATGGCTAAAATATATTTATTCCGAGAATTGTCTTTTAGGCCGAATGGTTCTGCCGGCTGAAGCACAGGCCCGAGAGTGGCATGATAATGACCACTGAGCAACGAGGTTTTGTACATATTAACTAGTCTTAGAACTTTGTCTGTGTTTGCACCACTGTCTTGTGGGTGGCGACCTGGGAGTGCTGAAGACTAACGGGGAAAGTCCTGAGAGAAAAACCAGAAGTAATCTTGAAAAGGTCAAGGCCGAGTTGAGCTAGCCTGATAATTTTCATCATCTGGGCCGAGTTGAACTAGTCTGATAATTTTCATCATCTGGGCCGAGTTGAACTAGTCTGATAATTTTCATCATCTGGGCCGAGTTGAACTAGTCTGATAATTTTCATCATCTGGGCCGAGTTGAACTAGTCTGATAATTTTCATCATCTGGGCCGAGTTGAACTAGTCTGATAATTTTCATCATCTGGGCCGAGTTGAACTAGTCTGATAATTTTCATCATCTGGACCGAGTTGAACTAGTCTGATAATTTTCATCATCTTGGCCGAGTTGAACTAGTCTGATAATTTTCATCATCTTGGCCGAGTTGAACTAGTCTGATAATTTTCATCATCTTGGCCGAGTTGAACTAGTCTGATAATTTTCATCATCTTGGCCGAGTTGAACTAGTCTGATAATTTTCATCATCTGGGCCGAGTTGAACTAGTCTGATAATTTTCTGGAACGGTCACATGACTTAGATAATGTTTTAACTGTGTGACGGTCACATGACTGAGAGAATGTTTTAACTATGAAACGGTCACATGACTTAGAGAATGTTTTAACTATGAAACGATCACATGACTTAGAGAATGTTTTAACTATGAAACGGTCACATGACTTAGAAAATGTTTTAATTGTGCGGCGGTCACATGACTTAGAGAGTGTTTTAACTGTGATGCTTCACATGACTTAGAAAATGTTTTAACTTTGAGGCGGTCACATGACTTAGAGAATGTTATATTCAGAGAAAATATCAGATTCCGCGTAGGAAATGTTGACTCTGAAGCAGAAAAGAAATTGTTGAACCTAAAATAGAAAAATTACATGAAATGGTATACATGAAAATTCTAGAGTCGTGGACATATAAAATTTTGAATTTCTTTATTCATGTTAAAAATTTTAAATAAAAGACTGAAAAATATTCAGCCTTATATAGAAAATATTTAAGGACTCTTAGTTATAGCAATGAGCTAAAATATACTTAAAGAAAGAAAATGTTAATCCTAATTCTACAGATGTTGAGTTTCATATAGGGAAAATGTGAAATTTTACACAAAGAAAATATGGAAACCTACACGGAGGAAATATCCGATCTTAACACATAAAAAATATAGAATCTTACATGATAAAATGTGTAATCTTACACAGAGAAATTATGGAATCTTGGAGGAGAAAATATAACGTCTTAAAAGGATGAAATGTCGGATTGTAACAGTAGAAATGTCGGATCTTAACAGTAGAAATGTCGGATCTTAACAGTAGAAATGTCGGATCTTGCATAAAACTGAACGTGTGTGTGTGTACGTTAGAGCATCACGCTGGAACGCCTGGAGAAATTTCAGCCAAACCTGGCACACATATGACTTACAATTTGGACAATACACCGTGGGGGTTAGATCATCCCTGGGATACTCCTATGAACTATAGGTATCGGGTGACATGTAAAAATAATCGAAAATGAACGATATTGATGTTGATTCCATAGTTTTTGGGGTCGCTGAGATGAATAGTGACACTTCTGGTGCCGTTTAAGGCCAATTTCAGCCCCAAACGGCATGAGGGGAGGCCTTGGGGTGGGATGGGGATGACATGTAAAAATAATAGAAAACGACCGACATTAGTGTTGAATCCATATTTTTCGGAGTCGCTGAGATGAATTGTGACATTCACGATGCCGTTTAAGTCCAGGTTCAGCTTCCATCGGCATGGGGGGTGGGTGTGTGAGAAGTTGTGAAAAATAAAATGTCCAAATTTAGCGAGATTAGTGTCGAATCGATAGTGTTCGGGGTCGCTGAGCTGATTGGCGGCAGCCCTGATGACAAGCCCACGTTTAGTCGAATAGAACTAACAGAATTCTGTAGAACCGTCTAGACTCTGTAGAACCTTCTAGAAGGTTGTGGAAATGACTAGAACATTGTAGAACTTTATAGAAGATTGTGGAACTGAATAGACCTGTGTAGAACCTTCTAGAAGGTTGTGGAAATGACTAGAACATTGTAGAACTTTATAGAAGATTGTGGAACTGAATAGACCTCTGTAGAATCTTCTAGAAGGTTGTGGGAATTAATAGAACTGTGTTGATTGGGATAAACAAATACCTGGGCAACGCTGGGTAATCAGCTAGTCACATTTAAAATACGCATTCTTCGAACAAATTAACACAACCCCCCCCCCCAAAAAAAAAAAGACAAAAAACATTATGGGACAGAGACAAATCATGGAAGTGCGGTTTTTTTTTTTTTTGCATAAACTTCCTCTCTACATCAGTTCTTCTAAAACTGCACCATACATCATCGTCTAACTCTACAACATAAGCCGTGCTGAGTGCAGAAAACATACAAACAGAAAACAGTAGGCAGAAAACTAACAGCTCGGACAGAAGCAAAAACATCTGCGTAGTCGTTTACAGCAAACAATCTGCTACCAGCAGCCATTGGCTTCAACAATAGGAGAGAAGTTTTAAACCCTGACCATGTCAAAACTACGCAAGGTTTGCAGAAAGAACAGTTTTCAAAGCCTGAACTACAGACTGAAAAGAAACCCAGTGTATGTAGTACTGACACTAGACTCTGATTGAAAGATGTGATCTCCAAACTGATTGGCTGACAAAATTTGTGTGGATATTCGTGTTTATAAATAAAAAATGACAATTAAAAGAACACAGACGATTTGAGAAATATTATCCAGAATATGAAGATAACTGTGAAATAAAGTCGGCTGATGGTTGAGAAGAAACGTCAATCCATGGATCACTAAAAATGTTCAAACTGTGAAAGTGAAGTCTTCACTGAGTTAGGAGTGTTATCGCGTACATAGAATGTGTCAGATTTTTGGGACTCTTGGCCTCTCTACGACAACCAATCTGCCATTGATATCTTGTTTTGTAGACAAGAAATGTTTAAAAACTGATAAACATTTTTCATGTGAAAGGAAATAAAAATTTCACTTTCCATCGATAATGTCCCCTGTTTCAGCGCTTCATTGAATGGATACTGAAAACAGATCCTATCTAGTTCTTCAATCTGGCCAGGTTTTATAGCTGCAGACTTTTCTCGCTGCTGACTGCATTTATTGTTAGAGCTGACTGCATTTATTGCCAGAGCTGGCTGCATTTATTGCTTGCCTTGCAGCATTTAGTAAACTTTATGGGGCAGAAACTGGCATTGTAAAAAAAAAAGTCGAGCACTGAATATAAAATCAGGTGAGCTGCATTTGAAAAGTGTCATTCTAATCTAACACCCTCATCATCCTCATCCTCTTCTTCCTTCTCCTCCGTCTTCAACTTCTTCTTCTTCTTCTTCTTCTTCTTCTTCTTCTTCTTCTTCTCCTTCTTCTGTTCAAGAATAAAAAATTCCAAAGTTGTGGTCGGGGTTAACGGGAGTGATCGAAGTCAGAGAACTTCGGCGAAAACAGACATACATAACTTAGAGAAACTAGGAGAACAGATATACACAACTTAGAGAAACTAGGAGAGCAGACATACATAACTTAGAGAAACTAGGAGAACAGACATACATAACTTAGAGAAACTAGGAGAACAGATATACACAACTTAGAGAAACTAGGAGAGCAGACATACATAACTTAGAGAAACTAGGAGAACATATATACACAACTTAGAGAAACTAGGAGAGCAGATATACACAACTTAGAGAAACTAGGAGAGCAGATATACATAACTTAGAGAAACTAGGAGAGCAGATATACATAACTTAGAGAAACTAGGAGAGCAGATATACATAACTTAGAGAAATTAGGATAACAGATATACATAACTTAGAGAAACTAGGAGAGCAGATATACATAACTTAGAGAAACTGGGAGAACAGATATACATAACTTAGAGAAACTAGGAGAACAGATATACATAACTTAGAGGAACTAGGGGAAGATATATATATATATATATATATATATATATATATATATATATATATATATAACTTAGAGAAAATAGGAGAACAGATACACATAACTAAGAGAAACTATCAGAATAGATACAAATAACTTAGAGAAACTAGGATAACAGATATACATAACTTAGAGAAACTAGGAGAACAGATATACATAACTTAGAGAAACTAAGAGAACAGATATACATAACTTAGAGAAACTAAGAGAACAGATATACATAACTTAGAGAAACTAAGAGAACAGATATACATAACATAGAGAAACTAGGAGAACAGATATACATAACTTAGAGAAACTAAGAGAACAGATACACAAAACTTAGAGAAACTACGAGAACAGATATACGTAAGTTAGAGAAACTTCAAGAACAGATATACATAACTTAGAGAAACTAGAAGAACAGACACACATAAATTAGAGAAACTAGGAGAACAGGTACACATAGCTTAGATAAACTAGGAAAACAGATATACATAATTTAAAGAAAATGGGAGAACAGATACATATAAGTTAGAGAAAATACAAGAACAGATATACATAACTTAGAGAAACTATGAGAACAGATATACATAAGTTAGACAAACTGCGATAACATATATACATAAATTAGAGAAACTACGAGAACATATATACATAAGTTAGAGAAACTACGAGAACAGATATACATAACTCAGAGAAACTACGAGAATATAGACGCATACCTTAGAGAAATTAGGAGAACATATATGATTAACTCATAGAAACTATGAGAACAGATATATACAACTTAGAGAAGGTAAGAGAACAGAAATATATATATATATATAAAACATAGAGAAGGTAAGAGAACCGATGTATATAACTTAGATAATGTAAGAAAACAGATATATATAATTTAGAGAAGGTAAGAGTGTATATATATATATATATATATATATATATATATATATATATATATATAACTCAGAGAATCTAGGACAGGAACGTATAGACGATTCGGAAACGCTATTAAAAACACATAAGAGGGTCAGAGAAAATCAGAGAATAACTGTGAAGAGAGAAAAACTGCGATATTTGGACCCCACAGAAGTGCTGCATATCTGAGGCAGGCAATAAACACACGACAGCCATGCTCACGGCAAATGAGGCTGATAAAAGCAATTTCTACAAATTGTTATGCGATCTTTTTTCTTGGCTTCTGTCGGGCAATGTCCGCTGCGTGAGCACTTCCACTAGCTTGTTCTGGCTAAATAGAGTAAAAACTCCAAGCTGAATTCATTTGCTTCACGCAGGGAAGGAAGAAATTTCTTTAAAGAAAGAATTATGAGCGAAGAAAGAAGATGAAGATGTATAGCGCCAAAGAATGGGTAGGAAAATCTGGGAAGTAATTGTTTCATAAGAATTTAACAGGAAAATGCTTTCAGGCGAATTATCATAGAAATGTTATTTCTATGTATGAATGTTTCCCATGCATTGAAACAGAAAGATAATAATACAGTAAAATAGTGAACAAAAATAAGGGACAATAATATCAATAACCTGATTTATGTTGATGGCACAGCTCTAATATCAGAAATAAAAGGTCCGTAGTTCTTCCCGTGCCTTTGGTCGCTGTATCGACCCTTCCGGTTTCCCGTAGCTTACCAATGGTCGATATAGCGATCATTGGTTTGTTTCAATAAAACAACCGGTGTAACATTTAGATTGTACATATTTCGTCTGCGATTCCGGTGACACTTTTCAAAATGGCGAAAGAGTGCCTAGTTACGAGCGATTTCGAACGAGAAAAAGGAAGAGAAAGACTGAAAATTTTCAATTTTTGATGATGTAGATAGGGGTATGGACATGGCCTGTGACCACCCCCACTGCTCTTGAATGTATCCCAAGTAGATCTAGACATATTTAGACGACTGGAGAAGTAATTAGGAGGTTATTTCAGACATTAATTTAGCTAGAATGCAATATAGAATCAGAATATGAGATCGACAAGTAGATCTACACATCTCAGATGGTAAGTAGTGCATATCTAGACCTAGCCGATGGTGAGCCTGGCACAATCATTGTCTAAAAACATCACATTACTTCTTTTTTCCTAAAAAAAAACTCTGCATTTATGAAATTTTCATACATTTAGTTATACTTTGAAACATAATAAGTACACGGAAATACATGTAAATACTGTTTTCCATTCCATTTTACAACTATACCCCCTAACATATCAAGACCCGCGCTTTTACTCTGGCACGTAAATGAGCATTCGCTTTTCTTACTGTGGCACGGGAAGAGCATAAATTGTCGACAATATTATCATAGAGAGCAATACAAACTCATTATGGCGGAAGGAACAGAGACAATGGTAATATCAAACGAGTGACTATATCAAAGTGCAAAATCCTTTCCAAACAGGAAGACACTGACATACAAGATATATGCAAGTAAATACATTATTGTACCTCAGAACAACAGTAACAGCCGTTGGCAAGCGCAGACATGAAATCAAATCAGGGACAACTACAGCAAGTGCAGTTTTGCTTAACATAAAGATATTAACGAAGAAAAGCACTTTTATAAAAGTGAGAAACGAGCTTGGAGCCAAAGTTACTGTGTTGTGTGAAACTTGGGCACTTAATAAACAGAGGAGACACTGGAAGCAACAGAGATGTGCTTCAGGAGAAAGATGCCACAAATACCATGGGCAGACAGGAAAAAAAAACAAATGAAGAGGTCCTCAAAGAAGTTTCAGAACAACAGAAACTAATTTTTAAAAGGCAGTCAAAATTTCTTGGACATGTCATGATAAGACACATGTCATGATAAGACAGAAGTTGGAGAACTTGGACATGTCATGATAAGACAGAAGTTGGAGAACTTGGACATGTCATGATGAGACAGAAGTTGGAGAACTTGGACATGTCATGATAAGACACATGTCATGATAATACACATGTCATGATAAGACAGAAGTTGGAGAACTTGGACATGTCATGATAAGACACATGCCATGATAAGACAGAAGTTGGAGAACTTGGACATGTCATGATAAGACATATGTCATGATAAGACAGAAGTTGGAGAACTTGGACATGTCATGATAAGACAGAGGTTGGAGAACTTGGACATGTCATGATAAGACAGAACTTGGAGAACTTGGACATGTCATGATAAGACAGAAGTTGGAGAACTTGGACATGTCATGATAAGACAGAAGTTGGAGAACTGAAAAATTCAAGGAAAAAAAAAGAGAGGAAGACCAAAATAAAAAGATCTCAGTAAGATGATCAAGCAGAACAGAAAGAAAGAAAGGCACATGAGCTCACAGGAAACACCAGGAATATCACAACCTGGAGAATCATGATCACAAAAGCCTATGTCAAACCGCATGACATGAATGAACGAAATGAAAGGAAATCACCATCTTTATATTGACGTGTTATGAAACCCGTGCTCAAATAATCAGGTACGTCGGAATACAACACTTTTAAAGGATCACATTTGATCACTAAAGCATGTCCTATTGTGAGATTTCTATAACAATGAATGTTCCCTTAAGCAAAAAACGGGACTATGAACACGTGAAGATTAAGCAAAGTCCCGACTTTAACAGAGGAAGCTGGATACAAGACAAAAGTACAGCCACACAAATTACATAAAACGACTTTACTTTCAAATAGCATCCACGATTTCAGTGAAATGAATTTTAAAGTTTTAAGCGTAGACTTCGGTATAAGTTCTGTACACACCTGAGTAAAACTCGGACACAAAACATGTAGATCAGAGAAGAACCAAGGTAAAATCGGGAGCAGAGAGTACCTGGCAAATCTGATCAGGTTTATGTGGGTTCCTGGCAGAGCCCGAGTTTTGCTTTTGTGGAATCAAATTGATCTCAGTTTATGACCCGAAATTTCTTGATGGCAAAGGCAAAGCAACATACAATGTCAGATTTAGACATAAGCTGAACTATTGCTTTGGGGGAGGGGAGGAAAGATGGAACAGAAGACATTACAACTGTACAAGAAATACCTGGATATACCTGAGTGAAAGGAAATCAGAGTGGGTCAAAATCTCAGCAACAATTTGAGCGTAAGGAATAGAAATCTCATTAAAATCTCAGAAACGGTTTTAGCTGATTTAACAGAAATATAACAATCTTTGAAACAATTTGTACTGAGTTAACAGAAGTTTATAAACAGGGACATTTCATCGTTCATAAATCCTCGAAAACAGTCTACGATGAGCAACAAGATGACGTTCACCGCCGGTAAATGCCGAACTTGACATCATAAATGCCAGGTGATAGTAATGGAGCACTGACTCGTGGACCAGAATAAACTAACTACCTGTCCCAGGCCATCAATCCAGGGCCAGAATGAACCAGCGAGGGCCCCACTTTTCTCAAACATCTGATACTTTTCAAGAACGATAAGTCGTCGTAATTAGAGAGAAGATTAAAAACCTACAGAAAGCCACAAACACCACCACATGATGACTATCATATGCTAAACAGAAAGGAACAAGTCACCATCTTCCGTCTCCGAACAGGACACACCCGACTCCGAAGTCATATGTATACAAAGTTTAAGGTTGGTACTACTAATCTATGTACATGTGCCCAGGTGCCCCAAACTGTGGAACATATCCTCCAGAACTGCATCAACTACGAGACACTGAGAAATAATTACTGGCCCAGTGAAACCACTAAAGAAGATAAGCTCTACGGTTCCATACATGAATTACAAAAAACAGTGAAATTTGTCCAAGAGACAGGACTGCAGATATAGACAGACAG
This sequence comes from Achatina immaculata, assembly GCA_009760885.1. Lineage (NCBI taxonomy): Eukaryota > Metazoa > Mollusca > Gastropoda > Stylommatophora > Achatinidae > Lissachatina > Lissachatina immaculata. The sequence goes on from CM019691.1 coordinate 1,074,248, forward strand.
TGCGAACGAAGAAAAAGAAGAAAGAAGAGAGAAGATAAAACAGAATGGGAATTAGAGGAAAATCAACAGAGGAGATAACAACCTGATAAAATGCGAAGGATAAAACTCATCTAGAGGTTGTTCATTATTGCTCTGTAGTTTTACTTCAAATTTAATTAAACAGGATGATGATAATGATTAAGATGACGGTAATGATGACGATGATGATGATGATGATGGTGGTGGTGGTGGTGGTGTTGGCAAAGGCAACTATTTCACTGAGGAGAAACAAGTCAGAGACATAACGCGGTCACTTTGTCAAGTCTTGTAACAAACAGTTGGAATAGTTCCTGAGTATCCTAGATTTTCTCTGTTTCGCAGAACAAGTGGCACAAAGTTGTCCGTCTGTTCTGCAGTTTTTGTCGATTGTGCTGTGCACTGAAGGTTACAGCACTGATATTTTATTTCTCTGTGTGACCTGTGCTGTTCTCGTGCCACAAATCTCCTTTATCTCCTTCTTTTCTATTCTGTCTCATCTACAAAATAAAGGCTGATGTCTCCAGCTGTTGTCTCATCTACAGAATTGTAAAATATTTATATGTGAATGTTATGATTGTTTATTTGTATGCTTGTTAATGTGCTTCGTTGACTTTCAACTGCTTCCTCTTGTTGTGTACAAATCTTACCAAATGGAAACTAAAACAGCACTCACAATCTTTTCCTCGGTTTCAACTTTTCATTTTTAATACTTACGTTACAGCAAACTATCAGGTTAATTATTATTATTATTATTATTGATTGTATAACACTGGACAACACTAAAGTTATGTAAGAAAAACCAACCAAAACTATAATATTTGACCTAGGAAAAATAAGTTTGTTAACTAAAACCGAACAATCACATGACATGACCACGACTTGGTGATAACCAGAACCAGTGTACGAACAAAGCACATTATAACCAGAACCAGTGTACGAACAAAGCACATTATAACCAGAACCAGTGTACGAACAAAGCACATTATAACCAGAACCAGTGTACGAACAAAGCACATTAAAATATATAACACATAGGGAAATGAAATACTCAGAATTCCAGAACTAAACCATGGGAGTCATTAGTCTTATCATCATTACTCTTGTGTCCCATTTTACAAACACTACATCGTGAAACATTCATATTTTACAAACACTACATCGTGAAATATTCATATTTTACAAACACTACATCGTGAAACATTCATATTTTACAAACTACATCGTGAAACATTCGTATGGGCCTTTCCTACCAACAGCCACCCCGAAGTCACTCAAAGGGCAAATATCTGGAGCAAGCTGCAAACAGTGGTAAACACTTGCACGGCAAAATGTTCTACAATAGAAGAAAACATCTAAATCTTTTGCTAGAACACTCAAATATATTACACACCAATTAGTTCTAAAACTTAACCACCCTTACTCGTTAATGACTGTTGTGCCACTTAACAGCCATTAATATATCTTATATCTTATATCCTTCCCGTGCCGTTAAACGTCACATAGGGCTCGCAAAGTAGTTCGCCATTTTTTCCTGTCGTCGGTGAGTCTTTCAACCTCATCAAAGGATTTTATGCCTGTTAATTTGGCCTCTCTTAATAATGTCCTCTTCATAGTTTCACGCGGTCTGCCTCTTTTTCTTCGGCCTGTTGTGTTCCACTTGATAGCTTGTTTTGGGATTCTCTGAGCATTTCTTCTCATCAAGTGACCAACATATGTCCATCTCCTTTTCCTGATCACCAATGAGACTGGTTGTTGTTCCGTCATTTGTCTTATCTCTGCATTGTTCTTGAATTCGTTCCACTTGATGCCGAGTATTTTCCTTAGGCATTTGTTTTCAAAAGAGTCTAATTTCTTGTCTATTTCTTTAGTTGTTTTCCAGCTTTCGCATGCATAAATGAGGGCGGATATTACATTTGAATTGAATAGTCTTAACTTGGATTTTTTGCTTATAACATCACAAATTTACGAACTAACTGTAACAACTCCCTTCTTGTAACAACTCCATTCTTTAACAACTCCCGTCTTGTAACAACTCCCTCCTTGTAACAACTCCCGTCTTGTAACAACTCCCTCCTTGTAACAACTCCCGTCTTGTAACAACTCCCTTCTTGTAACCACTCCCTTCTTGTAACCACTCCCTTCTTGTAACAACCACCTTCTTGTAAGCTCAACACAAAGCACAAAAAACATTATTAATTTTCATGAAAACACATAACAGAAAACTGCATTTCACTGCATAAAAAATGACCACATAAATTGCAGACTTATTAATTACATATCCACCCTCACTTCTCACTAACGTTTCTTAACTATGAACATTTACATCGTAGCAAAAGCACGAAACAGTTCTAGCACCTACACAACAAAACTTCAAAACAAAAACTTCCAATAACTCACAAAATATAAATACTTACAACAACTCACACAAAGTTGTACTTACAGCAACTCACACAAAGGTATACTTACAGCAACTCACACAAAGGTATACTTACAACAACTCACACAAAGGTATACTTACAGCAACTCACACAAAGGTATACTTACAGCAACTCACACAAAGGTATACTTACAGCAACTCACACAAAGGTATACTTACAGCAACTCACACAAAGGTATACTTACAACAACTCACACAAAGGTATACTTACAGCAACTCACACAAAGGTATACTTACAGCAACTCACACAAAGGTATACTTACAGCAACGTACAAAGTGAAAGCTCACACTACAAGAGGTCGGATCGGGTATTTTGCGATCATTGCAAAAGAACAAACATTTTCGCACATCAAAATGCCAGAATACTTCAACAACTACAAGCTCAATTATTTCACGATAACGGCTCCCCCAACAACATGCAACCCGGCCATCGCATCCAACGAGACATGACCACTGACCAGTCTCAGCTACATGCTACATGCTTTCACACTGGTCAGAACCGTGACTACGCCCTAGGTTATGCTTTATATTGACCTTCCGAATCGGCCGTTTTCGGAGAGCCAAAACCAGCCCAAACCTCTCAAAATAATGACTTGTCTACAGCTGCTGTCTCGTCTACAAAATAATTACTGCTGCCTACAGCTGCTGTTTCTTCTACAGAATAATGACTGCTGCCTACAGCTACTGTCTCTTCTACAGAATTATGACTGTTGCCTACAGCTGCTGTCTCTTCTACAGAATAATGACTGCTGCCTACAGCTGCTGTCTCGTCTACAGAATAATGACTGCTGCCTACAGCTGCTGTCTCGTCTACAGAATAATGACTGCTGCCTACAGCTACTGTCTCTTCTACAGAATTATGACTGTTGCCTACAGCTGCTGTCTCTTCTACAGAATAATGACTGCTGCTGTCTCGTCTACAGAATAATGACTGCTGCCTACAGCTGCTGTCTCGTCTACAGAATAATGACTAGTGCCTACAGCTGCTGTCTCTTCTACAACATAATAACTGCTTCCTACACCTGCAGACTCGTTATCTCGTGTTCATTTGTTATGATTCACAGCGTGCACGATATTTTTATACTGCGTAATCTCCCTTCCTCATAACCGACCACTGCGTTGTAACAGAGCAGGACCTATTTATAAAGGGAGATAACAAATGTTATAGAGAACCGTGTGTATTATTTTCTCCCTTTGTGACCTTCAGCTAGTATCCTTTACATCTGATGCACTATTACGTACAAACGTAAAAACAAAGGCATCCTTGCACTCCTTGAAAGTACCTATATGTGTAGCATTTCCTGTTGTTATATTTTAATATATGTATTCGCAGTTTCAATAACGAAATCCTGACATAGCAGTTTGTTGAGATGCTGTGTTTGTAAATAACTCGTTGATTAGATAAATTTAATAAGTTTGAACAGCCAGGTCTAATTTAATAACAGGAAGTCGCGTGGCGAAGCCCAAGGACGCCGGGTAATATCTGGAGATTAAGATAGACGTGCATCGTCCTTGAGCTGAGAAAGTTGTGTTTCCTCGAGTCTGAGTCGAGGGCCATGATGAATAAGGCCAGACTGAGCAGTGAGTTGCATCTTACATCCTTCTCTTACATGTGTTAAATGTCACATGGGACAGTGAGTTACATTTTACATCCTTCCCTTACATGTGTTTAACGTCATATGGAACAGTGAGTTACATCTTACATCCTTCCCTTACATGTGTTAAATGTCACATGGGACAGTGAGTTACATTTTACATCCTTCCCTTACATGTGTTAAACGTCACATGGGACAGTGAGTTACATCTTACATGTGTTAAATGTCACATGGGACAGTGAGTTACATCTTACATCCTTCTCTTACATGTGTGAAACGTCACATGGGACAGTGAGTTACATCTTACATCCTTCCCTTACATGTGTTTAACGTCATATGGAACAGTGAGTTACATTTTACATCCTTCCCTTACATGTGTTAAATGTCACATGGGACAGTGATAAGTTTGCTTTTGAGAGGCTGAATTCTGAACTATATGTGCTGATCTGTTGTCTGTGCTGATCTGTAGTCTCTGCTGATCCGTATTTTGTGCTGGCCTGTTGTCTGTGCTGGCCTGTGCTGATCTGTAGTCTGTGCTGGTTTGTAGTTTGTGCTGATCTGTAGTCTGTGCTGGTCTGTAGTTTGTGCTGATCTGTAGTCTGTGCTGGTCTGTAGTCTGTGCTGATCTGTAGTCTCTGCTGATCCGTATTTTGTGCTGGCCTGTTGTCTGTGCTGGCCTGTGCTGATCTGTAGTCTGTGCTGGTTTGTAGTTTGTGCTGATCTGTAGTCTGTGCTGGTCTGTAGTTTGTGCTGATCTGTAGTCTGTGCTGGTCTGTAGTTTGTGCTGATCTGTAGTCTGTGCTGGTCTGTAGTCTGTGCTGATCTGTAGTCTGTGCTGGTTTGTAGTTTGTGCTGATCTGTAGTCTGTGCTGGTCTGTAGTTTGTGCTGATCCGTAGTCTGTGCTGATCTGTAGTCTGCGCTGATATGTAATGACCCGTAGTCTGTGCTGATCTGTAGTCTGTGCTGATCTTTTGTCTGTACTGGCCTGTAGTCTGTACTGATCTGTACTGATCTTTTGTCTCTGCCATCTTTTGTCTCTGCTGACATGTAGTCTGTGCTGATTTGTGATTACCTGTAGTCTGTGCTGACCTGTAGTCTGTGCTCATCTGTAGTTTGTGCTGATATTTTGTCTGTGCTGAGCTGTAGTCTGTAATCTGTGCTGATCTGTAATGACCTGTAGTCTGTGCTGGTCTGTAGCCTGTGCTGATTTGTAGTCATCTGTAGTCTGTACTGATCTGTAGTATATACTGATCTGTAGTCTGTGCTGATCTGCGCTGACCTGTAATCTGTGCTGATATGTAGTCTGTGCTGATCTGTAGTCTGTGCTGGTCTGTAGCCTGTGCTGATTTGTAGTAGTCTGTAGTCTGTACTGATCTGTAGTATATACTGATCTGTAGTCTGTGCTGATCTGCGCTGACCTGTAATCTGTGCTGATATGTAGTCTGTGCTGATCTGTAGTCTGTACTGGTCTGTTGTCTGTGTTGATCTGTTGTCTGTGCTGATCTGTAGTCTGTGCTGGTCTGTGCTGATCTGTAGTCTGTGAGAGATAAGAGAATTGATGACTGTGGTAAAACTGGTCCTAGTAATAGAGGTAGACAGAGATGTAAGATTCATTTATTAAAAAAAAATTGAGACAACTGGGCAAGAACAAGAACAGCAGAAAGAATAAGGATAGACGAAGAACGTACAACAATCCAATATTTAGGCAAAAACCCTTAATCAAGGATAACACACAAAAGCTTGTTCCCATCAGAGACCTAAACAAATGCCGCCCAAATGGCGAAGAAAAGTGGGGAAAATGGAGAGGAGGGGTAGATGGAAGAAAGGTCATGGCCGAACAGAGAACACTGAGTGGACATGACTGCTCACTTAAGATGGCTGTACAAGATTTTCTATATCCAGGACATAACATGGCGCTGGACACAAAGGTCACAATCATTGTTGTCTTCTGACTTCCATGTTCACGATTTTGACTATTGTGAACTGTCTTTCCCGTCTGTCTTGTTTTCTTCTTCGACTGTAGAGAGAAGTTCTCATTAGCGCGTTACTGAATCAGATTCGAAAGAATTAGAAGAGGGTTAAGGGTGAAGGGGGTATTAGAAGGAGGCAAATTTCTTTCGGTGGCAATTTCTTCCATTGACAAAAACATGTTAGGAAAAGAAAAATAATGAAAAACTTTTTCTTTTTCCTTAAAAGTGATGAAGACAGTGTTTGTTATAGATGTTGTAAAGCTGTCGTCAGTAGGGAAACATTATGTCTAAAGTGAAGTAAAGCTGTCGCCAGTAGGGAAACATTATGTCTAAAGTGAAGTAAAGATGTTGTCAGTAGGGAAACATTATGTCTAAAGTGAAATAAAACTGTCGTCAGCAGGAAACATTGTCTAAAGAGAAGCTTCCTTCATTCTTTCTTTCCATCAGCTCCAGTGACTTCTAGTTTTCTGAGTAAACTGCAGCTTTTGCTCGGCCACTTCGAGAGAAGTCACAAACAAGAGTCTGGACTCTACATTTGTAATGTCCTGGGTTCGAGTCCGTGATTGTGGTATATGCTAAAATTAGAACGACAAGACAACAAACTGAAACGCTAAATCTCGAGGTCACATCCAAGTTGTCTAAAAGTACTGAGGCGAAGGGAGCACACATAATCGTTTCCGCTTATTACCCATGAAACAAAATCAAGGTCCTGTAAGATCCTGTAAGGTCCTGTAAGATCCTGTAAGATCCTGTAAAATCCTGTAAAATCCTGTAAGACCCTGTAGTTTAAAGTTATCTTAAACATTCTTCACAAATTGCTGCCGGCCAGTCTCTGCAATCTACAAATGTAGAAACACCGCCCCAGTTAAACTAACCCAACCCTCGGTTAAACTAACCCACCCAAGGTAAAAATTAACCATACTCTGGTTAAATTAACCATACACCTGGTTGCATTAACCCTGCTCCTGGTTAAACTAACCTACTCTCTAGGTAAACTAACCTTATCACCGGTTACACTAACCCTACTCCCGGTTAAAGTAACCCTATCCCAGTTAAACTAGCTCTACTTCTGGTTAAAGTAACCCTACCCTGGTTAAATTAAACCTACCCCGGTTAAACTAACCCCACCGAAGGTTAACATTAACCATACCCTGGTTTAACTAACCATACACCTGGTTGCACTAACCCTACTCCCAGTTAAACTAACCCTACTCCCTAGTTAAACTAACAATACCTTCAGTTAAACTAGCCTTATCACTGGTTACACTAACCCTACCCCGGTTAAACTAGCCATACCTCCGGTTAAACTAACCATACCCTGGTTAAACTAAACATACCCCCGGTTAAAATAAAACTACCTCTGGTTAAACTAACCCTATCCTGGTTAAAGAACCCTACCCCGGTTACACTAACCCTACCCATGGTTAAACTAACCCAAACCAGGTTATACTAACCCTACACCCAGTTACACTAACCCTACTCCAGGTTACCCTACCCGCTATTAAACTAACTCTCCCCAGTTACACTAACCATACTCCAGGTTACACTAACCCGACCCCCGCCTACACTAACTCTACCTCAGGTTAAACTAACCCTACCTCCGGTTAAACTAACCCTACCCCCTGTTAAACTAACCCTACCCCCTGTTAAACTAACCCTACCCCAGGTTAAACTAACCCTACCCCAGGTTAAACTAACCCTACCCCAGATTAAACTAACCCTACCCCAGGTTAAACTAACCCTACCCCTGTTAAAGCAACCTTATCACGGTTAAACTAACCCTACCCCCTGGTTACACTAACCCTACCCCAGGTTAAACTAACCCTACCCCACGTGGAACTGACCCTACTTCGTTACATAAATTATAACTCCTTTCAACTTTTTTTCTTGTTATAATTTCTAGATTTCATTAAATTTTATTTAGACTGAAATTTAATTTCATTAACAAGTTTCAAAATTTTGTTTCATTTTTACTACTAGAATATTTAGTATAGTTTTTTATCGCTGGTTGCAGATGTGTTTTGTGTAAAGGAAAGTATGTGTTTAATAGGTTTAGTAACAAACAACAGAAACAAATAGTTAAGTAACAAACAAACGAAACAAACAAGTAACAAGCAACCGACTGAGACCTTTCAGAAATACAGTGCTGAAGCTTCGTTTGATGAACACTCTTAATCAAACAAACACACACACACACACACCTGTGTCTGCCAGACACACACACACACCTGTCTCAGCCAAAGACACACAGCTGTCTTAGCCAAAGACACGCTATCTCAGCCAAAGATACATACACAAATCTGTCTCAGTCAAAGACACACACGGCTGTCTCAGGCAAAGACACACACACCTGTCTCAACCAAAGACACACACACATGTCCCGGCCAAAGACAAACACAGCCTTCTAAAGACACACACACCTGTCTCAACCAAAGACACACACACATGTCCCGGCCAAAGACAAACACAGCCTTCTAAAGACACACACAGCTGTATCAGTAAAAAACACACACAGTTGTCTCAGCCAAAAACACACACAGCTGTCTCAGCCAAAGACACACACAGCTGTCTCAGCCAAAGACACACACACCTGTCTCAGCCAAAGACACACACACCTGTCTCAGCCAAAGACACACACACCTGTCCCGGCCAAAGACAAACAGCCTTCTAAAGACACACACACCTGTCTCAACCAAAGACACACACACATGTCCCGGCCAAAGACAAACACAGCCTTCTAAAGACACACACAGCTGTATCAGTAAAAAACACACACAGTTGTCTCAGCCAAAAACACACACAGCTGTCTCAGCCAAAGACACACACAGCTGTCTGTCTCAGCCAAAGACACACACACCTGTCTCAGCCAAAGACACACACACCTGTCTCAGCCAAAGATACACACATTTGTCTCAGTCAAAGACACACACTTGTTTCAGTCAAAAACACACACACACACCTGCCTCAGCCAAAGACGCACACACTTGTCTCAGTCAAAAATACACACACACCTGTCTCAGTCAGACACACACACTTGTCTCAGCCAAAGACACACACACTTGTCTCAGCCAAAAATACACACACACACACGTATAAATACCTGTCTCACCTAGATACAAATACATATTTCTGCCACAAATCACTGCTGAGCTTAAAAGGAATAATTACGTCTTACCTTACATGTGCCTGCCCATTACAGCCAGGAAGTTGTGAAAACTTTCCCCAGAATTATCCTAAATAACATCCGTCGAGAGAGATTGGTGTTGTTTGTGATACCTTGTAGAGCTCGACACAGACGCATGGCTCTGACAAAATCAGTCTCCAAGATGAAATAAAAAAAAAAATATTCTCATATTTCAGAGCATAGGGGGAAATAAGGGAGGTAACAGTGAAATTTATTAAACGTCATGATAATCTAGAGAAAACTGTCTAGGAAGGGTGCATAAAGCAGGCCATCTTGCTCACAACCGAGAGGCCTACAGGAGTGCTGTTAGGGAGGCAAAGTTCCGCAAGGGACATGCAAATGAATGAGTGAGACAGTGAAATTGAACAGCCTTTGACTGAACAGCAAGTTTAACGAGCAGAATTTTTGTGACGGCCACAGAAATCAAGACTAAATGTTGCTTTAGCAGAGAACGTGCAGGACAGAGACAGTAGATGGTGTCAGTGCACGGGTGAATGATAAAGATGATATGTGAGTGGTGTGTTGATGACATTGCATGCTGACAAGGATGATTGACTAAATGGAATAAATGGATGAACGAAGAACTGTGTGTTGTTGAAATGCTTCCGATATTTGACATTTTTCTTTACAATGTAGATATGTAAAGATAGTAAAGAGATGAAATGTAACTATGTAAAGATAGTAAAGAGATGTAATGTAGATATGTAAAGATAGTAAACAGGATTAAACAAATAAAACCTAAATATTTTGGGCACAAATGTCATGATAATCTAGAGAAGACCGTCTTGGAAGGGTACATAATGGGGAAAAAGAAAGAGAGGAAGACCAAGTCGAAGATGACTGCAAGACATCGTTGATAATCTGCAAATGGATGCATCAGCAGCAGGGCATCTTGCTTACAACCGAGGGGCCTACAGGAGAGCTGTTAGGGATATGCAAATGACTGACTGACTGAATATAGATATGAAAGCAGTTTTTTATGTAATGTAGATATGAATGCAGTTTTATGTAATGTAAATACGAATGCAATTTTTATGTAATGTAGATATGATAAAAAGGCATTTGATAGCATACACAGAGATTCATTGTGGGGAGTTTTAAGTCTATATGGAATACCATCTAAAATTGTCAACATCATTAAAGAATTCTACAATGGATATGGTTGTGCAGTCAAAACAGAAGAAGGGATGAGTGAATGGTTCAAGATTGAAACAGGCGTGAAAAAAGGATGTATACTGTCTCCTTTGCTTTTTGGAATTACAATAGACTTCATAATGAAAAAATGCTGCACAGGTAACACAGGTATTGAACGGATCCACGGGACCCAACTAGAAGATCTTGATTTTGCTGATGACATAACTCTTATCAGTAACAATGTGAATTCCGTGCAAGAAAAAAACAGATAGTCTGTCTTCACTGGCTAGCAAAATAGGGCTAGAAATTAACAAGGACAAAATAAAAATAATGAAACTTCCCATTAATCAAAATGGAAAAATACACGTAGAAGGGACAGATATTGAAGAAGTCAATCAATTTCCATACTTTGGCAGCTACATAGACCAGAATGGTGACACCAGAAAGGAAATTAGAATTCGAATTGCAAATGCAGCATCGATCTTCAAGAATCTTGAGAACATATGACATTCAAAGTTATAAGCACAAAAACCAAGTTAAGACTATTCAATTCAAATGTAATATCCACCATCATTTATGCATGCGAAAGCTGGAAAACAACACAAGAAATAGACAAGAAATTAGACTCTTTTGAAATAAATGACTAAGGAAAATACTCGGCATCAAGTGGAATGAATTCAAGAACAATGCAGAGATAAGACAGATGAGCAAACAACAACCAGTCTCATAGGTGATCAGGAAAAGGAGATGGACATATGTTGGTCACGTGATGAGAAGAAACGGTCAGAGAATCCCAAAACAAGCTATCAAGTGGAACGCAACAGGCCAAAGAAAAAGAGACAGACCGCGTGAAACTCTGAAGAGGACATTATCAAGAGAGGCCAAATTAATAGGCATAAAATCCCTTGATGAGGTTGAAAGGCTCGCCGAAGACAGGAAAAATTGGCGAACTACCTTGCGAGCCCTATGTGAAGTTTAACGGCATGGGAAGGATATAAGATATAAGAAGATGTGAATGCAGTTTTTATGTAGTGTAGATATGACTGCAGTTTTTTACGTAACGTAGATATGAATGCAGTTTTTATGTAATGTAGATATGACTACAGTTTTCATGTAATGTAGATATCATTATCATCATTGCCTTTCACTCCACTGAGAGCATAGGTCACGGATATAGAATCTCCAGTCATCATGCTCTTGGAAATGTAGATATGAATGCAGTTTTTTTTATGTAATGTAGAAATGACTGCAGTTTTCATGTAGTATAGATATAAATTCAGTTTTTTAATGTAATTTAGTTATGACTGCAGTTTGAACTTATCCAGAAAAGCGGAAGCAAGCTTTACTCACAATTACAAGAAAACACTACAGTATTTTCGCTTGTACCTTCTTCAGACAACAGAAACACATAAAGTTGTAGTAAATAAAGGCCAATGTAAACTGTTCTGAACTTAGTATATGTAGTCATGGAAAAACAGTTTGACCGTAGAAGTTAATTACTTATTAGACTGACCCTGCCTGTCATGGGGACCAGGCACAAAGCTGTCCAGGTCAAGGCTTATATCTCTGGTAGGCAACACCGCTCAACCCCTTGCATAAGTCACTGGTGGTAAGGAAAGGTTGTCGTATTAAGCCTGCTAGTTCATGGATGGCTGAGGCTGAAACATCTCTTAGTGCTGTGTGTGCTGTGAAGGATATGGTAAAAGGGGGGGGGGGGGCGAGGTGGACAGAGCGGTCATCTCCATGCTTGGCAGAGTATGTAAGAGAATGGACGGGAGGCAAGACTGAGTTTGTAATTCAGGATCTCGTTTACACTCGCATTCAACCATATGACCCAGTTATCTTCACGGACGGCTCGCTCAGGCAGAAAAGAGTGTGGTGGTGACAGGCAGGATGATACACAGGATGTGGTGGTGACAGGCAGGATGATATACATTGTGTGGTGGTGACAGGCAGGATGATACACAGGGTATGGTGGTGACAGGCAGGATGATACACAGGGTGTGGTGGTGACAGGTAGGATGATACACAGGGTATGGTGGTGACAGGTAGGATGATACACGGGGTATGGTGGTGACAGGTAGGATGATACACGGGGTATGGTGGTGACAGGTAGGATGATACACGGGGTATGGTGGTGACAGGTAGGATGATACACAGGGTATGGTGGTGACAGGTAGGATGATACACAGGGTGTGGTGGTGACAGGCAGGATGATACACAGGGTGTGGTGGTGACAGGTAGGATGATACACAGGGTGTGGTGGTGACAGGTAGGATGATACACAGGGTGTGGTGGTGACAGGTAGGATGATACACAGGGTGTGGTGGTGACAGGTAGGATGATACACAGGGTGTGCTGGTGACAGGTAGGATGATACACAGGGTGTGGTGGTGACAGGCAGGATGATACACAGGGTGTGGTGGTGACAGGCAGGATGATACACAGGGTGTGGTGGTGACAGGTAGGATGATACACAGGGTGTGGTGGTGACAGGTAGGATGATACACAGGGTGTGCTGGTGACAGGTAGGATGATACACAGGGTGTGGTGGTGACAGGCAGGATGATACACAGGGTGTGGTGGTGACAGGCAGGATGATACACAGGGTGTGGTGGTGACAGGTAGGATGATACACAGGGTATGGTGGTGACAGGTAGGATGATACACGGGGTATGGTGGTGACAGGTAGGATGATACACGGGGTATGGTGGTGACAGGTAGGATGATACACGGGGTATGGTGGTGACAGGTAGGATGATACACAGGGTATGGTGGTGACAGGTAGGATGATACACAGGGTGTGGTGGTGACAGGCAGGATGATACACAGGGTGTGGTGGTGACAGGTAGGATGATACACAGGGTGTGGTGGTGACAGGTAGGATGATACACAGGGTGTGGTGGTGACAGGTAGGATGATACACAGGGTGTGGTGGTGACAGGTAGGATGATACACAGGGTGTGCTGGTGACAGGTAGGATGATACACAGGGTGTGGTGGTGACAGGCAGGATGATACACAGGGTGTGGTGGTGACAGGCAGGATGATACACAGGGTGTGGTGGTGACAGGTAGGATGATACACAGGGTGTGGTGGTGACAGGTAGGATGATACACAGGGTGTGCTGGTGACAGGTAGGATGATACACAGGGTGTGGTGGTGACAGGCAGGATGATACACAGGGTGTGGTGGTGACAGGCAGGATGATACACAGGGTGTGGTGGTGACAGGCAGGATGATACACAGGGTGTGGTGGTGACAGGCAGGATGATACACAGGGTATGGTGGTGACAGGTAGGATGATACACAGGGTATGGTGGTGACAGGTAGGATGATACACGGGGTATGGTGGTGACAGGTATGATGATACACGGGGTATGGTGGTGACAGGTAGGATGATACACGGGGTATGGTGGTGACAGGTAGGATGATACACAGGGTATGGTGGTGACAGGTAGGATGATACACGGGGTATGGTGGTGACGGACTCTCATAGTAAGCTTGGTAAGATAGAGAGGGATTTGCCATGTCAGGTGTCGATAAAATCCAGTGTCACCAGGGCAAACGTGAGTATACTGCCCAGGACATGCGGGAGTGAGAGGCGATGAAGTAAAACTATTGCAGCATGGATGATTCCTACGGACAGGACAGATGTACTGAAGTCTTCGGCCGAGGAACCGGAGCAGGAATAGGAAAGGGCATGTGTTGATAATATATATCTATACAGGATGAAGGATAGAGGTGTGAGGAAGAGCCGGGTGGACGGCTGGTAGAATTCGAGGTTGCCAGAACCAACAGCTGACTAGCACATGCGGAACGACAGAGAGACGATAAGAAAAGTGGGAAATCATCAGAAGAAGAAGACCAGGAAAATAAAAGACAATAAACCTTGTGTTCCCAACACTCTGTGTGCTGGTATATACAAGTTCCCAACACTCTGTGTGCTGGTATATACAAGTTCCCAACACTCTGTGTGCTGGTATATACAAGTTCCCAACACTCTGTGTGCTGGTATATACAAGTTCCCAACACTCTGTGTGCTGGTATATACAAGTTCCCAACACTCTGTGTGCTGGTATATACAAGTTCCCAACACTCTGTGTGCTGGTATATACAAGTTCCCAACACTCTGTGTGCTGGTATATACAAACGTTGCATAAGATCAAATAAGAAAGCTTTCAGTGTCTGTGTATTTCAACTAACTTCCTGTTGCTTTAGAAATACAGACTTTCCTAGACTAAAACTAAAACCAGCACGATACAGTTAAGGACGCTTGTTACAAACAACTTTGACCAGGTTCCGGAAGTGATCTCTGGGTATTAGCTTAGATTCTCTACCAGGATGATCTCTGGAGGAATAAATCCTGTCACAGTCAGCCGCCGGCCAGTGTCAGGCAGGAAACCTGGACTCACCCAACAAATTGCTGTCAAAGATTTTAAGTCCCAACTGTTATAATCTCCCATATTTTCGTTTCCGCTGTTGGCTTAGTTCACTTCACTTCTGGGCGTTTCTGACATGTTTGTAGAGACACTTCATGCCTGGTTCTGAATTCTTCATATATCTTTGGCAAATCCAAGACGATAAAGTGGTATGCCCATTACTTTACAGATTTATTGTTTCTCATTAAAATAAAATGACAAAAGAATACAAAATATGGGACATCTTTGACTCAACAATGTCAGTGTAGAGAAGCAGGGAAGAGACTTGTCATGTTCAAAGTTTTAGATCATGTTCAGATTCTGTAAGTGAACGTGTGTTTTGAAGTTTGTGTCGTCATCGTGACCCCGCCTCCCCCCAAGCCCCCTCCCATCCACAGCCATCCTTTGTACTTCAGATATGTACTCGGTTCCCCACCCCCACCCCTTATTCTTGCTGTAAGTGTTCTCCGCTGACTGTAATCATTGTTATTACCCCATTTAGCGATCTATTTCTTGCTGTAAATGTTCTCCGCTGACTGTAATCATTGTTATTACCCCATTTACCAATCTGTTTCTTGCTGTAAGTGTTCTCCGCTGACTGTAATCATTGTTATTACCCCATTTACCGATCTGTTTCTTGCTGTAAGTGTTCTCCGCTGACTGTAATCATTGTTATTACCCCATTTACCGATCTGTTTCTTGCTGTAAGTGTTCTCCGCTGACTGTAATCATTGTTATTACCCCATTTACCGATCTGTTTCTTGCTGTAAGTGTTCTCCGCTGACTGTAATCATTGTTATTACCCCATTTACCGATCTGTTTCTTGCTGTAAGTGTTCTCCGCTGACTGTAATCATTGTTATTACCCCATTTACCGATCTATTTCTTGCTGTAAATGTTCTCCGCCCACTGTACTCAGTGTTATTACCCCATGTAAAAAAAGGTAGATAGAGGTGTATGGTGCAGTTTTACAAAGTGAGGGAGGGAGTGAGTAAGGTGAGAAAAAAACGAATAGAAAGTATGAGAATGTATAAATGAAAAACATACAACATCCGATATTTCCGCGTGAGCCTTTTTCGAGGATTACATGCACAACGAGACAAAAAAAAAAAAAAACCGAAGAAATGTATGTTTTTTCATTTACACATTCTCATACTTTATGTTCGGTTTTTTTCCTCACCTTACTCACTCCCCCCCCCCCCACTTTGTAAAACTATACCATACACCTCTATCTACCTTTTTTTAAAATTTAAACCAGTTTTACTGCAGTCGCCATCCCTTTTATCTGTCATATTATCCCATGTACCGATCTTTACTGTACGAAACGTATCGCGAATGTTTTCTTTCTTTATCACGTTCTCAAACTTTAGCAAACAGACCAGTTAAGACATTCAGAATTACTGTAAGAAGCTGTCACATTTCAAACGTAAATGTTGTTATCAATAGCATTCAGGTATGTTATTGTTTCCTGTATAACATATCACTGTCAGTGTTTTACATAACTTAGAGAACAACAATCTGAGAGAAGAAGGTACGGAGAGGGTGAGTGGAGACAGGTTATGTCGAGAGGGTGAGTGGAGACAGATTATGTCAACAGTGTGAGTGGAGACAGATTATGTCAACAGTGTGCGTGGAGACAGATTATGTCAACAGTGTGAGTGGAGACAGATTATGTCAACAGTGTGAGTGGAGACAGATTATGCCAACAGTGTGAGTGGAGACAGATTATGTCAACAGTGTGAGTGGAGACAGATTATGTCAACAGTGTGAGTGGAGACAGATTATGCCAACAGTGTGAGTGGAGACAGATTATGTCAACAGTGTGAGTGGAGACAGATTATGTCAACAGTGTGAGTGGAGACAGATTATGCCAACAGTGTGAGTGACAACATACTATATATATAGCAATAAACCTTGACGGTGTGGGAGGTTGGAGACAAAGACAGAAGTGATAGAGAAGAGAGAGAGAAAAATAAAGAAAGGAGAGAGAGAGAGAAGGAAACAGAGAGAAGAAAGAAAGAGAGACAGAAGAGAGAGATTTTAATTAATAATCAGATTACACAGTAACTATAACACATAACGAAAACAAAACTGCAAATAAAGCTGAGTATAAAATATATTTTACACCAGATTATATAACAAATATAAATACATCAATGTGTGTATTTTACAAATAAAATGGATAAAAGAATAAATCTCACACACCAATCTTAAATTTTAGTTCCGTGAGAAGAATCTTGTTATACACACAGATTTATCATGAATAAATTACCATAAAAATGTCCTGGACTTGTTTGTCATGTATTATCTGAACGACAGGGGCAGGTGCGGTCTCTTGGCAAAGCAAGAAGAATCGTTCAGAACGTGTTCAGAATTAACAATGCCATTTTTTATACAAAATCTGACACTGAATATTCATACTTTGTTTCCACGTGACCTTTAACTAGCAATATTCTCTTATTTTAGGACAGTGGCCTTCTTCTCCTTGTTGACACGGAAATAATTTCCTCCAAGTTTAGCGCAACATTTTCTCCTTCAAGAACATGCAAATATTCTCCGCCCACTGTACTCAGTGTTATTACCCCATGTAAAAAAAGGTAGATAGAGGTGTATGGTGCAGTTTTACAAAGTGAGGGAGGGAGTGAGTAAGGTGAGAAAAAAACGAATAGAAAGTATGAGAATGTATAAATGAAAAACATACAACATCCGATATTTCCGCGTGAGCCTTTTTCGAGGATTACATGCACAACGAGACAAAAAAAAAAAAAAACCGAAGAAATGTATGTTTTTTCATTTACACATTCTCATACTTTATGTTCGGTTTTTTTCCTCACCTTACTCACTCCCCCCCCCCCCACTTTGTAAAACTATACCATACACCTCTATCTACCTTTTTTTAAAATTTAAACCAGTTTTACTGCAGTCGCCATCCCTTTTATCTGTCATATTATCCCATGTACCGATCTTTACTGTACGAAACGTATCGCGAATGTTTTCTTTCTTTATCACGTTCTCAAACTTTAGCAAACAGACCAGTTAAGACATTCAGAATTACTGTAAGAAGCTGTCACATTTCAAACGTAAATGTTGTTATCAATAGCATTCAGGTATGTTATTGTTTCCTGTATAACATATCACTGTCAGTGTTTTACATAACTTAGAGAACAACAATCTGAGAGAAGAAGGTACGGAGAGGGTGAGTGGAGACAGGTTATGTCGAGAGGGTGAGTGGAGACAGATTATGTCAACAGTGTGAGTGGAGACAGATTATGTCAACAGTGTGCGTGGAGACAGATTATGTCAACAGTGTGAGTGGAGACAGATTATGTCAACAGTGTGAGTGGAGACAGATTATGCCAACAGTGTGAGTGGAGACAGATTATGTCAACAGTGTGAGTGGAGACAGATTATGTCAACAGTGTGAGTGGAGACAGATTATGCCAACAGTGTGAGTGGAGACAGATTATGTCAACAGTGTGAGTGGAGACAGATTATGTCAACAGTGTGAGTGGAGACAGATTATGCCAACAGTGTGAGTGACAACATACTATATATATAGCAATAAACCTTGACGGTGTGGGAGGTTGGAGACAAAGACAGAAGTGATAGAGAAGAGAGAGAGAAAAATAAAGAAAGGAGAGAGAGAGAGAAGGAAACAGAGAGAAGAAAGAAAGAGAGACAGAAGAGAGAGATTTTAATTAATAATCAGATTACACAGTAACTATAACACATAACGAAAACAAAACTGCAAATAAAGCTGAGTATAAAATATATTTTACACCAGATTATATAACAAATATAAATACATCAATGTGTGTATTTTACAAATAAAATGGATAAAAGAATAAATCTCACACACCAATCTTAAATTTTAGTTCCGTGAGAAGAATCTTGTTATACACACAGATTTATCATGAATAAATTACCATAAAAATGTCCTGGACTTGTTTGTCATGTATTATCTGAACGACAGGGGCAGGTGCGGTCTCTTGGCAAAGCAAGAAGAATCGTTCAGAACGTGTTCAGAATTAACAATGCCATTTTTTATACAAAATCTGACACTGAATATTCATACTTTGTTTCCACGTGACCTTTAACTAGCAATATTCTCTTATTTTAGGACAGTGGCCTTCTTCTCCTTGTTGACACGGAAATAATTTCCTCCAAGTTTAGCGCAACATTTTCTCCTTCAAGAACATGCAAATATATCCAAAAATATGTCAGTTCAATGTATCTAATTTATCGTTTCACGAGGTTGTAATTTAGTTGCTTTTTATTTGATATCGAGAAAACACTGTGAGCTAGAGGTTGGAAATCTACACATACGTTCCTGACAGTCACTTGGAGCTCCGATGTTAGTTCTTAAAGATGATGTTTGGTAGAAAAGTTGGTGCGCTGTTGAGGTTAGTCTTCTCTTTTGGCTGTAAACACCATCGAGTAGAGTGACAGAGTGCAGTACGTCTGATTAATCTAAAAAAAAAATAGGGGGAGTGGAACAAACTAAACTAATAGACACTGAACGTGTGCCATGACTGACAGAACAATAGTAAGACAATGACCGTAACTCGAACCACAGGCCCCGCTAGGACTGGCAGCCGCCTTGCCACGAAAGAACAGCCCAGTATTATCTTCGCGGTATATTTGAAACGAAAAAAAAACATTGGGAAAAAAATGTAAGAAGGAAAGATAAAATCTCGGCCGCATACAAACACAAGTCGGATATTCTCCTGTGATTAACCGTATATTGACTTTTTTATTTCTAAGTTGCTACAGTCAAACGTTCTGTCACATTTAACTAGACATTAACTTTATTTCTAAGTTGCTACAGTCAAACGTTCTGTCACATTTAACTAGACATTAACTTTATTTCTAAGTTGCTACAGTCAAACGTTCTGTCACATTTAACTAGACATTAACTTTATTTCTAAGTTGCTACAGTCAAACGTTCTGTCACATTTAACTAGACATTAACTTTATTTCTAAGTTGCTACAGTCAAACGTTCTGTCACATTTAACTAGACATTAACTTTATTTCTAAGTTGCTACAGTCAAACGTTCTGTCACATTTAACTAGACATTAACTTTATTTCTAAGTTGCTACAGTCAAACGTTCTGTCACATTTAACTAGACATTAACTTTATTTCTGAGTTGCTACAGTCAAACGTTCTGTCACATTTAACTAGACATTAACTTTATTTCTAAGTTGCTACAGTCAAACGTTCTGTCACATTTAACTAGACATTAACTTTATTTCTAAGTTGCTACAGTCAAACGTTCTGTCACATTTAACTAGACATTAACTTTATTTCTAAGTTGCTACAGTCAAACGTTCTGTCACATTTAACTAGACATTAACTTTATTTCTAAGTTGCTACAGTCAAACGTTCTGTCACATTTAACTAGACATTAACTTTATTTCTAAGTTGCTACAGTCAAACGTTCTGTCACATTTAACTAGACATTAACTTTATTTCTAAGTTGCTACAGTCAAACGTTCTGTCACGTTTGTCTAGATATGAACTTTATTTCCAATGTGCTAAATGTTCCGTCCTATTTAACTAGATATTACACGTGTTTATAAGTCATAGCAACTAATAATTATCTAGTCTTCCAAGTCACACCTGGGTGTCTGCTACTAATATTAATACACATATAAAGGCAATCTTGTCATACATTGCACTCTTAAACGGGTATACATTGCACTCTTAAACGGGTATACATTGCACTCTTAAACGGGTACTTCACTTCAAGTTTGGCTGTGTTGTCAGGTCCAGCTCTCCAGATTCGGATATCTTTTCATTCAGTTTCTGCTTCTTCTTCCTCTGACACTCATCTGATGTCTGCTTTCATCATTCCGTCAGTTTCGAACATTCTAAGTGGTGGCCATGTTAAGAGAGAGATGCATTTTTGGCGTTTACATCAAGATCAAAGAGAGAAATTACATACATGTCCGAGCCTCAGAACTTATTGACAGCAGCTGGGACTAGATCTCTGGTACATTACTACCTGACAGAAGCTGGGTCTACCTCGCCTGGTACATTACTACCTGACAGAAGCTGGGTCTACCTCGCCTGGTACATTACTACCTGACAGAAGCTGGGTCTAGATCTCTGGTACATTACTACCTGACAGAAGCTGGGTCTACCTTGCCTGGTACATTACTACCTGACAGAAGCTGGGTCTACCTCGCCTGGTACATTACTACATGACAGAAGCTGGTTCTACCTCGCCTGGTACATTACAACCTGACAGAAGCTGGTTCTACCTCGCCTGGTACATTACTACCTGACAGAAGCTGGGTCTACCTCACCTGGTACATTACTACCTGACAGAAGCTGAGTCTACCTCGCCTGGTACATTACTACCTGATAGAAGCTGGGTCCACCTCGCCTGGTACATTACTACCTGACAGAAGCTGGTTCTACCTCGCCTGGTACATTACTACCTGACAGAAGTTCGGGCTAG
Organism: Achatina immaculata; assembly: GCA_009760885.1. NCBI lineage: Eukaryota > Metazoa > Mollusca > Gastropoda > Stylommatophora > Achatinidae > Lissachatina > Lissachatina immaculata. The sequence continues at coordinate 1,095,472 of CM019691.1, forward strand.
ATCGCCTAGTATATTACTACCTGACAGAAGTTGGGGCTAGATCTCTGGTACATTACTACCTGACAGAAGTTGGGGCTAGATCTCTGGTACATTACTACCTGGCAGACGTTGGGGCTAGATCGCCTGGTATATTACTACCTGACAGAAACTGGGGTTAGATCGCCTGGTACAGTACTACCTGACAGAAGCTGGGGCTAGATCTCTGATACATTACTACCTGACAGCAGTTGGGAATAGATTGCCTGGTACAGTACTACCTGACAGAAGCTGGGACTAGACTGCCTGGTACAGTACTACCTGACAGAAGCTGGGGTTAGATCGTCTGGTACAGTACTACCTGACAGAAGCTGGGGCTAGATCTCTGATACATTACTACCTGACAGCAGTTGGGAATAGATTGCCTGGTACAGTACTACCTGACAGAAGCTGGGACTAGACTGCCTGGTACAGTACTACCTGACAGAAGCTGGGGTTAGATCGTCTGGTACAGTACTACCTGACAGAAGCTGGGGCTAGATCTATGATACATTACTACCTGACAGAAGTTGGGGCTAGATTGCCTGGTACATTACTACCTGACAGAAGCTGGGGCTAGATCGCATTGTATATTACTACCTGACAGCAGCTGGGACTAGATCGCCTGGCATAGTACTACCTGACAGAAGCTTGGGCTAGATCGCCTGGTACAGTACTACCTGACAGAAGCTGGGGCTAGATCGCCTGGCATATTACTACCTGACAGAAGTTGGGGCTAGATTGCCTGGTACATTACTACCTGACAGAAGCTGGGACTAGATTGCCTGGTACATTACTATCTGACAGAAGCTGGGACTAGACTGCCTGGTACAGTACTACCTGACAGAACGTGGGGCTAGATTGCCTGGTACAGTACTACCTGACAGAAGCTGGTGCTAGACTGCCTGGTACATTACTACCTGACAGAAGCTGGTGCTAGACTGCCTGGTACATTAATACCTGACAGAAGCTGGGTCTACCTCGCCTGGTACATTCCTATCTGACTGAAGCTTGGACTAGATTGCCTGGTACATTACTACCTGACAGAACGTGGGGCTAGATTGCCTGGTACAGTACTACCTGACAGAAGCTGGTGCTAGACTGCCTGGTACATTACTACCTGACAGAAGCTGGTGCTAGACTGCCTGGTACATTACTACCTGACAGAAGCTGGTGCTAGACTGCCTGGTACATTACTACCTGACAGAAGCTGGGTCTACCTCGCCTGGTACATTCCTATCTGACTGAAGCTTGGACTAGATCGCCTGATACATTACTACCTGACAGAAGCTGGGGCTAGATCGCTTGGTACATTCCTATCTGACTGAAGCTGGGACTAGATCGCCTGATACATTACTACCTGACAGAAGCTGGGGCTAGATCGCCTGGTACATTACTGCCTGACAGAAGCTGAGGCCAGATCGCCTGGTACATTACTACCTGACAGCAGCTTGGGCTAGATCGCCTGGTACATTACTACCTGACAGAAGCTGGGGCTAGATTGCCTGGTACACTACTACCTGACAGAAGCTTGGGCTAGATTGCCTGGTACACTACTACCTGACAGAAGCTGGGGCTAGATTGCCTGGTACACTACTACCTGACAGAAGCTGGGGCTAGATTGCCTGGTACACTACTACCTGACAGAAGCTGGGGCTAGATTGCCTGGTACACTACTACCTGACAGAAGCTGGGGCTAGATCGCCTGGTACATTACTACCTGACAGAAGCTGGGGCTAGATTGCCTGGTACACTACTACCTGACAGAAGCTTGGGCTAGATTGCCTGGTACACTACTACCTGACAGAAGCTGGGGCTAGATTGCCTGGTACACTACTACCTGACAGAAGCTGGGGCTAGATTGCCTGGTACACTACTACCTGACAGAAGCTGGGGCTAGATTGCCTGGTACACTACTACCTGACAGAAGCTGGGACTAGATCGCCTGGTACATTACTACCTGACAGAAGCTGGGGCTAGATAGCCTGGTATAATACTACCTGACAGCAGCTTGGGCTAGATCTCTGGTACATTACTACCTGACAGAAGCTGGGGCATGATCTCTGATACATTACTACCTGACAGAAGCTGGGACTAGATCGCCTGGTACATTACTACCTGACAGAAGCTTGGGCTAGATCTCTGGTACATTACTACCTGACAGAATCTTGGGCTAGATCACCTGATACAGTACTACCTGACAGAAGCTGGGACTAGATCGCCTGGTACAGTACTACCTGACATAGCTGGGGCTAGATCACCTGATACAGTACTACCTGACAGAATCTTGGGCTAGATCACCTGATACAGTACTACCTGACAGAAGCTGGGGCTAGATCGCCTGGTACAGTACTACCTGACATTCTGGGATATATTTTTTTAATTGTAAACTTTTATTCCTGTATTCTAGTTTTACTGTAAATATAAGCTTTTCTATAACTGTTCATCATCATCATCATCATCATCATCATCATCATCACACCACTATCTTAACATTAATATATCTCACATTAAAACTTCTATTTTTTTATCTTTCTGTTAGTTTTCGTAGTCCCCGGGTGAAAAAAACTTGTTTATCTCCCGTTCTCTCGTGTGAATCTGATAAACAGAAGATGAATCTGATAAACAGAATGTTAATCTGATAAACAGAATGTGAATCTGATAAAAAGAATGTAAATCTGATAAAAAAGAATGCAAATCTGATTTTTAAACATGTGAATCTGATGAACGGAATGTGAATCTGGATATTCCCCCCCCCTTTCACTCCTATTGTGTAAAACGGTAAATCTGTTTACGTCCGCGAGGTTTCCTGATGACAACCCCCGGGCTGGCTGTGCTCGTTTTGCCGGATCAGGAAACTGGATTTGTCACGTGATGACAACCACTGTTAGAGAAGGTTGTTTTTGTACGCGGGTTTTCGTCTCATAATTTCTCAGCCTGTGTCGTCATGGAAACAGATAGAAAAGTGTAAACACAAAGCTGCAAGTTTGTGTACGTGAACGAAGTTTAAGCTGGACGTGTTCAAGTTGTGACAATATGGACAGGGACATTTGGTGATCACATGACTGCTGCACCGTACATTGGAAGCTATACCAGCTTTTCAGTAAAATGTTTGAACAAATACTTCTCAGACACATAAGTAGAGACATAAGTAGCCTTTAGCGTTCATTTTGTTGTTGTTGTTGTTGTTGTTGTTGTTGTTGTTGTTGTTGTTGTTGTTGTTGTTGCTGTTGTTCAGGAATTTCTTTCACGTTATCCACTGATGTGTCTTTTTGTTCAAACTTTGATATATCTTCCTCGACTTGTTCAAACTTTGGTGCGTCTTTCTCGACTTGTTCAAACTTTGGTGTATCTTCCTCGACTTGTTCAAACTTTGGTGTATCTTCCCCGACTTGTTCAAACTTTGGTGTATCTTCCCCGACTTGTTCAAACTTTGGTGTATCTTCCTCGATTTGTTCAAACTTTGGTGTATCTTCCTCGATTTGTTCAAACTTTGGTGTATCTTCCCCGACTTGTTCAAACTTTGGTGTATCTTCCCCGACTTGTTCAAACTTTGGTGTATCTTCCTCGATTTGTTCAAACTTTGGTGTATCTTCCTCGATTTGTTCAAACTTTGGTGTATCTTCCCCGACTTGTTCAAACTTTGGTGTATCTTCCCCGACTTGTTCAAACTTTGGTGTATCTTCCCCGACTTGTTCAAACTTTGGTGTATCTTCCCCGACTTGTTCAAACTTTGGTGTATCTTCCCCGACTTGTTCAAACTTTGGTGTATCTTCCCCGACTTGTTCAAACTTTGGTGTATCTTCCTCGATTTGTTCAAACTTTGGTGTATCTTCCTCGATTTGTTCAAACTTTGGTGTATCTTCCTCGATTTGTTCAAACTTTGGTGTATCTTCCCCGACTTGTTCAAACTTTGGTGTATCTTCCCCGACTTGTTCAAACTTTGGTGTATCTTCCCCGACTTGTTCAAACTTTGGTGTATCTTCCCCGACTTGTTCAAACTTTGGTGTATCTTCCCCGACTTGTTCAAACTTTGGTGTATCTTCCCCGACTTGTTCAAACTTTGGTGTATCTTCCCCGACTTGTTCAAACTTTGGTGTATCTTCCTCGATTTGTTCAAACTTTGGTGTATCTTCCTCGATTTGTTCAAACTTTGGTGTATCTTCCCCGACTTGTTCAAACTTTGGTGTATCTTCCTCGATTTGTTCAAACTTTGGTGTATCTTCCTCGATTTGTTCAAACTTTGGTGTATCTTCCTCGATTTGTTCAAACTTTGGTGTATCTTCCCCGACTTGTTCAAACTTTGGTGTATCTTCCCCGACTTGTTCAAACTTTGGTGTATCTTCCTCGATTTGTTCAAACTTTGGTGTATCTTCCTCGATTTGTTCAAACTTTGGTGTATCTTCCCCGACTTGTTCAAACTTTGGTGTATCTTCCCCGACTTGTTCAAACTTTGGTGTATCTTCCTCGACTTGTTCAAACTTTAGTGTATCTTCCTCGACTTGTTCAAACTTTAGTGTATCTTTTTCGACTTGCTGAAACTTCGCATTTCTTTCTTTTTTGTTCAGAAAATAAATAGATTTTTTTTCTGTTTATTTTTTACGAAACTGGAGAACCGTTGTTGCTACCTTGTGCTCCACTAGGAGTACAGAGGACTGATGATGATGATGATGATGATGATGATGATGATGATGAAAGCTGGATTACTAACTTCAGGTGCTTTAAGCAGCGGCGTTTTTCTAGTATCCGAAATTGTGACTTCGTCACAGCACTCAATGTGACACTTGAATCTTCACATCTCTCTTCAACGTTCTCATTTAAATGGTGTGGTACTTCAGATTTGTTCTTTCAATCTGTTTATGTATTGTTATATTCATATTATGTGTGTACTAAGTGATGTAGTTTAGAGAGGAAGTAAGTTGTATGATAATGAGCAGAATATCAGAAGGGCAGGTATGCCCAGTTCTTCACTCTTAATAGTTCATTCGTTAGTTCAATGCTCGTCTTAAGTTCACAGTGTAGAATTTTCATTTCACAAGAAAATGATAGGCATGGTTCTCTGGACTAATATCCAACCAGGGCCAATCGAATCAGGAAACAAGACCAATCAAATCAGGAAATAGTGAACAAGAACAATCAAATCAGGAAATAGAAAACAAGAAAAAATGCGATCACTTCTGCTTGTACTGTGTTCCATTCAGTTCAAATATGCTCTCTACTTTGCCTGAGATAGCATCATCTGTCTACAGAACTCAGAACGTGGTTTATAAATACCTCAACCCAGGGAAGAATACCACAACCCAGGGAATAATAGCTCAACCCAGAGAAGAATACCTCAACCCAGGGAAGAATACCCCAATCTAGGGAAGAATAGCTCAACCCAGAGAAGAATAGCTCAACCCAGAGAAGAATACCTCACTCAACCAAGGGAAGAATACCTCAACCCAGGGAATAATAGCTCAACCCAGAGAAGAATACCTCAACCCAGGGAAGAATACCCCAATCCAGGGAAGAATAGCTCAACCCAGAGAAGAATAGCTCAACCCAGAGAAGAATACCTCACTCAACCAAGGGAAGAATACCTCAACCCAGTGAAGAATACCTCAACCAAGGAAAGAATACCTCAACCAAGGGAAGAATACCTCAACCAAGGGAAGAATAGCTCAACCCAGAGAAGAATACCTCAACCAAGGGAAGAATACCTCAACCAAGGGAAGAATACCTCAACCAAGGGAAGACTACCTCAACCCAGGGAAGAATATCACAGTCTAGATAAGAATACCTCAACCCAGATAAGAATACCACAACCTAGGGAAGAATCCACACCGTAGGGAAGAAAATCAAACCAGGTAACTGACTGTTTGTGAAGGGTTAGTCCCATACGATGCCACGAAAACGAAACAGTAAAAGATAAGACAACAAATCTTCATGATGTTTTAGACGCCCGCGTTGATTCTAGGTTGCTCACAAGAACAGAAAAAACTAACATAAAACGCTGCAGCACTGGGCCACTCTCTTTACTTACAGAATCGTGTGCAAACGTCTCTCACCTGTCTAAGACAATCCCCGAATAGCGAGGTACCTGTGGACGCTACAATTTAAACAATATAAGGACTTGTCTTGGCACGTCTCAGTGTAAATCAAGACATGTGAGAAGTCGTAAAGCTTACAATTTAGACAAGGACGACCATCCTTGCTGTCTTCCTTTATTTGTAATAGTTTCAGCAGCTGATGTTGGAGTGAAGATCTTGAAAATTTCCATTAAATTCTGTTATGGATTTAACTCTCTGCGGCGAACCCAAGCACTTCGTTTCTCCTCTAGCTCCACCACCATAAGGAAACATTTAGATGTACATCGCTCTGAAACAGGAACACAGCAGATTAGACTACCACCAGCTGTACTAGGCCACGATTCGTCAAGTCCACAACTTTGTGCTGGCCCTAACACAGTCATTACGGTGCTGACACTTTGTCTGCTGTACTCTGGTCTAGTCTGTGAAGCTTTAAGTGTTTGCTACAACAACAACAACAACAACAATAACAACAAAATACTGGTAAAATCCACGCTACTCTTTCTTCGCTGTAGGTAACATAGATGTAAAAGCTAAGGGAACCTCTTATTTTTACATATTCCGCGTCTAACATTCCTGGCGACATTTCTCTGCCTTCTTCTGCAGCTATTTCTAGCAGAAGCCAACTAGCACATTCTAACATTCTTTATGTCAGTTCAGGGTTTCTCAGACTGTGGTTTTAGTTTGAGCGCTCTTCCTGACACTATACATATATGGAAAATAAGCTCGCGTTAAAATAAAGCGTAGACTGGATGCCAGTGGCAATAAATACTTCAACCCAGGGATGCCATCTCTTTCATATGCAATTGTCACTGTCAGTGCGGTACTTCAAACACCCCTAAGTTATACCTTCATGTTCTCTCAGTGCGCCACTTCTGACATCCTTCAATCATACCCTCATGTTCTCTCAGTGCGGCACTTCTGACCTCCTTCAATCATACCCTCATGTTCTCTCAGTGCGGCACATCTAACATCCTTCAATCATACTCTCATGTTCTCTAAGTGCGACACCTCTAACATCCCTCAATCATACTCTCATATTCTCTCAGTGCGGCACTTCTAACATTCTTCAATCATACCCTCATGTTCTCTAAGTGCGGCACTTCTAACATTTCTCAATCATACCCTCATGTTCTCTAAGTGCGGCACTTCTAACATTCCTCAATCATACCCTCATGTTCTCTAAGTGCGGCACTTCTAACATTCCTCAATCATACCCTCATGTTCTCTAAGTGCGACACTTCTAACATTTATCAATCATACCCTCATGTTCTCTCAGTGCGGCACTTCTAACATCCTTCAATCATACCCTCATGTTCTCTAAGTGCGGCACTTCTGACATCCCTGAATCATACTCTCATGTTCTCTCAGTGCGACACTTCTAACATCCTTCAATCATACTCTCATGTTCTCTCAGTGCGACACTTCTAACGTTCTTCAATCATACTCTCATATTCTTTCAGTGCGGCACTTCTAACATCCTTCAATCATACTCTCATGTTCTCTCAGTGCGACATTTCTAACGTCCTTCAATCATACTCTCATATTCTCTCAGTGCGGCACTTCTAACATCCTTCAATCATACCCTCATGCTCTCTAAGTGCGGCACTTCTAACATCCCTCAATCATACGCTCTTGTTCTCTCACATGCGAGTCCGGTAATGTGATATATGCCATCGTACGGAAAAGATGTGGATTAACGTACAAGTATATTGGTGAAAATAACCTCAGATTAGAGGATGGCATGCAAAAACATCTGTACGACATCACCCAGCATGCTTCGAAATCAGTCCCTAGTCATTTCAGTGGTCCCGACCACAGAGGCAAATCTGATTTTCAGGTAACAGTCATCAAACAATGTCACGCAGATGACATAAGCCGCATGGAGCTTGAGAACCGCTACATTCAAGAATATGGGACGCTCGAGCCACGCGGTTTGAACTCGCTATTCGGCTACACCTAAAATTCCCCTCTTCCACAGTCAAAATCCCTCTGCACTAAGTTCCACTCTCTTCTCACTTGTTACACATAGTTCAGAACCTCCTCACAGCATCACATTACAACCCCTCTACTCCAACTATAATCACTTATCGCACCTTATCCCGGCTAGATTACCATTGTATCACTCTCTCTACTTTCCACGGTTCTCTCTCTACTCTCCCCTCCCGCCCCCCCCCCCCGCATCCTTATTTACGACCCACCTATCATGCATCACAAGTCTCCATTTAAATATTCTTTACATTCCACCATGCGCATTTCGTAACACAGCCTCTTGCAAGACACAGCTTCTTACGAATTACAGCTAAGTGCTCCATTCATTTTATTTTATTTATTTTATGTTATTTTATTCTATTTTTTCCAATTCTATTTTTTTTTTACATAGGATTCATGTGAATTTATACTTTATCTCTTCTCTCTATTTCTTCGTCATGTGAGTTTTTGTATGACTAAGGCTCACACCGAAGCGTCACAACTGTGTACTCGTTAAGTAATAAAGCCTTTTCTACTTTTTTTCTAGTAGATACATTTTGATATCACGGCTTTACTGCAGCGGCTTCCTGCATAGCTGTATACTTATACACTAATTATTCATGTTCTCTTAGTGCTGCACTTCTAACATCCCTCAATCATATCATTCAATCCATTATTCGTTTTTATATTAAAATGATACTTCTGAATTGTGCAGGAAAAGAAGTTCATCTTAAAACAACAGAATGTTCAGGAATGTCGTTTTTGTGTGAAAAAATTACTTGTTTCACTGTTAATCTCTTGCCCCGAGCACATCTATTTGTTAGTTAAGTGATGAATCTCCGGTACAGTGACCTAGATGGGCCCTATCTGGTCTTCTGCTTCACCTGGTCCTGAGAGATATTTTGTTGTGAGAAGATCTGAAAATGTTACAGCTGGAATTTCCAAGTGTTTTGGGAGCTTTTTCATGCCCTGTCACTTCAGGGCTTTATCTGCGTTCTCTCTCACGGGAGTAGAGATAGATAGAGGAGTAGAGATAGATAGAGGAGTAGAGATAGAGGAGTAGAGATAGATAGAGGAATAGAGATAGATAAAGGAGTAGAGATAGATAGAGGAGTAGAGATAGAGGAGTAGAGATAGATAGAGGAGTAGAGATGGGAGTAGAGATAGATAGAAGAGTAGAGATAGATAGAGGAATAGAGATAGATAGAGGAGTAGAGATAGATAGAGGAGTAGAGATAGATAAAGGAGTAGAGATGGGAGTAGAGATAGATAGAAGAGTAGAGATAGATAGAGGAGTAGAGATAGATAGAGGAGTAGAGATAGATAGAGGAGTAGAGATAGAGATAGATAGAGGAGTAGAGATAGATAGAGGAGTAGAGATGGGAGTAGAGATAGATAGAAGAGTAGAGATAGATAGAGGAATAGAGATAGATAGAGGAGTAGAGATAGATAGAGGAGTATAGAAAGATAGAGGAGTAGAGATAGATAAAGGAGTAGAGATAGATAAAGGAGTAGAGATAGGAGTAGAGATAGAAGAGTAGAGATAGATAGAGGAGTAGAGATAGATAGAGGAGTAGAGATAGATAGATTGATTGATTGATTGATTGATTGATCTTTATTTCAAAAGGGTTAAGAATGTTAGATAGAGGAATAGAGATAGATAGAGGAGTAGAGATAGGAGTAGAGATAGAAGAGTAGAGTTAGAGGAGCAGATATAGATAGAGGACTATGGTATAACTGTAAAAGAAATGATAACAAGAAGTAAAAGTAAGGGAAAAAAATGACACAAGAAACAATGAGATGAACATGCAGAAATATAAAGCAGGCAGTAACAAACCAACATTTCGGCAGTGTCCCTTTATCAAACAAGACGGAAATTAACGAAACAACAAATAAACATAAAAACTGCATTTAGATGGGAGTGTTCTCTTGGTTCGTCACAATTTCAAAGCTTCGCAAAGGTGTGGTACACAAGCTCAATACGTAGTGACTGTTTATTTTGTGTTTTAACACTCGTTCAGTGTTTCCCAAAGTGGGCGATAACGCCCCCTCTTCCGGTGAGGGTTGGGAGGGGGCGGTGAAAGAAAAAAGAGCATGGGGGAGGGGGGAGGTGGGGTTGAGGGAAGACGAAGCAGCAGACGGGGGCAGTAATACCTCCCTTCTTAGCAGTTTTCTACCTGATATTGAGAAACTTGCGTCCCTACATGAAACGCATCCATGGGATTAAAAGTTGAGAAAATAATCCAGTAGGTGAGTTATAAATGTACTCCTTCATATTGTTAAATAAACTGGTTTGCTCGCTGAAGTTTGTGGTTGTGTAATGCATATCCTGGTTTAATAGATGACTGTACGAGTTGTACATGGGGAAGGGGTGGGGGAGACGTTCAGTACATGACCTGGGAGAAAAAGGGGACGGGGCAGCCCAAACCAAGCCTGGGAAACACTGATTTAGCTGATGTACCTGACTGAGGCAGAACGACAAATCTGTCATATAAAGTACCGGGACTGTACATTTCGTCTATGGAGACTGTTACTGGAGCTGACAGGCTATGTTATAACTGACTCTGCCAATACTGGATTTGCATAATCAGCCACCTTTAGCAGCAAGCAATATTTGTGCTGCAGTGGCCAGTTTCCTTGCGCTTATGTCGTATATAACTTCAAATTTGCCACCGTTTTCTAACCAGACAATTAAACGTTCTGTGTTCATATTTATTTTATTTCAGTTATGTTTTTTTTTTTCTCCCGTTAAAAACATGAACTGCAGGAACCAGCAAACAAAAATAAAAACGGGAGTTCCAATCCCCTGTTTACATCTCCAGGCACGAGGTTAGCCAGTGAGAAGATTAGCTGGCAATCACGTGATACCTAGGCTTGTTGTGATTGGACGAGTGCGAATACAACTGACGTCTGGGATTTTTCTAGCCGCAAAAGAAACTAGGAAACAGACGTTTCTAGGTTTGTATAGACGGAGAGTAGAGATTTCTAGAAATCTGGAAAATAAGTAGCGAAATCTGTGAATAAAAGCAAATGGACATTATGGTTTCGAATTTAGATGCATACGAGGTAGGTTTATCTGCTTTGTCATTTCCTTTCTTTTTTTTTCATTTGTGTGTGTTTTTATTTTCTACAAGAGGCAAACTTTCGCGAACTTTAAGTTGAAATAGACGTTTTAAAGCAACACGTTGGGACAAAGGACGCAGATTGCTAGGTCGCAAGAATATCATAAACCACAGCCTGCGGTCACCAACAAACACATGTGGATACAACTGTTTCACAAGTTTGTGTCTGCATCTGAATGCAATATTTTATAGTCAGTGTAGACATTTATTAACATGGACATTTCGTGGACACGCCAAGAGAATACAGAAGCAAAGGAACACGACATTAACTGGAAAATTCAAAGGAGTAAGAAGACAAAAGAGAGAAAGGAGAAAACATATTTGTATGGGCCAGTCACTTGGAACAGGTAAGGAGGGGTAACATATACACACCACAGATTACTCAGTATAGAGAAGCATTACCACCAAGTCTATGGGCCAAGCATGTAGTGGATGCATAACAACCATTGTGGATTTTCTAAAGAAGTTTGTTTTGTTATGTTTTTATATTGGAAGTCTTAGTACAAGTATTTAGTTAAATATTTTCAAGCGGGTATTACAGACAAAGTACCTGAGAGTCTGAAACTTTCCTTTGTGTAATACTTTTGAGGACAAGAAACAGAAATGAGTTATGTCAAAGTGACCAATCACCCCACGTTATACGGGACAATCCCGTATTTTAAAGATTTGTCCCAGGAATCTTATTACTTCCTTCGAGAGGACTAAATACCTACTTTTTTTAAAGCACGTGTCCCATATTGTCCTGTATTCTCATCTTTGGTCGCTGCATGTTTGGAAATACTCAAAATTTAATTATCTTAGTGGAAATGCTGCCATTTTGAAGAAAAAAAATCACTCTATAGAGTAGTACACCAGGTAGGCATGATTGACACATTTGTAAGTAAAGCCACAAACCTGGCTTAGTGATTGAGTTTTGGGTTCATATTTAAATTTAACTTTAACCTTCTGCTCCCCTTTTCCCCCTCCTCTCTTGTGACTGCTTGATTGAGTGTTCCGTGTTTAAACTTACACACAAAAAAAATGGTTCGTCTAATTATGTTGCGTGCTGAACGACTAGAAGCAGGACTATTCTGTACGCAGGCAGTGGCTTCAGTCAATGCAGAAATCAGCGATTCATAGTCACATACATCTATGTTCCTGGTCACGTGGGCATCTAGGGAAATGAAAGAGCTGATAGACTGGCTGGCTCTGCCATTATTGCAGATAGACAACCGCTGGCTCGAGCTGATATTGTTAATGCGCTCAGAGAGATAGGCAGAGTGAAGGACTTCGAGGGCAGTGAATCTACCTGGCTACTCAGACTCAGAGAGCTGACAATACAGACCAGCACGGCCAGGAACTAGAGGCATACTGGACATGCAAGACAACTTGTCAACCAACACAGGACACGCCCTATCAGCCACAGCACGTTGATTGAAATGGTGAGGTGGCGGGGAGTGGGGGGTGTCTGAGCACCTATGGATATGTCTGGAGTGCAGTGATGATGACCCAGACCATAAAACATAAACCAAGCAGAATTATGTTATGTTATGTTATGTTATGTTATCTAGTGAAAAATCAGAAGCAAAATTTTTTTCTGATTTTTCACTACATAACATAACATGAAAATCAGGAACGCTACCGAACGCTTTTTGGCGGATAAAAATGTCAGAGGGCAAGGCAGGTAATTCATTCATTCATCCAGCTTTAGGATAAATCGTTCGAACATCTACACTAGGATAAAAACAGCCAAACATTCATCACTGACGTAAAGCAAACCAGGTTTTATTAGAGACAGGGAAAACTTGAAGAAGAGTGTTTGTTTACTAAATTATTAACGAGGTTTTATTAGAGACAGGTAAAACTTGAAGAAGACTGTTTGCTAAATTATAAACCAGATTTTATTAGAGACAGGGAAAACTTGAAGAAGAGTGTTTGTTTACTAAATTATTAACGAGGTTTTATTAGAGACAGGTAAAACTTGAAGAAGACTGTTTGCTAAATTATAAACCAGATTTTATTAGAGACAGGTAAAACTTGAAGAAGACTGTTTGCTAAATTATAAACCAGATTTTATTAGAGACAGGGAAAACTTGAAGAAGAGTGTTTGTTTACTAAATTATAAACGAGGTTTTATTAGAGACAGGTAAAACTTGAAGAAGAGTGTTTGTTTACTAAATTATTAACGAGGTTTTATTAGAGACAGGTAAAACTTGAAGAACACTGTTTGCTAAATTATAAACCAGATTTTATTAGAGACAGGGAAAACTCGAAGAGGAGTGTTTTGTTTGCTAAATTATAAACGAGGTTTTATTACAGACAGGGAAAACTTGGCTAGTGTTTGCTAAATTATAAACGAGGTTTTATTAGAAACAGGGAAAACTTGATGAGTGTTTGCTAAATTATGGACGTGCATACTCCATTATTTAACTTTATTCCTTCTTATGTTTCTTATTTTAGTTACATGAATCATATGTTTGTTATTTTAATTTCGTAAATTATGTATTTTTTTTTTTAACTTCACAAAAGATATTTGTGCTATTTTAACTTCAGTACCTCATTGAAGCTTTGAACAGAATTATTTTATGTATTCGGTTGTAGGCTCGTATATCTGAATTCTCTAGCTACATTACCTCATATGTTTATCTTATTTCGTTCAGATATTTGCATTTTTTAACTTCACTAGGCGTTGGTCATTTCTTTAGAACAAAAATGTTTATGTTTATGAACTTTCCGTTGTATGTAAAGCAAGTATTGTATAATAAGTAATGCCATTTATAGTTAATACTGATAAGGTAGTTCGTATATATTAAAACAAATAGAAGATTGCTTGTCTTTACAGATATAAAGTAAAGATTTAAAAAATAGTAAAACAGACAAATAATAATAGTAAAACATAATAGGAAATATACATAAAAAAACTGAGAAAAGAAAGATTTCGTGTAAATATTTTTAATAAGCTTGGAGGAGAATCTAAATATGCGAAATATCTTTTCTGACGCAAAAATATGCAGCACTGTCTACGGAGAACATACGGGTAGCACAGCTTCTCTATTCGTTTTTTGCTTTTCTGTGTTGAAGTGTAAGATTCTGTCTCGTGTGTTTTGTAAGTCATTCTCGAGAAACAGATCTGACCTTACACCTGCTAGGTAGCACTCAGTTTTGTTCATACTCGCAGCTTGTAGGCAGTGTCACAAATGTTACTTTAACGTCGAAACTGTGCTAAAATTCTAAAATTTTAACCTCATTTGTTGCCACCTTCTTGCTGGTTGTCTCCTTTTAGAACTGCCCTTATAATTGTGTCCGGTTTCTGGTTAAGTAACTTGACTCCAGCTTTTGCTCTAAGACAGAGTGTAGAAATGACCCTCTAATTGTCTCCGGTTTCTAGTTAAGTAACTTGACTCCAGCTTTTGCTCTAAGACAGAGTGTAGAAATGACCCTCTAATTGTCTCAGGTTTCTAGTTAAGTAACTTGACTCCAGCTTTTGCTCTATGACAGAGTGTAGAAATGATCCTCTAATTGTCTCCGGTTTCTAGTTAAGTAACTAGACTCCAGCTTTTGCTCTAAGACAGAGTGTTGAAACGACCAAATTCAAGTTTTCTCCTGCCTACCTCCAACCCTTAGCAGTAATGCCAACACGCAGACATCACACACTGATCCTCTACCAAGCTTGGATAGTATGTGTTTAGATTCAAAGGCCAAGTTTTTCCTGACGCTTGTAAGGAGTACATGAGGATTAAAAATATATCATAAACGTTTGTTGTTTCAGCTCTAGAAGGAGAAATCCACCTTTTAAAATGTTATTGTTTACCTCCCAACAACACAGTGTTCACTCAGCCTTTGCATGCTCCTTGCGGAACTTTGCCTCCCTAACATCTCTCCTGTAGGCCTCCCTAACATCTCTCCTGTAGGCCTTCCTAATATCTCTCCTGCAGGCCTGCCTAACATCTCTCCTGCACGCCTTCCTAACATCTCTCCTGTAGGCCTTCCTAACATCTCTCCTGTAGGCTTCCCTAACATCTCTCCTGTAAGCCTTCCTAACGTCTCCTGTAGGCCTCCCTAACATCTCTCCTGTAAGCCTTCCTAACATCTCTCCTGTAGGCCTCCCTAACATCTCTCTTGTAAGCCTTCCTAACATCTCTCCTGTAGGCTTCCCTAACATCTCTCATGTAAGCCTTCCTAACAGTTCTCCTGTAGGCCTCCCTAACATCTCTCTCTTGTAAGCCTTCCTAACAGTTCTCCTGTAGGCCTTCCTAACAGTTCTCCTGTAGGCCTCTCGGTTGTAAGCAAGATGATCTGCTGCCGATGCATCCATCTGCAAATTATCAACGATGTCTTGGAGCCATCTTCACCTTGGTGGTTCTCTCTCTCTCTCTCTCTTTTTCCCACATGTAACAAAACAGTGTTACAACATTTTAAATATTACAGTCTAAAGATGTGCCTTGACGTCAGTCCACTTGACATATGACCTGAGTCGAATAGTGTCATATCATGGGCACATAACTCTCGAGACAATGGAATCTCATCAGACATGCATGTCAGACACAACTGATTCACCTTGAAAGTGAAACCGAAACAAAGATGCCTGAATGGTGACAGAGAAACTGAATCTTTATTTACTGCCTGTAGAAGCGTCTGGTGAAACTAAGATGCTTGTAGCATAGCTTTAGGTGTGTTTGTTTATTTATGTTCGTAGAGCTTTCTTGTGGAGCTTCTGGCTGTCTTACATCGATCTTGACCGTGTGGTCTGCCCGTCTAGGCTGGTGTCTCCGTATTCAGTGGCCAACATTTAATCCAGAGATTAAAACTAAGCTTAAAACTACACCAAAAACCACTTCCTCGTGAAAAGTGCCAGCTACTCGAAGAACCTAGCAATCAGACGAAAATCTTTTCTTTGTATTTATCCGCGAGATGAATATCTGAACTTGACGCTTAACTTGAAGTCAACAACAAGTTCAGTGGATTAAAGTCGAAGAAAGAACCAAAAATAATCAGAGCTAAGGTTGTACTCATCTGGGGAAAAACTGAGAAAACTGAGGCTGGATTATTTTATGTGACTACCCGTATTAGATGATCAAACTGTGGGAAACACAAAGAGGCAAGAAAGAGGAGGATAGGAAGACGAGATAATACAGAACAGAACTCTGATAACAGACATTCTCCACGTGAACCTTCTCACTTCTCCCCATTTTTTATAAGTCTTGGAAGCTTCACAGCAAGAAGAAGAAGAAGAAGAAGAACAACAACAACAACAACAACAGCAACAATAATAACAACAATAATAACAACAACAACAATAACAATAACAACGACAACAACAATAACAATAACAACAACAACAATAGCAACAACAATAACAACAACAACGACAACAATAACAACAACAATAACAACAATAACAATAACAACAACAATAGCAACAGCAACAACAATAACAACAACGACAACAATAACAACAACGACAACAATAACAACAACAATAACGACAATAATGACAACAACAACAACAACATTAACAACAACAATAACAGCAACGACAACAATAACGACAACACCAACAATACAAACAATAACAACAGACAACAATACAAATAACAACACACAAAAAAGCAACAATAATTTTAAAAAGAACCTGAATGCTGATCTTCTTTATGCCAGTCAAAATAAAACATAAATGTTCGGAAAATAGATCTCTGCACTCTTTTCTGGCCCATAGATTTGGAAAAGCCACCGCTGAGAATCACATAAAACAGTTCGTTACACTCTTTACTGGCCCTTAGATTTGGAAGTGCCAGCTCTGAGAATCATATAAAATAGTTTGGTACACTCTTTTCTGACCATTAGAACTGGAAGACCAGCTCTAGAAATCATGTCACGATTTTGAGCTGAATTTAAGAAATGAACATTTCTGATATCACATCCAGTTAGTTTAATCTAGGGAGCACTTGACACGCATTTGTATACACTTCAATTTTTCACACATTTTATACGCTGTGCCCTCTAAGAATTCTGGATACAGTCTACTCTGTACATGTAGTCAAAATCACTACCAGTATGTCCTTAACTGTCCGTTAGACTGGCTAGCATGTTACTGGGGGTACCACGGAGAGGTGGGACAGGTTCTTGGTCAGCCATGGTTCTCTAACCCTGACGCTGGCATATCAGCTATGGGTGGCTGATTGCCTCGTCGGACAGCGTCTTTACCTCCAAACACCAGGCTTTTTGGCTTTAATGAGCTAGGAGTAGTACGCCCAGAGCTGAAAGATCTTCCGCAAAAGAACACTGTGAGACACAGCTTCATCATCTTCAGCGGTTGATCTTGGACGTTTTCTCCTTCTTTCTGCAAACGCTTCATACCGTGTTAACCCTGCTGGCTCTCTCAGGGATTCATGCGGCCCAAACAGTGCTGTCGTTGAGTTGTAACTGTGATATACCACATCCTGTAATACCTGCCACACGGCGGCGTCTGTGAGTTCTAATTGTGATATATCATGTGCTGTAATACCTGCCACACATCTTCTGCTACTTCTAATGATAATATATTGTCTTGTAGTAGAATGCCAGGATAAACCCATTTCAATCTTTCTAAATATCTGAGCCTTCTTATCTCTCCATAAACAAAAAAGTTCCCATCTGGAAGATGACATCACAGAAGTAGTCCAGACGTCCTCTTGTCTAATTAACCAGCTTTGAGATTTATAGCATGCTATTTTTAGCTATACTACTCTACGCATGCGCCGACATGTTATCAACTTCCTGCTACGTGCTTCATGTATTGGTTTGAAAGTTTTGTTGTTGCTGCTGTCAGAATTGAATTTTTAATTTGATTATCGGAAACATTATCCTACACGTAAATGTGCGTGCGCGTACGCGTAAAGAAGCGTCTTGGTTGAAGGAAATCTAAACCTCCATCTTTTTTTTTAAAAATATCTTCGCTTCTCAGAGTTCATAAATTTTGTTTCATGAGGTTGCGGTCTCGTAGCGCCATTGAGGGTGGATATCGTGTAGCAGGCCCCACAAGAAGGGGGTCCACCCACTGCACTGAGGGTAGATGTCGTGTAGCAGGCCCCACAAGAAGGGGGTCCACCCACTGCACTGAGGGTGGATGTCGTGTAGCAGGCCCCATAAGAAGGGGGTCCACCCACTGCTCTGAGGGTGGATGTCGTGTAGCAGGCCCCACAAGAAGGGGGTCCACCCACTGCTCTGAGGGTGGATGTCGTGTAGCAGGCCCCATAAGAAGGGGGTCCACCCACTGCACTGAGGGTGGATGTCGTGTAGCAGGCCCCATAAGAAGGGGGTCCACCCACTGCTCTGAGGGTAGATGTCGTGTAGCAGGCCCCATAAGAAGGGGGTCCACCCACTGCACTGAGGGTGGATGTCGTGTAGCAGGCCCCATAAGAAGGGGGTCCACCCACTGCACTGAGGGTGGATGTCATGGAGCAGGCCCCATAAGAAGGGGGTCTACCTATGTTAAGGTTGGGCTGAGAGAGTTTGAGAGGGACCCATTGTGTATATTGGGGGGGGGGGGGGTGAGGTATGCACCGGCTTACAAAACCTTACTTTTTTCTTGGACGTTATAATGTAATGTATTTACATCTCTCTCTCTCTCTCTCTCTCTCTCTCTCTCTCTCTCTCTCTCTCTCTCTCTGTCCTTCTACGTCTAAGAATATTTTGAAGTAAAATCATTAACTGATTTCCTTTATTTTATTTTAATCCATCTCTTGCTCAGAACATTAACTTCCTCTTTCTTCTGTCCTTCCTCCTCTCAGGCGTCCACGTCACGACATATTACTTATATGTCTATAAAACAAACATAGATAATGTACTTGGCCGTTGAATGATGATACATGGCCGAAGATACATATTTGTATTTGCTCACAGTGTAACCTGACTTCAGCTTTTGTGTGTTCGGTGCTAGCAAACTTAATGGACAGGAACTAAGTTGCTTATGAGTAGCTCTTTAGGTCATCATCACTGTGTTTCATATATGTCTTCAGTTTAATTTTAACAGTTTCAATGAGTCTGGACTTTAATTAACAGCGGCAAGAAAAAAAATAAATAAAAAAATGATGCTTCGGTCTGTGTCAAGACTGGAAAAGAAATTTGGAAGTTAAAACGCCGTCCGATTTGGTGTGCACTGCCTTTCGAAGGCCAGAATAGTGTACGGATTTTGGACGGAGAAATGCAGTTCACGTGATGCGGGGGTGGAAGACCTATATAAAGGAAAAGGCGTGCGGGAAAGGTCACACTGAGCATAGCCTGCGGGCAAATGTCGGGCAAGTTCAATCTCCTCTGTGCGTGTTTGATGTGGAAATACTTAACCCCAGCCGCCCAAAATATTGTGATATATATATATACATTGGTGATTCATGATGATTAATATTCTCTGAATGGCACGGGGGAATGCCCTCATGGTGTTAATTTCATGTGAACTTCATGAAGCTGAGAGGAGAGCAGAAAACCAGAGGATAGGGCAGGGAGCTAATTTCGTCTCGTCTGGTTAGCCTTGCCGATCTCACAATGTGTGATTCAAGTGTACTGTGGAATATATGATGTGTCGTAATCATACTGTACTGCTGGATTATCGTCCCTTTCGTCGCACGTGGAGATTCCCTGATTCCGTTGAGTCTTGTCATGTGGGATGGGCACACATCAAGTCCATCATGTTTCATTTGCATGGATAATACTATGTCAAGATATCAGGAGATACCTAAACCGGCAGCAGGCAGCTGCACTATCAATGATGTGCATAGCACATGGTGATTCTTGGAGATGGGAGAAGCGATAGGGTGAGAATTCAGAGCCTTAGCACAAATGGAGATTATGGGAGAATTCAGTGCGTTAGCACAAATGGAGACTATGGGAAAATTTAGTGCATTAGCACATGATCTGTATAGCATTTCAGTGCATTAGCACATAGAGATCTGTCTAGTATGGGGAGGTGGGTCTCGTGGCAGCGGCTGCTAAAATGTGTTATCAGTGCAACGGCTTAATATTGAGATAAATGTATAATTGCCTAGTAGGACCAAAGGAGCCCAGGCAATCTGGTTCACTGATTTAGTTGATACTTAGTATAGATAATACATTGTTTTATGTCATGCCCTGATTATCATGATGATACATGTCATTCATCTGCATGTCCCTTGCGGAACTTTCCTCCCTAACAGCACTTCTTTAGGCCTCTCGATTGTGATTACTCACTGCTACCCTGCTGCTGATGCATCCATTTGCAGATCATCAACGATGTCTTGCAGCCATCTTCGCTTGGTCTTCCTCTCTTTCTTTTTACAATTATGTACCCTTCCAAGACAGTTTTCTTTAGATTATCATGACGTTTAATGTGTCCAAAATATTTAAGTTTTCTTCCTTTAATCCTATTTACTAGTCAGCCTTCTTCAATATTAAGTTCTTTTAGTATTGATATATTTGCATTTATTTGTTTCTCAGCTGTTTTGTTAAGTGTCCAGGTCTCACAGGCGTATTTTGCGATGGGAAAGATGCATGCCCTTAAAAATCTTATTTTTGTAGTTCTGTCTGTTCCTCTCCACAGATTCTTTAGTTGTTTTACTTTCTGAAGAGCGATAGATGTCCTCCTTTTAATTTCCCTTATTGTACCTCCATTATTAGTTAGCAGTTATCCAAAATATTCAAAACTCTCCACTTCTTATAATTTTTCCTCATTGATACATATATCAGCTGCCTTGTTTGCTTTGTCAGTTGTCATTAATTTAGTTTTCTTCGCATTAAGATGGAAGTTTTGCTCTTCTCTGTTCTTACGGACTGATATAATTAGTTTTTCCATTCTTTTTGCGTTGTGGACAATAATAATGTGTCATCAGCATATCTAATCTCTGGTATTTTGTAACTTCCAATTGTTATGTCATCGTAATATTCTTTGTCTATATCGTCTCTAACATTCCTCATTATATTTTCAATATGCAAGTTGGAAAGGACAAGCATTGAAAAAGTCAGTCAATTTGCATACCTTGGCAGCTACATAGACCAGGACGTTGATACTAGAAAGGAAGTTAGAATTAGAATTGCAAAAGCAGAATCTTGAGAACATATGGCATTCAAAAGTTATAAGCAAAAAAACCAAGTTACGACTATTCAATTCAAATGTAATATCCACCCTCATTTATGCACGCGAAAGCTGGAAAACAACTAAAGAAATAGAAGAGAAATTAGACTCTTCTGAAAACAAATGCCTAAGGAAAATATTAGGCATCAAGTGGAACGAATTCAAGAACAATGCAGAGATAAGATAGATGACTGAACAACAACCAGTCTCATGGGTGATCAGAAAAAGGAGATGGACATATGTTGATCACGTGATGAGAAGAAACAGTCAGAGAATCCCAAAATAAGATATAAAGTGGAACACAACAGGCCAAAGAAAAAGAGACAGACCGCGTGAAAATCTGAAGAGGATATTGTTAAGAGAGGCCAAAAATAATAAGCATAAAATCCTTTGTTGAGGTTGAAAGACTCGCCGAAGACAGGAAAAATTGGCGAACTACTTTGCGAGCCCTATGTGACGTTTAACGGCACGCAAAGGATATAAGATACAAGTTAAATAAGTAAGGCACCCCTGATGGACCCTTGTTTTGTGTTAAACCAAGTTGTTTCACCATTTATTCTTACTGCTGCCTGTTGGTCTAGATACAACAGTGATGTTAATTGTATCAAATGTGTTGGAAATTCCATTTTTTCCATTATTCCCAAAAGTTTCTGGTGTTGTACACAATCAAATGCCTTTGAGTAGTCTATAAAAAATAAATATAGATTCACATTAAACTCTTTGCATTTCTCTGTTATTAATCTTATATTGAATATATGATCTCTTTATCCTACTCCTTGCCTGAAACCAGCTTGGATCATATTGACGTCTTCTTCTATTTTCTTACGAAGTCTACCCATTATGATTTTTAACAGAATTTTATTGGCAGGACTAATCAGGGCAACAGTTCTGTAGTTTGTGCATAATTTCAGGTTACCCTTTTTGTTTTGGCAGTGGTATGAATATAGTTCTTTTCCATTCTTTTGGCCAAATACCTGAACGCCATATCTTTTTAACTAGTGCATGATAGATTGTTGCACATTCCTTTCCTCCTGCTTTAATAAATTCGGCAGTTATCTCATCACATCCTGGTGATTTACCATTTTTTCAGATTCTTTCTTGCACATAAAACGTCTTCTATTGTCGGTTCGGGTTCTTTCTTCTCCAATAATAATTCACACTGTTGATTTCTGCTTTCACAGTCAGATGTTTCATACATTCCTCTGCAATATTCCTTCCTTCTTTCTAGAATCTCCTCTGTCTCTGTCAAGGTATTCCTCATCTCATCACAAATTACATTTAGCTTGGGTGTGATTTTTCTCGGCAATGTCTTTACTTCTGTAAACATTTAACTATCTCTTCGACACTTCTGATGTCCTTCTATTCTTTCACAACAATCTTGTATATATTGTTCTTTTTTGTGTGTCTTTTCTGATGTTTCTTTGTACTTCCTTTGTTAAAGATTTATATTCCTCTTAGTTGTTGTTTGTCACTTTCCATTGCGTCCTCGTTTCCTTACGTTGTTTTATTAGTTCTAGTATGCCTGCTGTAATCCAACCATTCTTTTACTAGCCAGCCTTCTTCAATATTAAGATCTTTTAGTATTGATATATTTGTTCTTTTTGTGTCTATGATATTTGAAGAATTCTTCTGTAACATTTACATTCAAAAGCATTTATATGTTTCTCAGCTGTTTTGTTAAGTGTCCAGGTCTCACAGGCATATGTTGCGATGGGAAAGATGCATGCCTTTAAAAATCTTATTTTTGTGGTTCCGACCTTCTTGATGTCCTGTGTATGTAATATCTATGGTAGCGTCACTTTGATATATGTAGAGAGTGTTAATAAATAGATGTAAATTGATGGCTGAATTGGTGATATGTAATTCATGCTCAAGTGATGTATGACTGGCTTACAGTATCCTGGAAGGGGAATCCTGGGTTGTAGAGTTGGTTTTAGCATGGCCACCTCGGGTATGATTGTAGAGTTGGTCATGGCCACCTCGGGTATAGTTGTAGAGTTGGTCATGGCCACCTCGGGTATAGTTGTAGAGTTGGTCATGGCCACCTCGGGTATGGTTGTAGAGTTGGTCATGGCCACCTCGGGTATGGTTGTAGAGTTGGTCATGGCCACCTCGGGTATAGTTGTAGAGTTGGTCATGGCCACCTCGGGTATGGTTGTAGAGTTGGTCATGGCCACCTCGGGTATAGTTGTAGAGTTGGTCATGGCCACCTCGGGTATGGTTGTAGAGTTGGTCATGGCCACCCCGGGTATGGTTGTAGAGTTGGTCATGGCCACCTCGGGTATGGTTGTAGAGTTGGTCATGGCCACCTCGGGTATGGTTGTAGAGTTGGTCATGGCCACCTCGGGTATGGTTGTAGAGTTGGTCATGGCCACCTCGGGTATGGTTGTAGAGTTGGTCATGGCCACCTCGGGTATGGTTGTAGAGTTGGTCATGGCCACCTCGGGTATGGTTGTAGAGTTGGTCATGGCCACCTCGGGTATGGTTGTAGAGTTGGTCATGGCCACCCCGGGTATGGTTGTACATTGGGCCATGTGATTTCAGCTGGGTGTTGGTTCATGTCCCTTCGCCAGATTGTTCCCAGTTGTGAACTTAACAACCCAGCTAAGTTTACATCGGTAATCAGCGACCCATAATTGACACGTTACGTTGCGGACCGTAACTGACCAAGACCCTCCCTCCCTTCTCCGTTGGTACCCTACTAACAGGCCAAGTCTGAATAATGAAGCAATTATGAAGGAGGCTTGGTTTTGGTTTTCCGAAAACCGCCGAGTCGGAGAGTCAAGGTCAAGAGTCACTTCTGGTGTACAGTTGGGGGGGGGGGCGCTACCTGTGCATGTTTTGGTTACGTGATATTGTGATTCATTCATTCATTCATTTGCATGTCCCTTGTGGAACTTTGCCTCCCAAACAGCACTCCTGTAGGCCTCTCGGTTGTGAGCATGATGGCCTGCTGCTGTTGCATCCATTTCCAGATCGTCAACGATGTCTTGCAGCCATCTTCGTCTTGGTCTTCCTCTTTTTCTTTTTCCCATTATGTATCCTTCCAATACGGTCTTCTCTAAATTATCATGACGTTTAATGTGTCCAAAATATTTCAGTTTTCTCTCTTTAATCCTCTTCACTAGCCAACCTTCTTCAATATTAAGCTCTTGTAGTATAGATATATTTGTTCTTTTTTGTGTCCACGATATTTGGAGAACTCTTCTGTAGCATTTACATTCAAAGGCATTTATGTGTTTCTCAGCTGTTTTGTTAAGTGTCCAGGTCTCACAGGCATATTGTGATGTGTAGGGAATTTCAGAGCTAGCTTCATTCACTTTTGTTCCAAGGCGGGTGGCCGGATAACACGTTATCTGGTGGAGCTGCGGTTGTGGAATATCTGGAAGTTGTAGTATTGAAGTTTTGATGTTTTTATGTGGAGTAAATGAATGTTTCTGCTATAAACCCAACGTTACCCGAGCCGCCTCATATCGTGGAATTGTATATGTAAGTTACCGTATGTCTAATATTGGCGTATCGTAAAGGTAGACGTGATACGTGGTCATTGTAACTGTGTTAAAAGTATTCTGGAAGGTTTAAGTATTGCATAGCTTAATACCATCATCGTTGATTTTCATTTCGCCCTTCTTTGATGATTTCGTTGTTTCATTGGCGCTGCAAAATTGATTTGTTTTATGTTTTTTGTGCACGCTCATACGTTGCCAGTGTCGATTCAGTCATGATCACATAAGGATACGATGTGTTTCATTTTCACATGAGTGATAGTGTATATCCCCCGTGTGGTACCCGGGATCTGCGAAGAATAGGACCACTGTACCCTACCAAGCATGATCGTAAAAGGCGACTAAGGAGGGTTCGGCATAGGGCCAGCAACCCTATCTGGTAAAAAAAACTATCAGACTGCTACAGAAACGGAAGCAAGGGAAAAAAATAAACGCAGGTGGAAGGAGAAATGCTTATCAGGAAACTGAGCCCATGAAGGTTGTGGATGAAAGCCAGCCACTGGAAGTCCCCAGCCCAACTGCAGACCTCCTGGAACCTAAACACAAGATGAAGCCACTGACAACAATTATTGAGGAAAGACGCTAGCGATGGTTGGGACATGTGTTCCGAATGACCAAAAATAGCACTAAGATGGACACCACAGGGGAACAGAAGTAAGGGTAGACCAGAAGAGACATGGAGAAGAACAACAGAAAGGATGTTGAGCAATAGAGGGCTCACCTGGGCAGGAGTAGAAAAAAACTCATAACTTTGTTAATATGCTTCTGTGTTGAATAGAAAGACAAGGATTTGAAGTAGAGGTCGAGTTTATTATGAACGCCAAGTCACGTGATGGTTTGATTTGTAGTGTTTGACTTCATAAGTATTTTCACCTTTTTTATGTTTGATGCTATTTGTTTGTGAAAACATCAGCTTTTATGTCTCTACTTTGTCAGGTGTAATGTGTGTTACGCCCAAAACTGAATTATTGTTTTGTCTTGATCTTTTTGTGTCTTACGAGTGGTTATTTGATGTTGGTAGAGAATGTGGTGAGTTGAGGTGCCCGATTTAGTTGTGTTAGGAAAAGTCATTTAGCGTAGCAGACTAGGCACACATGAAAGGGCTAGGACTTGGATTGGCAATCTTTGGAGGGATGCAGTTTGGGAACCTGCGTGCGGCTGTACTTCATATGGGAACAAATTATTTAATGAATGGCTACAAATTAAGCCAAAATCACCACAGAGTCTCAAAGATGACAAAGATAAAATAAATTATAAAAGTAGCAAACAATTTTACACATAGATCGCCATAGTCCCTGTGGTGGTGGAGTCTGCTAAAGAAGTATTGCACACCTCTGCACTAAGGAATTGAGAAAATAGCTGCCATAACCCGCTTCCACGCCGACACGATGTTGTGCCTCAATATCCTCACCGCATCGGCTGCAAAGAACACCAGCTCGCAGTCCCAGGCAGGTTGAAGAAGAAGAAGAAGAAGAAAAAGAAGAAGAAGACTGAAAGTTGTCTGTTTCTTCACTTAGAGATGAGCACGGAACTTAGATATTATCCTACCTATAGTGAAGCAAGAACAGACTGAAAAGTGTCCTTGGATAGAGAAAAAAGGAGGTTTAAGTGAGAAAATCTGCATCTCATGATGCATGGAACACCTGAAACAAGTTCTGGTGGGAAAGTTGGAATTAATCCGCCAGGTGAGAGGCGGGGAGGGGGTTTTAGCAGCTCTCGGAATGAAGGCAATGGGTCTTTCCCCTCTGCCATCCATCTCTGGAATCAGTATGTAGTTCTCCTGGCGCTACAGAGTTCATGCACCAACCTGTGCTCATGTTATTTAAGGACACTTAATAACCCGTAAAGTGTGTCT
This sequence comes from Achatina immaculata, assembly GCA_009760885.1. NCBI lineage: Eukaryota > Metazoa > Mollusca > Gastropoda > Stylommatophora > Achatinidae > Lissachatina > Lissachatina immaculata. The sequence goes on from CM019691.1 coordinate 1,122,072, forward strand.
GTACTTTTTTTTCCAACAAATATGCAGTAATTATTTCTAACACGAAGATGTTAAACGGACGACAATGACAGGTAGAGCTGCTTGCGTGTTCTTATTTGGCGTAGGTTCCACTTTGTTAACCTTGACCGAATTGACCACTTCCGCTTCCTCTGTGTCACCGAAACCACCCCCCCCCCCCCCAACCCTGCTGACTTGCATGCAAAGCACGATTCATCTCGTCTTTCCGTTTCCAAATCTTATCAAGCTCTCAACACCAGGTACTGAAGAACTTGGACTTTTGGGGTCTCCGCTGTTTAACATGAGAAAGGGAGGGCTTGGCTGTTACAAACCAGGTTACTAAGTGCACTTAATGGATGAAAAAATACAGTATCCACAAAATATACTGTGGATAAGCAGATACAGTCAATAGTTTTCATAAATATCTGAACTACATGTTTTTATCTTTATTGCACTGAAAACAAAATATACTTTCATGAACATTTTCAGTTTTTATAAAATCATGAAAATGAACACCCTGGATCCAGCTGTTTGCTGTTTCGTCGTTTTTTTTTTTCACATGCAAGCAATTCTTCTTTTAAGTAACCTTATAAAACTACGTAAACATATCCATTTTGGTTGCTATGACAGTCTGGTAAACTAAATGTTGAAACAAAAATAAGAGCATGCTTATTAGTACTGGGGTGTAACGCTTCGGTTTACAACCTAATCATACAAAAAACACACAGGACACAAACACAGGGAAAGAAGATAACATGAATGATACACAACAAATAATAATGGGGAAAAAATAATTTTTAAAAGTGAGCACTTAGCTGTGACTTGTAAGAAGCATACTCGGACACGATTTTAAAGCCTCCTTGAGTCTAACCCTAAACGTAGCCAACGTTTAAACAATTGTCTTCTCTCTAGACCCAGTCTTGATCTGTACAAGAAAAGCTTTGCATACTCTGCAGTGCAACTCTAGAACTCCATCCCCCACAATTTAAAAGCAAGTAGCAATATTTCTTCTTAATGAGTGTGAAAGACTTTGATGTGAGAAAAAAACTGCATTGAAAGTGTGTGTGTGTGCGTGCTCAGGCGCGTGTATGTGTGTCAGATTAGTTACCTTTCACAACTGTCTTATATTTGTGAATGTAATAGTTTCATTTTACATTCTTAGATTTATTTTTTAATGTAAATTGTGTACGTGTATAAAATCGAATGTATGAGAAGAATAAAAGATGGCGGGCAAAATGTCAGTCGGGCCTGCGTGCCCAGTTATTGACCCTTCGAAAACAAAGATCGTTCTCTCTATTATTTTAATGTTTGTTAAAAAAAAAACATGTTAGAAGATCTGTATTTACAATGTATTTTTGTTTATGTATATGTTTGCGTGTGTATGTGTGCGTGAGAGCTATTTTATTAGGTTAATTACTTCTCTTTTATTCATTCATTCATTCTCTCTCTCTCTCCTCTCTCTCTCTCTCCCTCTTCCTATAATTTTTTCCAGTGAGTTTAAAATCTCTAATTACGTGTACTTTCCACGTATCTTTAGACGTGTCTAACAGACAAAGATATCGTTGTATCGTGTGCCTGAATGTATTAGATCCGGTCAGTGGATTATGTGAATCCGAGCTTCAACCTAAACGTTTTCATTACAGTAAAATCTCATTATAACGAAGTTAAAGAGGATTGACAAACTAGTCCATTATATGTGAAGTCCGTTATAGCCAGGGTTCATTCATTCACGTGATATGTCCTTTCCAGAACGTTGTTCCTCTCACAGTCTCCCTGAGTGCAATGCGGTCTTGCGCAAGTTGGCCGGCGTCTCGAAGTGACAGATTCAGACTTTCCGTGATGTCCCGAGTCCACCTGCGGAAGGAGGTCGTCCCTTGTCTTTTTTCCGGGCTCTAAATGTGTGTCTTGATCTCAGCTTTCTCAAATATTGATGGTGTTAACGAGTCAGCATTCTGCGATGTCCAACCCCCATCAATATCTCTTTATTTGATTTTCGTTCTATCCAAGATATTCTAAGTGCCCTTATGGGTGTGACCGGAACCTGTTATTACCATAGCTCCATTATAAACGGGACGTGTAAATCAGGAAAAAAGGAAAAAAAAAAGTAGGAACAGCCTTATTACTTAACGAACACACAGCTGTGACATTTCAGTGTCAGCCTTAATCACACAAAAACACACAGGACAAAGAAATAAAGAGAGAAGACATAAATATAAATTCACATTAATGCTACGTAAAAAGTAGGAATGGAATGTGAATCCCTCATGTAGAGTGAGGATATTTTTGAGAAATGTGATCGTTTTCGCTTCCCAGAATTCAGGGATACACAACGAGGGCGGTTACGTTTTCTAGTGTCAACATAGTGGACGAGGATGTCCTTAAGATTTGGTTCCCGTTTGTATGCTAATAGGGGTATATCAGAGAAGATGTCGAGAGTGTCGGGGTCGAGTTGCATTAGTGGCGGATGGCGATAAAGAATTTTCTTAACCCTCTGACCATGTGGGTGAAAATGAAGTACTAATTTAACTCTGCCAGATAGGGTAACAGGGTTTTTTTTTTCTGAATGCCTCGTCAAGGTTCACTTTTTGGATGGGGTTAAATACTTTCCGAAGAACATTTCCTGGATAGTGGGGATAACGACAAAATTCTAATAATTTGTTGGCTTAATCCATGAAGTCCGAGTTATCCTGACATAGGCATAAAGACAGAGGAGTTGGGAGTATGGGATGAAGTTCTTACGAGCTTCGGGATGGGAGGAGGTGTAAAGTAAATAGGTGTGGCTGTCGGTGGGTTTGTAAAATATTGAGGTGACAAGCCTGTCTGTTCCAATAGATATTTTGATGTCTAAAAAAAGTTGACAGACTTGTCAGAAATTTCATAAGCGAATTTGATGTTCTCATTAAGCGAGTTGGCGAATTCAATATTTTTTTTTTAGCTCGCTCTTTGACATACTGGTGACTCCAGTGGCAACATCGATGTATCTCTTACAGAATTCTGGGACTCAGCCAGTGTATGTTTCCCGTAATCTGACTTCCAGAGAACCCAGCTATGCTTGCTTCTTTATGGGTTTTCGTAAGTCAAATTATGGAAGTCACGCCGGAACGTCACAACTGTGTGCTTGTTAAGTAATAAAGCTGTTCCTACTTTTTTTCCTATTTTATACATTTTGATACCACAGCTTTACTGCAGTGGCTTCGTGTATAGTTATATACTTCATTGTATATCATCATCATCATCATCAGGTGCCGTGCCGACTGGCGTTGGCTATTATGCTTCTCCAGAGTACCCGATCCTTCATGCAGGCCATCAGTTCAGTTGGTGATCTCCTCTCACACCATCCCGTCAGACTGTCCAGTATCATTTTTCTTGGTCTTCCTCTTGATCTTCTTCCTTCTATTTTTCCTGTTGTTATAATATTTTCAATGCCCCCCTTCTCATTGCATGTCCTATGAAAGTACATTGTCTCTCTTTTATCTTTTTGACAATCATTGTATATACATATACACTAATTATTCTTTATAAACGGGATCAGTTATAAGAGGATGTTACTGTATTTTAAATATACTTGTGCTCATTTATGTATTTTATTACTACTTGTACTAAAGTGAATGTTTGAAAGTTGAGTGATGAACCTCGGAGTGTCAGACAGACCTGCGCATCCAATCTTTCTTCCTTTAGAAGTAAAGTTACTTTAGTTCGGTTGTTCGGTTTTTCTCTTGACATATCCAACAAATTGTGACTGTCATTTTCTTTCTCTTATAGCTTCAGTCAGTTTTCTATATTCTACCATCTCTGTGAGAACATATGAAATAAAGCTTATCTCACATTAGAAACAATTTTACATTTGCTAGGTAACATACTTCCGGCGTGACGTGCAAGATGGCGGTCATTTTTAAAACGCTCTCGCCGGCATGCAGAAATCAGCGGAATTCCGCTTGATCTGTTACATATCATGTACCGGGAGTTGGGCATAAGGCTAACAACCTTATCCTGGGACCTATCTAGAGGCAACTCCAGATGGGAAAAAAAGATATCGTTATGGAAACTCGCAGAGAAACCAACCGAGCATCAGGGATGCCAACTAATTCAAGAAAAATGCAGAGATAAGACAGATGACTGAACAACAACCAGTCTCACGGGTGATCAGGAAAAGGAGATGGACATATGTTGGTCACTTGATGAGAAGAAATGATCAGAGAATCCCAAAACAAGCTATCAAGTGGAACACAACAGGCCGAAGAAAAAGGGGCAGACCGCGTGAAACTCTGAAGAGGACATTATTAAGAGAGGCCAAGTTAACAGGCATAAAATCCTTTGATGAGGTTGAAAGACTCGCCGAAGACAGGAAAAATTGGCGAACTACTTTGCGAGCCCTATGTGACGTCTAACGGCACGGGAAGGATATAAGATATAAGAAGGTAACATAAAGGCCGTTTAGGAACACCGTTTTATACACTATACAAAACATGCAAGAGAGATAACCGCTTTGATCTGAGGCACATTATACAAGACATACAAGAGAGATAACTGCTTTAATCTGAGGCACAGATAAAAGGGATGGCGACTGCAGTAAAACTGGTTAATATAAATAAGGTAGATAGAGGTGTATGGTGCAGTTTTACAAAGTGAGGGAGGAAGTGAGCAAGGTGAGGAAAAAACGAATATAAAGTATGAGAATGTATACATGAAAAACATACAACATCCGATATTTCGGCGTGAGCCTTATTCGAGGATACATGCAAAAACAAAATACAGACATATATAACTTATCTGAAGCGTCTTGCTCTCAGTAAAGCGGAAATGTGTGTGGAAGAAGGAGGAGGAGGAAAAAAAAAACGTTGCCTACAGACAAAAGATTCCCGATATAGCCAATCATAGCGAAGAAGCGGAGAGAGAGGAGCAGAACAAGTGGGAGAAAGGGGTTGGGGGAAGGCAATAGAAACATGATAGCCGCTAGAGGTATCGGGGGGGGGGGGGGGTTGGGGGGAAAGGGGAGAGAAAAGAGGACGCGAGAGATAATGAATGAATCTACCTTATTTATATTAATCTGAGGCACACTATACAAAACATACAAGAGAGATAACTGCTTTGATCTGAGGCACACTATACAAAACATACAAGAGAGATAACTGCTTTAATCTGAGACACACTATACAAAACATACAAGAGAGATAAGTGCTTTAATCTGAGACACACTATACAAAACATGCAAGAGAGACAACTGCTTTGATCTGAGGCGCACTATACAAAGCATACAACTGATTTGATCTGCGGCACACTATACAAAACATACAAGAGATATAACTGCTTTGATCTGAGGACCACTATACAAAACATACAAGAGAAATAACTTCTTTGATCTGAGGACCACTATACAAAACATACAAGAGAGGTAACTGCTTTGATCTGAAGACCACTATACAAAACATACAATTGATTTGATCTGAGGCACACTATACAAAATATACAAGAGAGATAACTGCTTTGATCTGAGGCACACTATACAAAACATACAAGAGAGGTAACTGCTACTATACAAAACATACAACTGCTTCGTTCTGAGTCACATTATACAAATCATACAAGAGAGATAACTGCTTTAATCTGAGGCACACTATACAAAACATGCAAGAGAGATAACTGCTTTAATCTGAGGCACACTATACAAAACATGCAAGAGAGACAACTGCTTTGATCTGAGGCGCACTATACAAAGCATACAACTGATTTGATCTGAGGCACACTATACAAAACATACAAGAGATATAACTGCTTTGATCTGAGGACCACTATACAAAACATACAAGAGAAGTAACTTCTTTGATCTGAGGACCACTATACAAAACATACAAGAGAGGTAACTGCTTTGATCTGAAGACCACTATACAAAACATACAATTGATTTGATCTGAGGCACACTATACAAAATATACAAGAGAGATAACTGCTTTGATCTGAGGCACACTATACAAAACATACAAGAGAGGTAACTGCTACTATACAAAACATACAACTGCTTCGTTCTGAGTCACATTATACAAATCATACAAGAGAGATAACTGCTTTAATCTGAGGCACACTATACAAAACATGCAAGAGAGATAACTGCTTTAATCTGAGGCACACTATACAAAACATGCAAGAGAGATAACTGATTTGATCTGAGGATCACCGGAAAACCTCGACGTGTTTTGGATATCAGTATATACCCGCCGGGTTAGAGATGGTTGCCCATCTAGTCCAGCGTTGGACTTTCTCACCGGAAAACCTCAGAGTGATTAGGATACGCATATATCCCCGTCGGGTGAGAGGTGGTTGCCTATCTAGATTGCACTGGTCCAGTGTCTCCGACTTCAGCATTTTGTGGTTGTGGTTGTGACCAGAACGGAGCTTTTGTCGAGGAGGATAATCCTCGCCACTATTAAGTTTCACCACTGGGTTAAACCTGTTTAGGCGTATTATCCCAGTATGAGCTTATTTAGGACGTGACCTACCTCTAGAGCGGAGGTACCGTCACATGAGTAGTCATCAAGTTTCACCCCTGGGTTAAGCCGGTTGAGGCATATTTCATCTGTATGGGTGTATAAAGGACGTGACCGGCCTCTAGAGCAGAGGTGCCGTGGTATGAGTAGCTCTCGCCGTGAGACTACTGGACATACCGATTAAACTTCACTTTATCCTTTCCGTCACCTTTTCCACAGCGGCGCCGCGTGGCAACCCTAATCGCATTTTCGCATTTCCTTCATTGGCCGGGAGGAGTTTCACCCCACGCGCAGCAGCCGATGAATCTCGCCAGCAGTGTCTTAGTTTAACCCCTGGGTTAAGCCGGTTTAGGCAATCTACCCCGGTATTGGTGTATATAGGACGTGGCCGGCCTCTAGAGCAGAGGTGTTGTGATTTGAGTAGCCTTGACCTCGAGACTACTGGTTACTTCACTTAACCCTTTCCTTCACCTTTTCCACGGCGGAGCCGCGGAGCAACCCTAATCGCGTTTTTCTTCATTGGCTGAGAGGGGTTTCACCCCACGCACGGCAGCTGAAGAATCTTGCGAGCAGGAGCTTTCCTTCTCCTAGATGAGCTACCAACCTGGTTTTCAGGCGCCAGATATTCGCCTTTCGCCCCTTTTCCTGTCAGTTTAAACAGTTCCGCCACAAGACGGCCAGGAGCTGGACTTGGACTGTCAGAGGCTATTTGAGACATACACCTTGGAGGCATTTAATTGGAGTGAAGAGTGTATCACTCACCCCACCCTCCGGGTATAACATTCCTTAGAACCAAGAACAGGGATGACTGGAGAACCTTTATCCGTGGCCTATGCACCCGAGAGAGTGAAAGGCGATGATGATGATGATGATGATGATTCAAGAAGAACCTATTATGGGACAGCACTCAACCTTAATAGGTCAGACTATTACGCCTGGACTAGTCCACTTCCAGCGCTTGTCATCCAACATTATCAGTAACACAACCTTGTTTCTTTGGGTCTCACGATCCTTCATGTCGGCTAAGTACTAATGATTTAGCTTTTAAAAGACCTTTTTTTTTTGGGGGGGGAGGGGTTTGAGATGGCTCAATTCGTTAGTATTCTGTTCTCTCGCGGCTAGACGGCAGCTCGTCCTACCAGAGTCCGCGTTCGAATTCCAGGTAATTCTCTTGTGATTTTTCTTTCTCTCACGTCTCACTAAAGTGCTTTGTCTACGATTTTTTCGAGGTCTAATCCTACAAAACTGTGTTCTTTTACTTTACCGTACGAAAGCCTCGTTGTTTCCTATTTAGAAAAAAATTGTTTCTATCAATAACAATGTCCACAACTCTTCCTGAAAATATGAGCGCACCTGGTCGTGTAGAACATATTTCACATCCAGACCGACGTGGATGACCTTCAGATCTTTTTTTGTTTGTTTGCTATATGTGACTTTTTTACGACATGGTCATAAATTTTCTTACACTTTGCCGTCATCAGAATAACAAAATATAAGTTAATATTTATTTGTTACTAGCTTCATTTGTCATGTTATCAGCTTTTAATATTTGTTTATGACTAGTTTCAAGTGTCATGAAATCAGGGTGCTGGTAATGAGATAAAAAAAAAAGAAAAATTAATAAGCAACATTCACCATAAACAGCCATCTTTCAAATTACGACTTCCTCATTTTCATCGCCTGTTCATTGTATTATGCTTTCGCTTGTTTTAACGCTCAAACTGGCGTGTTAATTTTTTCCCCTATAATTCTCTCTAATTAATATTTAACATGGATCCCATCGCCTACTCGTTCTCAGTCATGTTTTTTTCTTTTTAGTTTACGCCGTCTGACGAAGTGTAAAGCCGAAATGTTGTATGATATATCTTCTTGTCTATTACTCAGTACCAATTCTACCAACCCCTTTCATGACCAAACGTTTGGTGCGAAGCTTAAGTTGTATACTGCCTCTAAGCAGTGATATTCACGAATACTTTCAAACGTCTCAGTATGTACACTAACATATCTTCAACACCAGTAATCCTACTCTACTTTTCCAGCAGTCGATCTGTATTTACTTTAACATATAATCTAATTTCATATCACGACGAGGTAGACGAAGACAGAGATACCAGAATATCTTGACGGCGTCCAAGAGAGAATTTTTAGTCGGTTTCTAGGATTGGCAAGAGCTGGCTGAAGATTGTGCCAAACTGGGAGCGAACCTGCGTAGGAAGGCATTGCAGCACAAACACTGCTATTTATTGTCTCTAAAAACTTTGAAAAGGACTTGGTTGAACTAGTCTCAGCATCCCACGCAAGCAGCTGCCCATCTTATTGCTACATACTGCCTTCTTTGACGACAAAATCCATTATAAAAGTTAATTAGATCTTCATTTATTACTGAAGAAGTAATTAAATATAAGTGATAACAATTTACACGAAAGACCGTTCTTTAATTTTTTTAAAAACCCATTCTGATATCTTAAAGGTTTCGTGACTGTGTTTTCTTCTTTATTATGCTCTGACACTATTAAATAGTCATTTTGTGAGTCGGAGGGTAAAGTTCTGAGACCTTTATGTTGGCGTACACAAACAAGATGGGTTGTACGTGGAGCTTATACTAGACCCGAAAATAACCCATCAGAGTTGGGGAAGTGCCAACAAGTGATCTCAGTACAGGAGACACAGGGAGCTTAGCCTGCCATTTTACTGATAAATTATTCAGTTTCGGCTACAGGAAAGATAACCAATGGATGAGTAAATGATGAGACAATATTTTAGATAAATGAAAGAATTCTTGTCAAGAAATGCAGACGGCCTCAAGTCTTTATACATAAAAGATGTACGTGCCGGATCTGTATACATAAATGGCAAATACTGAAGATAATGAAAATGAAGCAGAGAAAATCTTAGGGGAAAAAAAAGAAGTTAGTGGTAGGCAGTGAAAATTTAATTGTGAGCTGCTGGTGAGTAACTTTGTGTGCAAGAAAACGTCGAAATGCAATTCATCATCTGCAGGATTTTTTAAAGTCTTTTTAAACATCGCATGGTGCTGCTAGATAAATGTACCAGGGTGAGGTGGTGAGATGATGGGGGGGGATGATGAGGTGGTGAGGTGGTGAGATGATGAGCGGTGAGGTAGTGAGATGATGAGTGGTGAGGTAGTGAGATGATGAGGTGGTGAGGTGGTGAGATGATGAAGTGGTGAGATGATGAGTGGTGAGATGATGAGATGGTGAGGTGATGAGTGGTGAGGTGGTGAGATGATGAGTGGTGAGATGTGAGATGATGAGGTGGTGAGGTGGTGAGTGTTTTTAGATTAAAATCTTAGCCTGGACGGAAGGACCACCTTGTTTATCATGGTACCTTTCGTACAGGATAACAAAATACCCTCAGATTCCACAATAACTTTCTGTTTTTGCGTCCATCCATGTGTACGTTTTTTGCTCGTGTGGTCATTCTGTATCCTGGAGCGCTTCAAACATATTCAAGTCTGTAATCTACATGCAAATAAATGTGTTCGGAATCATTAAAAATTCTATATTCGCTGCAGATTTCTGTTTTTCTAGAAATACAGTTAAAGTTAAAAATAGCAGTTTAAGACTTATAAAAAAAGGAAGATATAAATGGTGGCATGTTACTATAGATACATTGTGGAATTATTTCCCCTTCCAATGTATTGCAATTATTTCCCATACCAATGTCTATGGAATTATTTCCCCTTCTAATGTCTGTGGAATTATTTCCCCTTCTAATGTCTGTGGAATTATTTCCCCTACCAATGTCTATGGAATTATTTCCCCTTCTAATGTCTGTGGAATTATTTCCCCTTCCAATGTGTCGTTATTCCCTCACATTCCACAGAACATCGCTCAGTAAAATTTGCAGTTTTAATGTTTACTTTTCATCTCCTGTCATATTTTGACGAGTTACAACTAATCTTTGACAGAATGATTTAGCAATAATTTCTTTTTTAAATAGACATACTGCAAACAAGTTAAATAACTTAAAACTAACGATTGATGCCGGAAAATCTCTAATTTTTTTGCCGATGAATCAGGTGTCTCTGTAGAAAAAAAATGCTAAAATATATCACTAAAGTCTGATTAAATTCCACGTTTTTCCTTTCTTTAATTAAAGTAAAAATAATTGAAAAAAGGGGAAAAAACTTAAAATTCATCAGCCGATCAGTAGGAAAGAAAGAAAGAAAGAAAGAAAGAAAGAAATGGCAAGATTACATTCTCTTATCTTCTTTCTTTCTCTCACGTCTAGATCTCTTTCTCTACTATTCTCCGAAGGCTAACCGTTGAACGTAAAACGTACTAAATCACTTATGTTCTCTTACTTCTCTTTGCCTAGAACGTACTAAATCACTTATGTTCTCTTACTTCTCTTTGCCTAGAACGTACTAAATCACTTATGTTCTCTTACTTCTCCTTGTCTAGAACGTACTAAATCACTTATGTTCTCTTACTTCTCTTTGCCTAGAACGTACTAAATCACTTATGTTCTCTTACTTCTCCTTTTCTAGAACGTACTAAATCACTTATGTTCTCTTAATTCTCTTTGTCTAGAACGTACTAAATCACTTATGTTCTCTTACTTCTCTCAGCCTAAAGAAGATCACTAGAAAAAAAAATATCGTCAGATAACGTAAAAATCAAGAGCCATTATTTTATTTTATTTTTGTTTTATACCAATTTTATTCCTCCATTTTTACGCAAGAAGAATGTGTGGGTCACGTGCTATTTTTGTCCCGTTTCTTCCTAATATTTGAAGATTTAGCGAACGATATCCGTCTTCGGTTTAATCTCACAACCCATCAGGAGGGTCAAGAGAACAGAAGGTAGAGCAACCTGTGAACACAGAGCTACTGGAAATACAAGCTCTGTCAGTGTTGGCACTGCTAACTGTCTACAAGTGATGCCAGACTTTGTTTGATGATTTTAGGTATAGTCTCAGCTTCACTCGGCAATGACTAGTCTCAGCTTCACTCGACGGTGACTAGCCTCAGCTTCACTCGACGGTGACTAGCCTCAGCTTCACTCGGCGATGACTAGTCTCAGCTTCACTCGACGGTGACTAGCCTCAGCTTCACTCGACGGTGACTAGCCTCAGCTTCACTCGGCGATGACTAGCCTCAGCTTCACTCGACGGTGACTAGCCTCAGCTTCACTCGACGGTGACTAGTCTCAGCTTCACTCGGCAATGACTAGTCTCAGCTTCACTCGACGGTGACTAGCCTCAGCTTCACTCGACGGTGACTAGTCTCAGCTTCACTCGACGGTGACTAGCCTCAGCTTCACTCGGCGATGACTAGCCTCAGCTTCACTCGGCGATGACTAGCCTCAGCTTCACTCGACGGTGACTAGTCTCAGCTTCACTCGACGGTGACTAGCCTCAGCTTCACTCGGCGATGACTAGCCTCAGCTTCACTCGGCGATGACTAGTCTCAGCTTCACTCGGCGACGACTAGCCTCAGCTTCACTCGGCGATGACTATTCTCAGCTTCACTCGGCGACGACTAGTCTCAGCTTCACTCGGCGATGACTATTCTCAGCTTCACTCTTCGATGACTAGTCTTAGCTTCACTCGACGATGACTAGTCTCAGCTTCACTCTTCGATGACTAGCCGCAGCTTCACTCGGTGGTGACTAGTCTCAGCTTCACTCGGTGTCCATAGCTACAGATTCGGAGTAAAGATGTAAAAGTTTCTCAGAAAGAGATACATGTTTCATGAGAGCACCCGGAAGTTGTGATTGTCATGTCTTTCTGCCGCAGGTCTGAAATAAATCTACACCAGCTGACCCGTAACAGGATTCTGAGATTTCAGTTGAAAACTTCCGTCTTTGTGTGCGTGGGTGCGGGAAGACTGCACCAGTGTTCTGATTGCGTCATCAGTGATGTCAAAAAGCCTAGACTTTAGAAAATAATGAGCCAGCGTACATTTACTGTATTTGTGGAGATTACTTTCACGTATTCTTATCTGAAATTACTTTCATTTATTCATATCGAGATTACTTTCATTTATTCTCGTCTACTGGCAAAAGACACAGGTCCAGTTATAACCACGTCGCCTTTCAAAATCACGGTCAACAGACTTGGAAGATATATTGGGAATGTCACAGATTTGGATGCCGATCTCGCAGAAACTCGCTAAGCACACTGTTTATCATTTAATCTTCTGGAAGTAAATGCACTTTCTTTTTTTATTGATGAGATCTCACACAGAAGGCCGACATTGTTATCATTAATTTTTTTTTTATTCAAGATGATAGTAGAAATGTTGGCTGAGGAACGATTTCTTTAAGTTGATATGTTTGTGTTGGCAACCTTCAATATCTTTTCGGATGTTTCCTGTCATCGAAGATGTTTACCGGCTGTTTTCGTAGTCCGTTTGTTTCTAAACACTTTTCCTGCTATTTTCATTGTCCTCTTGGTTCCATACGAGTTTTTCAGTTGTTCTCCTTGTCTTTCTATTTCTCGGCTGTTTTCATTGTCCTCTTGTTTCGATACTATTTCAGTTGTTCTCCTTGTCTTTCTATTTCTCGGCTGTTTTCATTGTCCTCTTGTTTCGATACTATTTCAGTTGTTCTCCTTGTCTTTCTGTTTCTCGGCTGTTTTCATTGTCCTCTTGTTTCGATACTATTTCAGTTGTTCTCCTTGTCTTTCTGTTTCTCGGCTGTTTTCATTGTCCTCTTGTTTCGATACTATTTCAGATGTTCTCATGAACCTCCTGTTTCTAGACACTTTCCCAGTTGCTTTCCTGATCCTCCTATTTCTAGACACTTTCCCAGCTGTTTTCATGGTCATTCTGTTTCTAGACACTATCGGCTACAAAATTATCTTTGCTAACTGATTTCTATATCAAAAGACGATCACATTGAAAAAGTGCTCCCGTAATGTATGTACATTACAGTGTAATTTTGACGCTGTGAAAATTACACTAACATAGTAAACCTTCGGAGAATTTTAATCTTTTCCTTCGTGAGTTCTCACTATTGAGTCTATGAGTTATCACTGTTGAGTCTATGAGTTATCACTGTTGAGTCTATGAGTTCTCACTATTGAGTCTATGAGTTATCACTGTTGAGTCTATGAGTTCTCACTGTTGGGTCTATGAGTTCTCACTGTTGAGTCTATGAGTTATCACTGTTGAGTCTATGAGTTCTCACTGTTGGGTCTATGAGTTCTCACTATTGAGTCTATGAACTCTCACTGTTGAGTCTATGAGTTCTCACTGTTGGGTCTATGAGTTCTCACTGTTGAGTCTATGAGCTCTCACTGTTGGGTCTATGAGCCCTCATTGTTGGGTCTATGAGCCCTCATTGTTGAGTCTATGAGTTCTCGTTAATGACTCTATGAGCTCTCACTGTTGAGTCTATGAGTTCTCACTGTTGGGTCTATGAGTTCTCACTGTTGAGTCTATGAGTTTTGGAAGACGCGTTTGACTGATGGAAATTTGTAGAAAATTATTGACTACATGAAAAACAAATTAGATGGATCTCTTGTAATAAAAACATCATCATCCGACCATCTTTCAACATAGATCTTGATGTCTGAAGATATGCATCAGTTCCAGGTTGAAGGTTCTGCTGAGGTGTTGTATCCATGTGTTGTTTATATTCTCCCTCATTTTTCCTCTGAACTCCATTTCACATTTCACGTTGTCTAGAAAGTAATACCTTTCTTGTATTGCGTCTAATTATCTTTCCCAAACTGGTACGTCTCTATAATTTCTTCTTATTTCTTTAAAATATTCTAAACAGTTGTACACAAATCTCCGAACATGTTCTATGTTCTCTGGTCTGTAATTTTATAGAATAATAAACTTGCATTACTGTCATGGTAGTGTATTTATTTTACATTAAGAATAAAATGACATAAAGTCATCGCCTTACATTCAGTTTCCATAATTATCTGTCATCGCTATCATCATCATTATCAATTATATAGATAAACGAAATCTCATCTGTAACATAATTATGGGGAAGAGAAACAACATATTATTGTCTTTTATTTTCATTTTGTTTAGTTGTCACCTCACTGTCTTTCTTTGAGTATAGTTTTGTTTAGTTGTCACCTCACTGGGCTTTCTTTGAATATAGTTTTGTTTAGTTGTCACCTCACTGGCTGTCTTTGAATATAGTTTTGTTTAGTTGTCACTTCACTGGCTGTCTTTGAATATAGTTTTGTTTAGTTATCACCTCACGTGCTGTTTTTTAATATAGTTTTGTTTACTTATCAACGTCCTGGCTGTCTTTGAATATAGATTTGTTTTGTTATCGCCTTACAGGCTGTCTTTGGAAATTATCTTTTTTAGTTGTCACCGTATTGTCTGTCTTTGAATGTAGTTTTGTTTAATTCTCGCCTCACTGGCTGTCTTTGAATGTAGTTTTGCTTAGTTGTCACCTCACAGGCTGTCTTTGAATATAGTTTTGTTTAGCTGTCATCTCTGTGGCTGTCTGTGAATGCAGTCTGGTCGCACTCTTTGACCCGGCTTTGAAATAGATTAAGTTAAGAAGGATGATTGATAAGTTCTCGGCCTAAGGTACAACGGATTATTTGTGGATAACCTTTTTGGGTTATTTCTCAACATAGTCTCCTCACTTAGTCCAGCGATCCTGGAGCATACGGATCACTTCTTTGTAAAAGTCAGCATCTTGTGCCAGTAGAAAGTGGTCTACAACATGAATGACCTCATCATCTCAAGAAAATCTGAGACCACTGAGCTCCTTTTTTAGTTTGGTAAACAGGTAATAGTCAGAAGAGGCTAAATCTGAGGAGTAATGAGGGTGTTCAAGAAGCTGGAAGCCGCATTCATGAATGGCAGCCATTGCCACCGCCGACTTGTGAACTGGAGCATTGTCTTGATGAAAGATGACTCCTCTCGTCAATTTCCCTCGACGGTTTTTCCTTCAGTTTGACCCGCGGTTGCTTCACAAGATTAGCATAATAGGCCCCGGTGACTGTTCTGCCCTTTTGAATATAGTCTACCAATAGCAAACCTTCTTAATCCCAAAAGATAGAAGCCATCACTTTGCCTGTAGACAGAACCACCTTTGCTTTATTTGGAGGTGGGAGTCCATGAAGTTTCCACTGCTTTGTATCTTCTTTCGTTTCTAGTTGAAAATGATGAACCCAAGTCTCATCTATAGTCACAAATTGCTGAAGAAACTTTTCAGGATCAGCAGCAAAATGGCCAAGACTGTCTCTTGACATGTTGAGGCGCTGTCGTTTGTGATCAGCTCCAAACATTTTCGGGATCCATCGAACAGAGACCTTTGTCATTTGAAGATGATTGTGAATAATGGCATGAACACGTTCCTGGGAGATGCCCAACTCAGTAGCAATATAATGCTCAGTTAGTCGTCGATCCTTCATTATCATGTTACCGTTCTTGGTCTCCCTGACGGGGATCATCTTTCAGACTCTCCTTTCCAAGTTTGAATTGAGCTGCCCATTTCTTCACTGTGCTGTAAGAGGGGCACTTTCCCCTAGAGTCTCTACCATATCCTCGTGGATCTCCTTCGATGATAAGCCCTTGATGCAGAGGTAGCGAATGACAGCTTGATGAGAAGTTTTATCCATTTTCTAAATTTCTGCCACCCCTTACCACTTCAGTAGCCTTTAAAAAAATGGTTCCAGTTAATTTCTTGAAACTTGGTGTTTAATCTACATTAACCTGATCTACAAATGCACCTAATATCAACTGTGTGTTTCAAGTATTTGTACCTTATGCCGAGAACTTATCAATGACCCCCCCCCCTATGTTGTTGATAAATTTTGAATGTGTCAGTATCTATCTATCTATCTATCTATCTATCTATCTATCTATCTATCTATCTATCTATCTATCTATCTATCTATCTATCTGTCTGTCTGTCTGTCTGTCTGTCTATCTATCTACCTACCTACCTGCCTGCCTGTCTATCTGTCTGTCTGTCTGTCTTTTTTTAGTAATTAAAAGTAAGAGAATGTCAGTATTGATATATTCTCATATCTTAGTCGCCTTCAAAGATTTGAACCCGGAACATTTCATTCGGTAGACAGACGACTTACCAATGAACTTTTCAAAACTGCACTGACACAACTTTCATAATCTTACATGATATAGAATATAAAAACATCACAGTTTAAACTGACAGATATGACTGTAGCTACATCACAATTTAAATCATCCTAAATATAAAATTGCTGAATCTGACTGTAAATCCACACCATAACACCAAAATATCACTAAACTATCACCAGACTATCACCAAACTATCACCAGACTATCACCAGACTGTCACCAAACTATCACCAGACTATCACCAAACTGTCACCAAAATACAACAGCTTCCAGTAATTATTGTTCTTGAAACTTCCTTGTTACGTAGATCACCAGATTTATTGTTTCTGCTACGCAGATTGTGTCTGTGATGTCGACTGTAGATCAGCTGAAGTTCATACTGAGAAACAAGGCAGCCTGCTTCAAGCTGAACAGAAAGAGAAAATTACAGTTCAAGAACGGTGAGCATAAACTTCAAAACTGAAACAAATTTAGCAGGAATTGAACATGCAAATATTATAGGCCAGAAGTTTTCAATCAAAATACGTGCTGTCTAAAACTAGAATGCAGTAATTCATTTTAACATTCTTCCAAAAACTTCAGTTCATTGCTAGGAATACACCTTCTATGAAGTTGGGATACTTTCCATTACTAGACATCTGGGATGTGATAAATTATGTAAGAATAGTCACTAAAATGTGACTGTTAAATGTGACATGATAAGAATGTCATGGTCTAGTCCAGCACTATGTTGCGATGCGCTTTAAAATAAAATTATTTGAGAGCTCACTGTCACGTCGCTTTGTTTATTCTGCATTTACTGCAGAAGTGGGGGAACGTTCGCCTGCTGAAAGACATCAGAGAATCGCCGACATGATTGTATGGATGACATTTAGCAATAAAAGATTCTTCGAGCCACAACCTGGAATGTAGGGGTTAATCTGAATCTCCCAAAAGAGAAACTCGTGATGGCTGCGAGAGGATCTGTGACTCTCGTTTATTACGCTGGGATTTTTTTTTAATGTCAAGCGAGAGAAGAGAAGAGTTCCTGACTGAAGCAGGATATAACCAGAGGTACTTGGAGGAACAGAGAAACTTTGCTAGGGTTGAGACCGTCCTGAGCAGGGCCCCGTACTTGGAGGAACAGAGAACCTTTGCTAGGGTTGAGACCGTCCTGAGCAGGGCCCCGTACTTGGAGGAACAGAGAACCTTTGCTAGGGTTGAGACCGTCCTGAGCAGGGCCCCGTACTTGGAGGAACAGAGAACCTTTGCTAGGGTTGAGACCGTCCTGAGCAGGGCCCCGTACTTGGAGGAACAGAGAAACTTTGCTAGGGTTGAGACCGTCCTGAGCAGGGCCCCGTACTTGGAGGAACAGAGAAACTTTGCTAGGGTTGAGACCGTCCTGAGCAGGGCCCCGTACTTGGAGGAACAGAGAAACTTGGCTAGGGTTGAGACCGTCCTGAGCAGGGCCCCGTACTTGGAGGGACAGAGAACCTTTGCTAGGGCTGAAACCGTCCTGAGCAGGGCCCCGTACTTGGAGGAACAGAGAACCTTTGCTAGGGTTGAGACCGTCCTGAGCAGGGCCCCGTACTGCCTGGAGATTGTCAGGACTTTACTGGGCCCTATGCTTGAAGCCAGATCTTGTCAGCTAGACTTTGTCTACAGAAAAATCCACGAAGGTCTAAATTCTGAGACTTTGGGGCTCTATTTTGATAATTTCCCTTATCAAATATTGTACTATGTTCCAAAACATTTCTTTAAACAGGTTACATCACAGACACTGAGGTTTCGTTTCTTAAAAAAAAAAAAATTCTTTCCAGCCACCGTAGACGACTCCATGTTTCTGTTTGCAGGATAACAGACAATTTTATACGATATAACACATGTTCTTATTATTAGTGTCTGTTTGTATTGAATGTTCTTATTATTAGTGTCTGTTTGTATTGAATGTTCTTATTATTAGTGTCTGTTTGTATTGAATGTTCTTATTATTAGTGTTTGTTTGTATTGAATGTTCTTATTATTAGTGTCTGTTTGTATTGAATGTTCTTATTATTAGTGTTTGTTTGTATTGAATGCTCTTATTATTAGTGTTTGTTTGTATTGAATGTTCTTATTATTAGTGTTTGTTTGTATTGAATGTTCTTATTATTAGTGTCTGTTTGTATTGAATGTTCTTATTATTTGTGTCTGTTTGTATTGAATGTTCTTATTATTAGTGTTTGTTTGTATTGAATGTTCTTATTATTAGTGTCTGTTTGTATTGAATGTTCTTATTATTAGTGTCCGTTTGTATTGAATGTTCTTATTATTTGTGTTTGTTTGTATTGAATGTTCTTATTATTGGTGTCTGTTTGTATTGAATGTTCTTATTATTTGTGTCTGTTTGTATTGAATGTTCTTATTATTGGTGTCTGTTTGTATTGAATGTTCTTATTATTAGTGTCTGTTTGTATTGAATGTTCTTATTATTTGTGTCTGTTTGTATTGAATGTTCTTATTATTGGTGTCTGTTTGTATTGAATGTTCTTATTATTTGTGTCTGTTTGTATTGAATGTTCTTATTCTTAGTGTTTGTTTGTATTGAATGTCTTGTTTTTTTTAGTTGTTTACCTTTGGTAAGCGCTTCATAGCCTCGGCACTCTCCCTTTCTACCCCCTCCCCCCCCTCTCTCTCTCTCTCTCTCTCTCTGTTAATTAATTATGTTTGTTACATGAACAGCATATTTGTAGAATGTCTGGAATAGAGCGAAAGATGTATGGTAAAGGGCAGAATGTCAGACGTGCCTATGTGCCAAATTCTTAACCCTTTTGAAATAAAGAACAATCAATCAATCTGTGTGTGTGTGTATGTATGTATTCTACTTGTTGAGTTACGTTCTTTTATTTCTCTTTCTCTCTGTTCAGTAGAGCTTTTCTTCGAGAATCTTCATTCATAATTCAAGATTGATTTTTCGTGTGAATTTTGCTCTTATTATAATTATTTTTCTATATTTTTTATGTAGAGAATTATTGCTCCTGTCATAGAAAGGCTTGCTGACGCGGTCTATGCTGCTTTCTAAATGTCGGATGTACATCTGTGTCTACGCGGTCAAATCTGGGCCAGGAACAGGTGCCATCAGGTCCCCAGGCGAACCTGGAGGATAATGTGGGCCTCATGCCGGGGATCTAAATACAGCATAACCTTGTGTATGAAAGAAGAAGAAGAAGAAGAAGAAAAAGAAGAAAGAAGGAAGAAGAAGAAGCAGAGGGAAGAAGCAGAAGGAAGTAGGAAGGAAGGAAGAAGGAAGGAAGGAAGGAAGAAGGAAGAAGCAGAAGGACGTAGGAAGAAGGAAGGAGGAAGAAGCAGAAGGAAGTAGGAAGAAGGAAGGAGGAAGAAGCAGAAGGAAGTAGGAAGAAGGAAGGAGGAAGAAGCAGAAGGAAGTAGGAAGAAAGAAGGAGGAAGAAGCAGAAGGAACTAAGAAGGAGAAAGAAAGAAGGAGGAAGAAAGAAAAAGCAGAAGGAAGTAGGAAGAAAGAAGTAAGAAGACGGAAGGAGGGAATAGGAAGAAGGAAGGAGAAAGAAAGAAGGAGGAAGAAAGAAGAAGCAAAAGGAAGTAGGAAGAAAGAAGTAAGAAGACGGAAGGAGGGTATAGGAAGAAGGAAGAAGGAGAAGGAACTAAGAAGGAAAAAGAAAGAAGGAGGAAGAAAGAAAAAGCAGAAGGAAGTAGGAAGAAAGAAGTAAGAAGAAGGAAGGAGGGAAAAGGAAGTAGGAAGAAGGAAGGAGGAAGAAGGAAAAAGGAAGGAAGGAAGGGGGAATAAGGAAGGAGGAAGAAGAAAGTAGGAAGAAGGAAGTAGAAAGGAGGAAGAAGGAAACAGGAAGAAGGAAGGAGAAAGACCCGTCCAAAAGAACGGATGCACCAACCGCTTCCATACTCCCAATAAAAAGTTGGCTGCAATGAGTCACTAGCTAGTCTTGCTTCTCCCACTCAGTGAACTCCACCAACCAGAATCCATCAATATAATCTCTTCGGTTATCAACTTACCTCCCTTGTTATCACATCTTATTTTCTCCCTTGAATTTCTTCTACGTTGTTAATGCATCAACAAAATGTTGTACATGCCTGAAGTTCATTGTTATTTTGTTGCTATCTTTAAGTGTTCTTATTTTTCTCAAGTATTCTCTGTATCAATATCTGAAGGTCCTTGCTGATGAAGTACATGTTATCGACGGTTTTGTTATATATATGAACCTTAAGTGCCCAGGGCACATGGGGCTTCCGCAAGGGTTTTCCACAAATGCCTATCCTTTGCCTTTTTTTCCGCTCTTGCCCAGGTGAGCCCTCTATTGCTCAACATCGTTTCTGTTGTTCTTCTCCATGTCTCTTTTGTTCTACCCTTACTTCTGTTCCCCTGTGGTGTCCATCTTAGTGCTATACTTGTTATATATAAATACTTTTAAAATGCACATTATTATTGCTTATGTACAACAATATGTTGCTACACCTGACGATCTGACAACATTGTCTTCTCAAAAAATGTTGAAAAAAGAAAAGAAACATTTTTGGAAGAAGACAAAAGAGTTTTATACTACACCTGTCCTCCAACATCTTCCTGCACAGTGACACACCAGAAGCCCAGCCCCCCGGACATCGCTTTGAGATTACAGAAACAAGCTGTCTGGGAATTTTCGTGTGTTATCCTCTTTTTGGTAATGAGTTATCAGTCATTCGGAGCACATGTCCCAACCATCGCCAGCTTCTTTCCTCAATAATTGTTGTCAGTGGCTTCATCTGGATTTCTGCTAATAAGATGTTATTTCTTATGGTGTTTGGCCAAAATATTTTTCTAATTCTTCGTAAACATTTAGTCTGGAAAGAATTCAACATACATATATACACATACATAAATACATACATACGTACGTAGTACATAAATACATACATACATACATACATACATACATACATACATACATACATAACGTACGTATGAACGCACGTAAGTACAAATATGTACACACATACATACGTACATAAATACATACATCTATACATACATACGTATATACATATACATACATACATCATACATGCATACATTCATACAATAGCTAAGTGTGGTTGCTACACTTTCGCTCTCACGAACAAGCAAACAACGCCGCCATCTTTAACATCACAGCGTCTTTTATCTGACCAAGAATTCTGAAATAACATGAATAATCTTCTCTCTAGCCCCAATGTTTCGTCTGCCATACACGGGTCATAATAACAATAAAATCTCATACATTATTCCATATTTTGGCGTATAAAAACGTCATCACTGGGCAGTGACGTGCGTAGAATGTAAGCAAGCAACTAGTTACAGTTCATGTAATTTACAGGAAACAATCTGCCCAAGATAAATGAAGGACTTTCACTTACCATAAGCTAAAGCATTTATAATTTAGTTCGCAAGATAGTTGCTGTTTATCTTTCTGTTCTCATTTTACTTTTCTCTAAAATACATTCAACGGCATTTTAACATACTCTGAGGCTCTGCATGTATGAAGAGAATAAGAGGAACAACAATACTGTCTTTGTTTCTGTAGATGTTAATTTGGTGAATCCGTACGCATGCACGGTAATAGATGCCTTGAAAATTCTGGTTAAAGTTTGGGCGGTAATAGATGACTGGACTATTACTGCAAAATTATCCTCCAAAGTGCTTATCACATACGACTCAATGCATTACATGTAGCCAAGGGCTAAAGAAATAGACAAGAAATTAGAATCTTTCGAAAACAAATGCCTAAGGAAAATACTCGGCATCAAGAACAATGCAGAGATAAGACAGATGAGCGAACAACAACCAATCTCAGCAAAAGGAGATGGACATATGTTGGTCACTAGATGAGAAGAAACGATCAGATAATCCCAAAACAAGCTCTCAAGTGGAGCACAACAGGCCAAAGGAAAAGAAGCAGATCACGTGAAACTCTGAAGAGGACACTGATAAGACAGGCCAAACAAATAGGCATAAAATGCCTTGATGAGGTTGAAAAGCTCGCCGAAAACAGGAAAAATTTGCGAACTACTTTGCGAGTCCATGTGACGTTTAACGGATATACGATATAAGAAGGGCAGTGGTTGCAAATCCCAAGCAAATGCTAGTTCAACGCACTGTCAACACAACACTGGAGTCACTTCCCTAAAAACACTGAAGGAAATCCTGATGTCAAAGGCCGAACACGTATGGGCATGTCCTGAGTGTAATGAAGTCACTCACTAGGACTAGCAACAGAGTTAGGCCCCCTTTATGACAGATACGTTATGCGCGACGACAGATGACTATGCAACTGTGGCTAAATTATGTGCATTAATAGATGGCTAGAAAACTGGCCAAATTATGCAATTTACTAGATGACTGGGGGCACCTGTGGGTAGATTAACCATGGTGGCAGGAAACTATACAACTGTGAGTACCTTATGTACAGTGGAAGGTCACTGGACTTGTGTTAATAAATTGTATAACATCGTGGAGACTAGACATATGTGACTGGAGCTGTGTTAGTAACTTGTATAACATCATGGGGACTAGACATATGTGACTGGAGCTGTGTTAGTAACTTGTATAACATCATGGGGATTAGACATATGTGACTGGAGCTGTGTTAGTAACTTGTATAACATCATGGGGACTAGACATATGTGACTGGATCTGTGTTAGTAACTTGTATAACATCATGGGGACTAGACATATGTGACTGGATCTGTGTTAGTAACTTGTATAACATCATGGGGACTAGACATATGTGACTGGATCTGTGTTAGTAACTTGTATAACATCATGGGGACTAGACATATGTGACTGGATCTGTGTTAGTAACTTGTATAACATCATGGGGACTAGACATATGTGACTGGATCTGTGTTAGTAATTTGTATAACATCATGGGGACTAGACATATGTGACTGGATCTGTGTTAGTAATTTGTATAACATCATGGGGACTAGACATATGTGACTGGATCTGTGTTAGTAATTTGTATAACATCATTGAGACTTGACATGTGCGCTTATCATATCTATCGTGGCCAATGAATAACCAAACGGATGAGTTAAAAGTTCAGAAAACTGATCGTAACATATAAAGAAACTTGAGATGTTCCTATAAAACGAGTATAGTCTGGTGGTAAATTTAACAAAAGAGAGCCTTTTGTTGTGTTTTCTGTGTTTTCTGTGCTGTATGGTGCGGGACGTAGATGTTTCGGGTCACCACAGCTAAAAATAAACGATTATGGTAAAATGCGATGTTTGGTGGAGATAGATCTAGACAGGTAAGCAGATATATAGGTAGACTGACAAATAGACAGACACATAGACAGTTTCTATTCCTTATCATTACACTATTACTTATGACTGAATAGATCTCCATTCCCTGTCTGTTACACTTGTTACATATGACTGAATAGATCTCCATTCCCTGTCTGTTACACTTGTTACATATGACTGAATAGATCTCCATTCCCTGTCTGTTACACTTGTTACATATGACTGAATAGATCTCCATTCCCTGTCTGTTACACTTGTTACATATGACTGAATAGATCTCCATTCCCTGTCTGTTACACTTGTTACATATGACTGAATAGATCTCCATTCCCTGTCTGTTACACTTGTTACTTATGACTGAATAGATCTCCATTCCCTGTCTGTTACACTTGTTACTTATGACTGAATAGATCTCCATTCCCTGTCTGTTACACCTGTTACTTATAATTAGATTTTACAAACATTCCCTTTCTTCGTCCACACAGCATTTGTCACCAAAGTTTGCACAGAGAACGGAACCTGGTGGTTTAACCATCGCCTTAACCGTACCTGGACTAATTTCTCAGAGTGTCTGGAACCATCTCTTGACCTTAGTGCTCATGCGGTATGTCACAACATTTAAGGCTGCTAGTTAGATACTTAATTCATGCTAGGGGACGAGACAGAGAGAGGAAAATATAAATTATACTGTTAGCTAGTTTCAGTTGAAATTTTGAGATCGTGCAATAAACTGCTAGAATCTGAGCATTACAGGTGGGTAATGCATGTCCATGAGTGGTTCTGCTGACTTTGGCGTTAAGTTCCGTGACAAGACCGTAGATAGGTTTCTTTCGCCGTCGCTGACAACAGAAGGGGGAAATAAGGGGCGATTACTACTTTCTATTCAAGAACTTCGCTTTTAAAGTTTTGAGTAATCTCTTCAAATGGATATTGGCTACAGTAGATCTCTTCTAGTGGATATCGGCTACAGTAGATCTCTTCTAGTGGATATCGGCTACAGTAGATCCCTTCTAATAGATATTGGCTACAAAAGATCTCTATTGATTAGTCATGCCAGTAAAATTCTAGTAAAATTCATAATGGGTAGACTTCGAAAGAAAATAGAAGGAGAAATGAATATGTTCCAAGCTGGTTTTGGACAAGGAAGACGAACAAGAGATCATATATTCAGTATAAGACTATTAACATAGAGATGCAGAGAATTTAATGTGAATCTATATTTATCTTTTATAAGCTATTCAAAACAATTTGATTGTGTAGAACACCAGAAACGTCGGGAAATAATGGGAAAAAAGGATTTTCAACACATGTGATAAAATTAACACCACTGCTGTATCTAGACCAACAGGCAGCAGTAAGAATAAATGGTGAAACAACAACTTGGTTTGACATAAAACAGGAGGTCCGTCAGGGGCGCATATTGTCGCCTTACTTATTTAACTTGTATGCTGAAAATATAATGGGGAATGTTAGAGAAGATGTAGACAAAGAATATTACGATGCCATAACAATTGGAGGTTATGAAATACCAGAGATTAGATATGTTGATGACACAGTATTACTGAACACAACACAAAAAGGAATGGAAAAACTAATTCTGTCAGTCCATAAGAACAGAGAAGACCAAAACCTCTATCTTAATGCGAATAAAACTAAATTGATGACAACTGACAAAACAAATAAGGCAGCTGAAATATGTATCAATGAGGAAAAATTGGAAGAAGTGGAGAGTTTTGGATATCTTGGATCACTACTAACTAATAATGGAGATACAATAAGGGAAATTAAAAGGAGGACATCTATAGCTCTTCAGAAAATAAAACAAATAAAGAAGCTGTGGAGAGGAATAGATAGAACTACAAAAATAAGATTTTTATGGGAATTCGTCTTTCTCATTGCAACATACGCATGTGAGATCTGGACACTTAACAAAACAGCTGAGAAACATATAAATGCCTTTGATTGTAAATGCTACAGAAGATTCCTTCAAATATTATGGACACCACACACACAAAAAAAGAAATATATCCATACCACAAGAACTTAATATTGAAGAAGGTTGGCAAGTAAGGAAGATTAAACAGAGAAAAGTAAATATTTTGGACATCAAACGTCATGAAAATTTAGAGAAGACCGTCTTGGAATGGTACATAATGGGAAAAAAAAAGAGAGGAAGACCAAGCGAAGATGGCTGCAAGACATCGTTGATGATCTGCGAATGGACGCATCAGCAACAGGGCATCTTTCTTACAACCGAGAGGCCTACAGGAGAGCTGTTAGGGAGGCAAAGCCCCGCATGGAAAATGCAAATGACTGACTGACTGACTAAGATCTCGTTTAATGGATATTGGCTGAAATAGATGTCGAATTGTGTCTGTTATTCTGGTAGCAGACTACATGGACTTGTCTCTTTTTCTGATGTCAACCAATAGACACTGTCACTCTTTTTTCCTCTTCATTTTTACTTTTAAGAGTAATATTATCTCTTAAAATTTCCAATAATGTTAATTTAGAAAAAAATATATACAGTAATAAAATGGGCCGAAAGAAAGATTAGAACAGCGAACTAAGGTTAAATGCAAAGGAAAAGATAATGTCCAAATTGTTTGGACATATCACAAGAAGACAGACGTTGAAGAACTTGACAGTCATTGAAAAATGCCAGAGAACATAAGAAAGGGATGACTGAGAGAAATACCTTTGTGCAAGTGGCACAATATAATATCAGCAACGAACACGTTAGAAACAAATGGGCGGCATAAGATAAAGAATTATGATCGCAAAGTTTTGTCGATTACTGTATCTGATGAAAGAATAGATATTTCCAAAGTAATTTGCTTTTGCATGTTTCCTTCTATTTCTGTTCTGTTTTTCTATTCCAACATCTATTTTCCCCCACCCCCCTTCTCTGGTCACAAAACACAAACGTTTGGTTTTTTTTTTAATCTCTGCCTTGTCACTCATGTGACATGTCCCTTCCAGAACGTTGTCCTTCTCACAGAGCAAGTTGACCGGCGTTTAGCAGTGACACATTCAGACGTTACATGCTGACCTGAGTCCACCTGCGGCGAGGTCATCCCTTTATCTCTACCTTCTAGAGCTTCGATTTTCCAGTATCTGCAGCTTCTCCTATTTTGTCTTTCCACGCAGAAAGTGTTGTAAGAATTTTTTTAAAATTAATGTATCTGGATGATTTTGTCCTCACAATTTTGTGCGGAGTACACACATGTAGAAAATGGTAGTTGTAGGTTGAGAAACTTGCACACAAACACTTTCTCATTGGGAAACTTCACGTGGTCTTTCTTTGTGTGATTTCAACTATCAGTAGCATTATCTTTATAGATATAACACAAGTAAGATTACACTATTGTTTTCACACAATAATTAGTGTATACAACTATATACGAAGCACTGCAGTAAAGCTGTGATACCAGAGCGTATAAACTGGGAAAAAAGTAGGAACAGCTTTATTACTTAACGACTACAAATCGTTGTAATCGTTATGTAATAAAGCTGTTCTTACTTTTTTCCCTAGTTTATACGATTCTTCCCGCCACCTGTTCAGTTCACTAAGATGTTTCTCTCTTGTCCTTCCTCTCTTCCTTTTTTTCTAGAATTTTCCAGCCACTGATAGGTTCTCTAACTTATGTCTTCTCATGACATGGCCCAGTTCTCTAACTTATGTCTTCTCATGACATGGCCCAGTTCTCTAACTTATGTCTTCTCATGACATGGCCCAGTTCTCTCTAACTTATGTCTTCTCATGACATGGCCCAGTTCTCTAACTTATGTATTCTCATGACATGGCCAGTTCTCTAACTTATGTCTTCTCATGACATGGCCCAGTTCTCTAACTTATGTCTTCTCATGACATGGCCCAGTTCTCTAACTTATGTCTTCTCATGACATGGCCCAGTTCTCTAACTTATGTCTTCTCATGACATGGCCCAGTTCTCTCTAACTTATGTCTTCTCATGACATGGCCCAGTTCTCTAACTTATGTATTCTCATGATATGGCCAGTTCTCTAACTTATGTCTTCTCATGACATGGCCCAATTCTCTAACTTATGTCTTCTCATGACATGGTCCAGTTCTCTAACTTATGTCTTCTCATGACATGGTCCAGTTCTCTAACTTATGTCTTCTCATGACATGTCCAAGAAATTTTGATTGTCTTTTTCTCATCATTTTAACTAGTTTTCTTTGTTCTCAAACTTCTTCGTTTGTTTTTTTCTGCCTGTCCAGGATCTTTGTTGCATCTTTGGCTGAAACTGCGTCTCTATTTCTTCCATTCAGCAATAAACGAATATTGTATTTATTAGAAGGGATGACTCATTGTATTATTTGCTACTTTATTGCTGCAGGCCCATGGAGATAAACTTCGTCTCTTATACACAGTTGGGTACAGCTTCTCTCTCGGGGCACTGCTCGTTGCTGTGGCGATCATGCTGTGCTGCAAGTAAGTCACTGTGAGAGTTACACTTTTACATCAGTCTGCGCTGACTCCAGTTCTTGTCTCTGTACTTGTTGAGTCATGTCATTCTTTTTTACTTAATCTGTTGATCGAAGAAGGTAGCGTCACGGTGGTCAGGACATTCTCATGTCTATTCCGCTGCCCATTCCAGTAACTAACTGTATGTTGTACTGATTTATGTACTGATTATTATTCTAGCGTTGCGATCATGCTTTTCAATCTTGTACGATCACTGGTGTTTCCGATCAGTTTAAATGCTTTATTTTTTTCCATGGCACTCTTTGGGTGCTTCTTTTCTGGATTTGTTAAATTAATTTTGTTCTTTGCATCTTATATTTTCTTCCATTTTTTGCCTGTATAAGATGGAACACTAAGGTTTCTCATTTTTTTTTTCCTATGAAATTTTGTTTTGCATTTTTGGCGCATTGAAACTGATTTTTTACAGAATAAAAATGAACAATTCATTGTTTCACCTTCGTAATCTTATTAGTCTCATATAATTTTGGTCACATTCTTCTGGTAATGACACAAAGACTCTTCATAGTGTTGTTGCGGAAATGGCTAAACATTTATGTTGGAGACAAACCTTCCTTACGCTCACTGTCTGTTTAAAAACATACCTTATTTTTCGTTATGACAAGGCGGAGCACAATTCCTACTTAAATATGTGCTGCTGTATGCTTTATGTTTTGCTCGCTGACTGTGCAATGAAGTGGTTTCTGTACTGGTCTGCCATGGCGTTGTCTGGTGATTGGATCGTGATGAGAAGCAGCAAAACTGGGTCCTGGCACTTCCAGGAGCTGGGGACGAAAAGATGACCAGGACTTCTGCTGATCAAATCACCAAAAGTGACATCAAAGTGACATCAAATTGTCAGGTCAAGGAAAACACGAAATAAGAACATACTCCTATATACGAGTATCTCAGTGGACTGGCTTCCTCGTGGGCGGTCGTTTGTTCAACTGGTCGCAAATAAATAAACTTCTTAGAAAATCATTGGACGTACATAACTAGTCCAGTCTCCATTCTTCAGAATATCATATACCAGGGTTTATCTTCAGGTTACAGTCCCGGGGTTTATCTTCAGGTTACAGTCCTAGGGTTTATCTTCAGGTTACAGTCCCGGGGTTTATCTTCAGGTTACAGTCCTAGGGTTTATCTTCAGGTTACAATCCCAGGGTTTATCTTCAGGTTACAATCCCAGGGTTTATCTTCAGGTTACAATCCCAGGGTTAATCTTCAGGTTACAATCCTAGGGTTTATCTTCAGGTTACAATCCTAGGGTTTATCTTCAGGTTACAATCCTAGGGTTTATCTTCAGGTTACAGTCCCAGGGTTTATCTTCAGGTTACAATCCTAGGGTTTATCTTCAGGTTACAATCCTAGGGTTTATCTTCAGGTTACAATCCCAGGGTTAATCTTCAGAATACCATCTCGGGGTTAATCTTCAGGTTAACATCCCAGGGTTGCTCAGCACAATGCACGAACTCTGTTGGACCGGCAAGAACTTTAATTAATGAGAGGTAGTGAATGGAATTCAATCACGCCCCCAGAATCACAAGCCAAATGAGAAACCACGCCCCTATTTATTCAACCAACCAGGCTCCTTGCAGATAGACGTAATTACCTGCGGCAGGTAATGAACTATACTTCCAAATATTTCAACGTAAATGCAGCTCCTAATGGCGATATTTGATACATCTGCTGCTCATTTAGCTCCGGGTTCAAAAAGTGAAGCATGTAAACAGGATAGGAAGTTCGTAAATTGCACAGTAGGAGTGTACAGAGGTTTTACCCAAGAGTGATTGGAACTCCCACAGCACAGATGTCAACCCTTTTCTGTCCTTTATCAAATTAGAGAAGAATGCAACATCACGAGCAAATTTTATTATTGATAAAAGCTGTAATTTATTCCAGATAGCTAGCTACATGTTCGTGAATATGTTGTCTTCATAAATGTAACTTTGGCATCAGAAAGTCGGAAGTTTTACATCCAGTTAAGAAATAACAATAACAGGTAGAGAAAGCTGCAAAAAGCTCAAATGATGCAGGGTAGAAATGGGTTAATGATCTTCCGACGAAAAACTCGTCAGAGATAGCGACTGCCAAGAATCAGGGGAGACAACGGCTTAAAAAAACTTGGCTGAAATAAATAGGAAGATAAAAAATCTGAAATGCAAATTTCGATTAGTTGAAGATGTAAGCGCGCGTGGTTTATACAGCGAAGACGCAGATTTGGATAAAACTTATTCCACTGCATAAAAACTTTTCTCATATAGAATCCACAAAGTTTGTAGAGTTTGCAAAGCTTTTAAACATAACAATTATATTTTATGATCCATATTTCATTGACGTGTACGTACGAAATCAGTAATGCAGAATCTTGAATAAATTTCTATCACATCAATTTCCATGGTAACGCTTTCAGTAGACAGACGTTTAGAGTAGGCAGACTCAAGTTATAGATAAAAAATGACAGGAAAGTAAATGAACTATATTGTTAAAAAAAACAAACAAACAAGAAACTCAACAGATACGATGTTGCGATTTAAATTGAAGTTTACTGATCAGACAAGGGGAAAATTGTCTGAAACGTTCACTTGAACATCAGCTTTTCATGCTGACCTGAATTGTACTCAGCAGATGATTCATGAGCACAGAAAAGCGACACTAGTCAAAACAGCATTTTTGACAATAACTCATGACAGGTTCATGAGAATCCCGTGAAACTTACTAAACACAAAACTCACTGACCATGTTATTGAATGTCTATAAAAGATTGACGCTCCTCGAATCAAATCATTTTAAAATTCGATGCTCAGTTATGGCTCACCTCACTACAGAATAACTACTCATTATCATTGGACGTTTACAGACTGGACAGCCACAAAGTGTAGTGGCCAGACAATTTAATGTAGTTAAAAGCACCATTAGTCGCCTTTGGAGAAGATTTCAAGAAACTGACTCAGTTGCAGACCGGCAGCACAGTGGAAGACCGATAGACACAACTCCTGCCGAAGACCGCTTCATACGGCTGCGTCACCTCAGGGATCGATTTGCATCTGCGTCCTAAACAGTCCGGTCAATGACAGCAGCTCGTCGAATTTCAGATCAAACGGCCAGGAACCGGTTGTATGACGCTGGTCTTTGGGCTAGAAGACTCTACAGAGCTCCTATTCTTACGGACCGGCATCATCAGAACCGACTGCAATGGGCGAACCAACATCGTCAATGGACCGCTGCGAGTGATTGGAGAATGGTTTGGTTTAATGATGATCCATTCTTTCTCCTCCAGTGACACGATAGACGGACAAGAGTTTACCGCAGAGTTCATGAGCGCTACGCCCAGAACTGCGTGGATGAGGCTCCTCCACATGATGGTGGGGATATACTGGTGTGGGGGACGATCAACTTCATGGGAAGAAGTGATCTAGTGCAAACTGAAGGACGCCTGAATGCCCAACGATATGTCGCTGAAATTCTTCGTCCTCACTTCTTTCCACTTCTGGCTGCACCAGGGTCGATTTTTCAGCAGGATAACGCTCGACCTCATGTGGCATAACTCACCACCAAGTTCCTCGCTGACAACAACGTCCAGACCATGGCCGTTCATGTCATCAAACATGAATCCAATACAACACTTATGGGATGAACTCAACAGACAAGTCTGCCAGCGAGACGTGGCGCCAACCAATCTCCGATAGTTGTCTCTTGCACTGCCGGAAGAGTGGGCAGCCATCCCACAACAAAAGATCCAACGGCTAATCGGATCCATGTCAAGGAGATGCCGTTCTCTGATACAGCCCAGACACACCTTACTGAAATGGAGGCCTCAGTGGCAGAGAATAAAAGTCCAAACCAAATCTAATGAACATCATTTCATTGTTAAAGTCTTAAAGTTTCTTCATGCCAAGATTGAAACATTAGTTCCGTAAAATAAAATTTTGATACAGGTTTGAAATTTTGTGTCCATTACGACTACAGTAGTGATGTGTTTCTTTTTTTTTTAACAGTATATAACTTAATCTTTGACGTGAGGTCAAAAATATTATTTTTGTCGAAACCTTGGAAACGTCGGTTATTATTTTTTTTCTAACAATACTGGTTGTCCTGTGAAAATATCATAGAAAACGTTTAAGTTCACCATAAACCAAACTGAGGAGAGGGGGATGGACGTCTGCTATTTCTTTTAGAGCATGACTTGTTATTCTAGGTGAATGAGTAAACAACACAGAAATCTTGTCGATAATGAGAAATGTTACTTTGTGTTTATTGTTTGAACTTTGACAGTTCGATCTAACGTTGTCATTCACGTTTTGATCTGACATTGTCATTCACGGTTTGATCTCACATTCTTACTGATAGTTTGATCTAACATTCTTACTGATTGTTTGATCTAATATTCTTACTGATAGTTTGATCTAATATTCTTACTGATAGTTTGATCTAATCTTCTTACTGATAGTTTGATCTAATATTCTTACTGATAGTTTGATCTAATATTCTTATTGATAGTTTGATCTAATATTGTTATTGATAGTTTGATCTAACATTCTTGTTGGTAGTTTGATCTAACATTCTTATTGATAGTTCAATCTAACATTGTCACACACAGTTTGATCTAACATTATCGTTGTAGAAGTAGAGAATTATAACTTTAACAGAAACAGAAATAAATGTCTGGGGATGTTTGTGAGGAGAACATGTGATATGTAACCTAAGTACAGACTTAATTTACGAGACAGGCGCACTGCTCTTGAATGTATTTTTGTATACTTAATCCACAAATATCTGTTGTCTGTTGTGCCTCGCTTTGCAGGCAGATTTCCGATTTTAAATGTAGTTTTCCTTACACTGTTTATGGAGAGGGAACGAAGGAACAAACTTTATTTTCAAAGATGGTCACGTTTAGTCACTTAGACACTTGTTCCAATCAAAATGTCTGTCCCACAACATTAAACTAAATATATACAAGACATAGATTAGACTAGTTGTCTTGCATGGATCGAAAACATGGAGAACTACAAAACAAGATGAAGCACAGCTACAGATCTTTGAAAACAGAATCTTGAGAAGAATATTTTGATCAGTTAGAGACCCTATATCACAAGAATGGAAAATTAGAAATAACAAAGAAAAGCATGCCCTATTCCAGTCTTCACTTATAACTAGCATTATGAAAAACAACAGACTCAGTTGGCTCGGACACTTGAAGAGGATGGACGCGCATAGGAACAATGCCACTGATGCGTCCATTTGCAGATTATCAACGGTGTCTTGCAGCCATCTTCGCATTGACCTTGCTCTCTACATTTTCCCATTATGTGCCCTTCCAAGACGGTCTTCTCTAAATTATCATGCGGTTTAGTGTGTCCAAAATATTTAAATTTTCTCTGTTTAATCCTCTTTACTAGCCAGCCTTCTTCAATAATAAGTTCTTGTAGTATGGATATATTTTTTTTTATTGTGTCCATGATATTTGAAGAACTCTTCTGTAGCATTTACATTCAAAGGCATTTATGTGTTTCTCACCTGTTTTGTTAAGTGTCCATGTCTCACAGGCATATGTTGCGATGGGAAAGATGCATGCACTTAAAAATCTTACTTTTGTAGTTCTGTCTGTTCCTCTCCACAGCTTCTTTAGTTGTTCTACTTTTTGAAGAGCGATAGATGTCCTCCTTTTAATTTCCCTCATTGTATCTCCATTATTAGTTAGTAATGATCCAAGATATTCAAAACTCTCCACCTCTTCTAGTTTTTCCTCGTTGATACATATTTCAGCTGCCTTATTAAAAAGCATTTTTTCTACTTGCTTAAAAATGTGCTTATAAAACTGCTAACCAGACCGTGAAGTCTGAATATCTGCCGTCTTGACTACGGCAGCTGTCTGTTATGAATAAATAATATGGCTCGTGGACAAAATAATCTATAGACCAGAAATGTCGTAGAAATAACTGTTCTTTGTACTTTCGTCTACAGGCGACTACACTCCAAGACCAATACCCTGCACCTCAACTTGTTTCTTGCCTTCATTCTTCGTGCTGTCCTCTCATTCTTCAAGGATATTCTGTTTGTGGACAACGTGGGACTGGCTAAAGATGTCAGGAGACGGGAGGACGGTTTGGTGGAGTTTATCAAAGACGATTCTGTGAGTATGGAGCAGATAACTCTTTATTCTGTGTTGTCTGAAAGACGATTCTGTGAGTATGGAGCAGATAACTCTTTATTCTATGTTGTCTGAAAGACGATTCTGTGAGTATGGAGCAGATAACTCTTTATTCTATGTTGTCTGAAAGACGATTCTGTGAGTATGGAGCAGATAACTCTTCAACCTGTGTTGTCTGAAAGACGATTCTGTGAGTATGGAGCAGATAACTCTTTATTCTATGTTGTCTGAAAGACGATTCTGTGAGTATGGAGCAGATAACTCTTTATTCTATGTTGTCTGAAAGACGATTCTGTGAGTATGGAGCAGATAACTCTTCAACCTGTGTTGTCTGAAAGACGATTAATGCCTCAATACACACTGTAGAATCTAGTTTAAAACTTTATAATGAATTTGGAATTTGACACAGCCAGGTCGATTGCGTTTTATTCCTTCACTGAAATACATCAGTGTTTTCAAAATCCATTAATCCATGCACCCAAATCAATTGTTACCTCTGTCCGTTACACCAATATTAACTGTTACATTGTCCCCATTACATATAACATGCCACCACCATTTAATATTAAACACACCCACAGCACTGGGAATGCAAGCTTCTGATGAGTGTGTTCATGTACTCTGTCACCGCGTGTAACATGTGGATATTTGCCGAAGCCCTCTACCTCACTATGCTGGTCACCAAACCCTTAGCCACGGAGAGAAGTGGAGTTCGCTTGTACATCGTTTTAGGATGGTGTAAGCAAGTACAATCATTTAGACTGTCTGTTCTGAAAAATCAGTTAGCAGTAGTAGTAGTAGTAGTAGTAGTAGTAGTAGTAGTAGTAGTAGTAGTAGTAGTAGTAGTAGTAGTAGTAGTAGTTGAGGAGGAAGAGGAGTAAGAAGAAGGAGAGAAGATTAATGTTTTACTGTTTTGAAGTCTGTAACAATGTTCCCTCTAAGGTTTGCGGTTCGTGCACAAAACTTTGAACCGGTGTGCGAATTCTTTTTTTTTTTTAATGTGTGTCAGATTACAGATTATAATTTAAAATTCTCATGGAACAAAAAAAAAAAAAAACAAAATTCAGAAAGAAATCAGGAAAACAAACTCATGTGGGGCTATCGTATATTTCTTCAGAGCTACTACAGAACTACTACTTCTTACTCCTCCTTTTCTTATTTTACTACAGAACTACTACTTCTTACTCTTCCTCTTCTTCTTCTACTACAGAACTACTACTTCTTACTCCTCCTCTTCTTCTTCTTCTACTACAGAACTACTACTTCTTACTCCTCTTCTTCTTCTACTACAGAACTACTGTTTCTTACTCCCCCCTTCCTCCTCTACTACAGAACTACTATTATTTACTCCTCCCCCTCTTCTTCGCCCTTTTCTTCTACTACAGTGCACAGTAAAATAACAATACTTAAAAATAAAAACAGTAATTTTTCCGCTGCATATAAAATTTCGTGCACTGTATTTTTTTAAGTGTGCGCGATCACGCAGCTTAGAGGGAACATTGATCTGTAGTAGCACAGATTAGTGTCAGATGTAGGGAAGCTAAGTTTTAGTTTGTCATACTTCTCCATGTGGTCCATGGTGTTTCTAGTTAGTTTGCATACTTTTTTAATGAGTTACTCAGAAATGATTCTACTATCATTCCCCCCCCCCCACCTTTCTTTTTTGTTTCAATTTTTTTCGTGATTATCAGACTTCTGTTTTCTCATGACAATCCAAGTTCTTTAACTTATGTCTTCTCAAGACATGCCCATTGACTTTTGTTTGCTTTTTCAATCTGCTTTTAATTAGCTTTTTCGTTGTGGAGCTTTTTTTTTTTTTTTTGGCTGGTTAAAATCCCTTGATGAGGTTGAAAGACTCGCCGAAGACAGGAAAAATTGGCAAACTACTTTGCGAGCCCTATGTGACGTTTAACGGCACGGGAAGGATATAAGATATAAGATAAGATAAAGATTACACATCATGCATCTTTCTCCAGAAACTATAACACTTTACCTTTTCAATTTATATTTCCTCTGTTTATTGTCTAAATATAGTACACAGGGTAATCAGTTTAAAAGCAAAAGAAATTCTTTCTTTAACAAAACACGTTTATAATGAAAGCTTATGTGTGAAACCACAAATTCCTGCCAGCCAGTGATTTTACAAATAGAGTTTCTAGAGCAGGTGATGGGAATAACTTGTCATTACATTCCGTAGATAATCGTAGATGTGACTGTATCACAAGCACTACTTCTGCAGTGAAGGTCATCCTCATTCTTATAGTTCAGTCATTGTTTTTCTTGTCTGAGTTTATGATGTACTTGACTAATGTACGCTGCAGTGATTCAAACATTTTAGTTAATATATAGAAATGACATTAGCATTTGTCTGAAGTAATTAAATGAATGTTCAAATAATATTTCAGCGTCGTCATTCGTGTTGACTGTGCCATGGGTGATTGTGAAAGCTCTTTATGAAGACACATTGTAAGCGTGTTTACATGTCTGTGTTTACATGTCTGTATTTACATGTCTGTGTTTACATGTCTGTATTTACATGTCTGTGTTTACATGTCTGTATTTACATGTCTGTGTTTACACAGATGCTGAGTGTTTACTTTTGTGAAGTTTGGAATTTGACTTACATGGCTGATTACACTTACAGGCAAGCTAAAATAGTGATGAAAAAATAATACTACAATATTTTTTTAAAGAAAATGATAAAAAAATTGAAGGATATTCACAAAGAAAAATCCATAAAAATAATTTTAGTGAATGGAAGACATTTCTCTTGTTTAAAGAAAAACACAAATTCACCACACTCTCATTCCACAAGCAAGAGAAGTATAAAAACTGGGTGAATGACAGCCATTATCTTGTTTTAAAAACCTGGAAACAGAAACTAAAGTTATGAAATATAAATGGTAGTTTATATGTTTACAGATGTGATGTAACAGATAATTGTAAGATTGCTTCATAGTTTGATCTGAGCAAATGGTATAAAGTAAGTTCTATGTCCTTGCTATGTTAACATGAAATGACCAGCCGTCTTGTATTATAAGGGACAGTACTGCATTTTAAGGATTTGTCTCAGGAATCATAATACTTTGGTTGGAATGCCCAAGAGTCCCCTATTTTAAAAAAAAATGTCCCATAGTGTTCTATATGCTTATCTTTGATCGCCACTTATCTTAATGGAAATGTTGCTATTTAGAAGAAAATTCTCTCTGTAGACTTGTACAATGAGTAGGCCCGAGTGGCAGATTTGTAAGTAAAGTTAATCTGCTGGTTAAAATTTTTGGTTAAAATTTAAATTTAATTTTACACACCACTCCCACTTGAGCGAGTATGCCATATTTGAATTTAAAAAAAAAATGGTCGGGTTAACTAACACCATTGAGAATGACCTGTCTATCTGATGTATGAAGAATGGGATCTATGTATTTGGAAATCAAACCAACCTGCAGGATATGTCAGCTGGTGGGCAAGAAAATGTTTAGCCAATAATTTTGATACATTTATGAATATTTTAGCATGAATTATTTCCCTTGATTTGTTTGTCCCCAAGCCACCTACAGAGCAGTTTAACATTTATTAAGAGGTGTTTTATGTGTGTGAACTATGGTCTATGAACAAGAGAGTACAGCAAAAAATGGAGGCCATGGAAATGTGGTTTATAAGAAGGATGTTGAAGATACCATGGACAGCTAAGAAAACCAATGAAGAAGTCTTAAGAGAGGCTGGAGTTTAAAGGCAAATTATAGCAAAGATCAGAGACAGACAACTGAGATTTATAGGACATTTCCTGAGAAGAGGAAAATTGGAACACACTGTGGCAAGTGGAAAAATTGAGGGAAGAAAAGACAGAGGAAGACAGAGAGAGGAGTTATTGGATGGGGTGTCAGTGTGGCTAGGAAGAAAGTCACTGGGGGATCTCATAATCAACATAAAAGACAGGGGGGAATTGTGGAGAGAAATGATCGCCTACGTCATGCAGCATGGCATTTGGAAGAGGTGAACTAACCTTACAAATAATTCAGATACTTGGAAATTAATCTACAAATAAAAGAAATAAATTTGACATTAAAAAAATTATTTTCAAAAGGAATATGGAAGCTTCAGAAGTGGCAGTGCTGGTGATGGCAGATATAGTTGTGAATATATGTCATGCAAATATTTATATTTTCACAAAAGTTCTGTCAAATCAAAATGATTATTTTCACATGTTGTTGGTCAAATCATATGTTCATTCACACAACATTTCTGTAAAATCAAATAATCTGTGCAAGCAAAATTATGTCACATCACTCATATTTATTCCAGCTGCTGGAACATACAGAGTAATCCAGATTACTATTGGATCTTACGTGGCTCAGGAGTTGGAGTGGTTGTGGTAAATGCTGTAGTTTTATGTTTAATGTGTCCTTGAATTCCTTGGCTGTTGCACTTTATTTTCAACTGTGTTGCTTATTTTAGTTTTTCTCCCTGGTGTTTCCTCTTAAAATCTTTCATTCCAGTAATATTATGTCATATTTTTCATTACTTTCAACTTTTCTCAATGCACAAAATTTATGTTAACTATTTTTTCTCTAGTGTTTTGCAGTTTGGAGTTATAGACATGTTTGTGAGCATTCTTTCTGATTTTTCCCCCAACAGTTTTTCTTCTTGTATTTTACCTTTTCCAAGACTTTTCTTTCAGATTTTTGTTTTTCACCTGCATCTTTATGGCTTTCAACTGTTTCTAGTATTTGTATGATGTGGGACTATTTTTATGAACAAATCCCTCTCTTACAAATGAGTTCTCTACTTTCAATGATTTTTCTGCATCATAGTAAAGTAAGTGAAGGTAACCCTGTCATGCCTTAGAGGCACATAGGGATATGCTGTTAGTGCTTATATTTTCTTTGACCTGTCAGCCCACTAGAGGGTGATATGGTCAGTACCAAGCCTGGCCGCCTTTCCCTCCCCAACTCCAGAAGAAGTCGGGCACCTATTTCTACAGCTGGGTGACGGGGGTGCCCCTGGCTGGATTCGAACCCCCGACCTTCACCATGAGAGACCAGTGCACTAACCACTGCATCACTCAGACACCCTTTCTGCATCATATTAGAATTTATTGTAGACATTTTTATCCTCAGCTTCTCCTTCTTCATTGTTTGCCCTCAAAAGGGCATTGGTTACATTGTACCGTGGTTATGCACCTTTCTGGCCCACAACATCAGACTTCAGCTTGATGCACTTTTAGGACTGGGTTCACCTCCCCCTTCTGATCCCTATTCACTTTGCCATATTACAGGGACATCAGTGGGAAGCAGAGTAGGGGTTTGACCTGCTGTGGTTCACAAAACCTGAAACAAGCAGTCAGCCATGGATCACTGACTGCTATCTTATTCAGTGTGAGTAGTGCATCTTCAGCACTTTGTGTCACATAAAACTCAAGGGAAGAAGTGGGAGGTCAATAGAATTATACATGAATGGACAGAACATATGGAGGAAAAAAAGAGCAAAGAAGTGCTGAGATCAGAAATACCAAGGAGTGCACAGAACAAAGAATCACCAACTGAGTGCATTTCCTTCCAGTCTTACTTTCATTTCCTTTTTAGTTTTTATGATTTTAGTTTTGCATAAAACTGTAGATTTTTCTGATTTGTATTTGTTTTACATTTTTTTTTCTTTTAGAGCAATACTGCATTTGTATCAAAGTGTGTTACACTTACATTTTTATGTAAACTTAAAATTGTGTAATAAAAAGAATTATTTTCCATTTAATTTTATCACTTAATAATGGTAACGTTTTTCCACAGATAAATTTTTTTCTCTTCTTAAACATTTTCCGAAAGCTGTTCTTGAAAATCAGACACAGCTCTCACCTGGGAGCATATGGAAAAGCTAAGTACAGGTAAAACCACTGCAGAAGTTTGCTTATATTTCAAGACCCCAGCCCCCTCCTGAGAAAATCAAATGTTAAACAATTACTTTCTGTGAATTCTTCAAACATGATGTGGTGTCTGAAAATCATGATTAAAAGTTTAATTTTATCATTTCCCATACTACCATATTTTTCTGTTGAAAAAGTACACTAATTTGCATACCTCATCAGCTTCATATACCAAGATGGTGACACCAGAAAGGAAGTTAGAATTAGAACTGCAAAAGTATCACTGACCTTCAAGAATCTTGAGAACATATGGCATTCAAAAGTTATAATCACAAAAACCAAGTTAAGATTATTCAGTTCAAATGTAATTTCCACCCTCATTTATGCATGTGAAAGCTGGAATATTAACTAAGAAACAGAAAATAAATTAGACTCTTTTGAAAACAAATGCCTAAGGAAAATACTCGGTATAATGTGGAACGAATTCAAGAACAAAGCAGAAATAAAGCAGATGAGCAAACAACAACCTGTCTCATGTGTGATCAGAAAAAGGAGATGGACAAATGTCGGTCACGTGATGAGAATAAACAGTCAGAGATAACCAAAACAAGCTATAAAGTGGAACACAACAGGCCAAAGAAAAAGAGTTTGACCATGTGAAACTCTAAAGAGGACATAGTTAGGAGAGGCCAAATTAGTAGGCATAAAATCCCTTGATGAGGCTGGAAAGCTTGCTAAAGACAGGAAAACTTGGTGAACTACCACGTGAACCCTATGTGACATTTAACGGCATGGGAAGGATGTCAGATGTAAGATACTGCCATATTGAACCTCCTGGCATCCTTTCTGTTATAGGACAGGATTATAGGGTCCATCTTGAGAGTAGAGTGAACAAAAACAGGAGAGGAAGAAAGCAAAGTACTTTGAACCCTGGCAGTCTGAAATTGTAGGTCAAAATATAAAGCTACTAGTTAAATTTTTTGTAAGACTTAAATGTGCGGGAAAACATGCAAATCAGTTGCCTGAGTTATTGATTAAGGCTTGGCACTGCTTTATTACTTGAGACATGCAAATAAGGTATGATATGAAGTACAGTTTCGGTCAGCTGATCAGAAGGTTGAGACAGGAGGGTTAAATTATTTTTTTTTTATCTCTGTAGAGTTAAGTAAGAATAAATGGTGAAACAACAACTTGGTTTGACATAAAACAAGGGGTCCGTCAGGATGCATATTGTCACCCTACTTATTTAACTTGTATACTGAAAATATAATGAGGAATGTTAGAGAAGATGTAGACAAAGAATATTATGATGCCATAACAATTGGAGGTTATGAAGTACCAGAGATTAGATATGCTGATGACACAGTATTACTGTCCACAACACAAAAAGGAATGGAAAAACTAATTATGTCAGTCCGTAAGAAGAGCGAAGAGCAAAACCTCTATCATAATGCAAAGAAAACTAAATTGATGACAACTGACAAAACAAACAAGGCAGCTGCATCAATGAGGAAAAACTGGAAGAACTGGAGAGTTTTGAATATCTTGGATCACTACTAACTAACAATGGAGATACAATGAAGGAAATTAAAAGGAGGACATCTATCGGTCTTCAGAAAGTGAAACAAATAAAGAATCTGTGGAGAGGAGCAGACAGAACCACAAAAATAAGATTTTTAAGGGCATGCATCTTTCCCGTCGCAACATATGCCTGTGAGACCTGGACATTTGTTAAGAGAAACACATAAATGCCTTTGAATGCAAATGCTACAGAAGAGTTCTCCAAATATCATGGACACCAAAAAGAACAAATATATCTATACTACAAGAGCTTAATACTAAAGAAGGCTGGCTAGTAAAGGGGATTAAAGAGAGAAAACTTAAATATTTTGGACACATTAAATGTCATGATAATCTAGA
Organism: Achatina immaculata; assembly: GCA_009760885.1. Lineage (NCBI taxonomy): Eukaryota > Metazoa > Mollusca > Gastropoda > Stylommatophora > Achatinidae > Lissachatina > Lissachatina immaculata. Next base: position 1,164,295 of record CM019691.1, read on the forward strand.
GAAGACCGTCTTGGAAGGATACATAATGGGAAAAAGAAAGAGAGGAAGACCAAAACGAAGATGGCCGCAAGACATCGTTGACGATATGCAGATGGATGGAGCAGCAACAGGCCATCTTGCTCACAACCGAGAGGCCTACAGGAGTGCTGTTTGGGAGGCAAAGTTTCGCAAGGGACATGCAAATGAATGAATGAATGAATGTAGAGTGAAGTTGTGTTTATTTAAATCTCTAATCATTTATTTTTATTTTCAGTTTTCTTAACATTCGTGGAAATGAAAGCTAAAGTAAAATGAATCAAAACTTGAAAGCTGAGACAGACAGAAAAAAAATAGATGTTAAAATGGTTATGCAATTAAAGTCCTGTAAGATAAAACATCAGTTATCAACGGAGCTTATCAAGCAGTATAATCTTGCTGTATTAACTTTCTGTTACAGTATTTTTAACATCATCTACCTTTCAGTAAAAGAGTGATATAATTCTCTGTATAATGTCCATTTATTGATAAATAACATGAAAATTTCATATGAGACATCTTATGTGAGTTAATTTTTTTATTTGATAGATAAAATATGTAATGAGCATTTGCATTGATGAAATTATAAATATTCATATAATATTTCATGATTATAAAGTTTCAAAGTTTCATGCATTTCTGTAATACTTTTGCTCTACAGAAGAAACCTTTCCAACTCTTCTATATCAATGTCTCTAAGTGCAGGAACATGAAATTTTATATAAGTTATACAAATAGTTTTTGTTGTTTTTAACATGATACTGGACAGTCTGATGGGATGGTGTGAGAGGAGATCATCAAATGAGCTGATGGCCTGCATGAAGGATCGTGTACTCTGGAGAAGCATAAATAGCCAATGCCAGTTGGCATGGCACCTGATGATGATGATGATGATGATGATGATGAACATGAGATAGTTGTAATAAAAAATCACTTTCCAAATTTAGTATCTTCAATGAAAGTGAAATAAAAAATTTTGGTGCATTTACTAGAACATGTGGGATAATATGTTAGTTCCTATATGTCTAATAACCTGTTGATGCACTAGAGGACTATGTGGTTAGTATCACACCTGACCACCTTTCTTTCTGTAACTGAAGGAGGATCCAGATATTTATATTTATAGTTGGACTGGATGGGCACTATAGCTGAATCAACAACTGCCTTGAGAGACAAGTAAAAATAGACTGAAAGTGTACCAAATTCCTTTTTTTTTTTCTGTAAGGTTTAAGTTTGTCAATTTTGCTTGATGTCTGACTTTTTACCTCTCTTTTTTCAGGAAATTGGCCAAGTTTATTTTAGTTCTGACACCACTGTTTGGTATCATGTACATCGTGTTCTATGTAGCCATGCCATCCAATTTTGAAGAGACTAATTTCAATGTAACGTATTTATACATAGAGATGGGCTACAATTCTTTCCAAGGGTTTCTACTAGCACTTCTCTTCTGCTTTCTAAATGAAGAGGTTAGGAACTTAACATCAAACTTTATTAATTAACTTGTTGATGGTATGTAAGTTAGCATACTCATACCAGTTCAAGTCACAGGTAATGACAAACCGGCATAAAATTGTTCATCAATGTTCACCCTCAAAAGAGTGTTAGTTAATATTGTCACATTAATGGGCACTGCATGGCCCAGTGTATCTAACTTTGGGTTTATGTTACATTAATGTGCACTGCATGGCCCAGCACATCCAACTTTGGGTTGGTGTTACATAAATGTGCATTGCATGGCCCAGCACATCCAACTTTTAGTTGGTGACAGTAAATGAGGTAAAGTAGGGATGGAAGGTTCTATGGTAAAAGAAATGTTGATACTGAATGTGAGTTTATTTGAACATATGGTGTAGAGGATAATTATATAATAATTCATTTGTTATTTTGCTTTGTTGTAGCGTATTTACACTACAGAAGATTGTTTGTCACATTATGCATTTTTGATGTAATTTCATTTTTTTTACTTTATGTTTTTTTCACACTACTATTCTCATTTTTTTAGTCCATAAAAATGTCTTTATCTTATTAGATGGATGACCATGAATGAGGTGGATGTTGACTTTTTGTTCCATTTTTTGAAAACCATTTTTCCAGTAGATGATCTTAGAGGAAAAATTGCCCTGTTGTTATTATAGTTTCCCTGGTTTCTTTTGTTTTTCTTCTTCTTCTTCTTCGTTCGCAGTTAGCGATAATGCGTGTTACCCTGATTTTTGCGATGCGCCTTTTGGCTGGGTAACTCCGACTTCAGCACCTTTCCTTGCTAGGGCAGACTGTGGTCTTGCTCGGACTCTTTTGTTTTTGATCATCACTCTTTTTGAAATGTTAAATGTGCCTGTCATTGGTCCATTTTAAAGCCTGCTAACAGGATCAGAGAATTACTAAATGGTGAATTCATCATCAAGTTTAACAATTACTTCATGTTTTGGTACTGACTGTTCCAAAGTTAGATATGATGGATGGCTTTTTTCCACAGATCAGAACCTTTGAGCACTGTCAGCTCACTCTTTAAACTGCTTGTTAGTATCTCTGACTGGCTCATACTTCTTAATTCATAAGAAAGCTGATGTGGCAAAGCTTGGTTCAAGAGCTACTGTACATTGTTTTGGTATAGCTCATGTTGAGTACAAGTTGGTTCAGTACTAAGTCACACATTTCCTGCATACCCTGTTTACCTCTGACTTCCCATTTTGAGGAGATTCTTCAAATTCTGTACTTATGAAATCTAATAAGAAACCTGTTTCTTCTCTCATTGAGTGGAATGAGTTTTTCAGCATTTTCCTTAATTCAGTAATTGTTGAAGAATTTCCTTAGCTCAGTTGCAGAGATTTCCATTTTCAGGGTTTTCTAGAAATGAAGTAGGCTTTATATTGTTAAACTTATGACAGCAGTATTGAAATTTGGTGTTGATTATTTACTTTTTATTACCAGGTAAAGTCAGTGAGTTAATTCTGCAGGTGTTGTTCCATATTCTGTGGATTTAAGCTCTTAGATCTTCAGTTCAGGTTGTAATGATCTGTGATGATATCTGACTGTCATGGCTTTCCAAATGTTTCAGAGTTTACTCTAGAAAACTGGAAGTGCCTTCATGGTGAAATGCAGAGTCAGACTTCTCAGTGAGCTCAGCCATAATGAAGACCATTAATTTTAAAATGTTACATGTTTCAGCAAGGGATAACACCTTGTATATTAGAAGTAAAAGCTCTGCCGTGGTGTCAAGTAATCTGCCTCATTTAAAATTTACACTTAATGTTTACTTCAGGTTCATGCGGAGCTGAAGAGAGTGTGGCAGCGTCACAGGGACTATCGCCATGCGATGTCTTCTATCAGGTCACATCACTTTCATTCATCCAATCGCAGGAATCATTCCACCGCTTCTAGAGGAAGTCAAGAAAGTAACAGAATATCTAATTGCTCACAAAACAGTGTCTTGCAGCAGAACAAACTAAAAGGATTGACTAAGCATTCAGTGTCGTGTGATAATGTCAGTCAGACATCAAATTCTACAAACAACAGTTTACGCAGTTTTAAATATCAGATATCTCCAAAAGAAAGTAATGCTCAGCTTCATATGCTGCACTCTGTTAATAATTGTGCATTATCACTTATTGTGAATGTTGATCATTCAAATTCATTGCTTAGACAAGCCATAGAGACAAATGCTCGACGCAAGCTTTTACGTCACAACACAGATGATTCTGCAGTCAGTTTGCCACAGGGAGAAGACAAAGTTTGTCTCCAGGGCAGTGATAGTAGTAAAACAGGAAGTCAAAACAGCATAAATTCTGGAGAGAAAAGTTCTTGATGCCTTCCATTTTGTTAACCTGTGCAATATGATCTCTGTTGTATGATGATTAACCAAGTAGACTTCCTGCGTGTCCTGTCTCTCACCAACTGTGTCACTAAATAAACTTGCAGTGGCTTTCTGATAATTTTCAAATGCATTCTGTAGTCATTTGGAAGCACTGCTCCCATTCTGGGATAATCAATGGAAGCATCTGCTTTGCATGGAAGTGTTAATCACAGCTAAATGGCTGTATGACCAAAGTAAAGTAATTACTGCATGTTATCAGTACAAAATTCAGTGTGTGGTGATTTTAAATGAAACAGTGAAAACCTAAAGATGCTGGCTGTTTTAACTGTTGTTATAGGGCTTTCATTAACTTCAGGAATGTATTGTTTGCAGCTGATTAAAAGATTGTCTTGAGACACAGGTGCTTATAATGAGTGGCCTTTGAGGTGCTGATAAGGCTTTTGAGGTGGTGATAAGGAGTGGCCTTTGAGGTGCTTATAAGGAATGACCTTTGAGGTGCTTATAAGGAGTGGCCTTTGAGGTGCTTATAAGGAGTGGCCTTTGAGGTGCTTATAAGGAGTGGCCTTTGAGGTGCTTATAAGGAGTGGGCTTTGAGGTGCTTATAAGGAGTGGCCTTTGAGGTGCTTATAAGGAGTGGCCTTTGAGGTGCTTATAAGGAGTGGGCTTTGAGGTGCTTATAAGGAGTGGCCTTTGAGGTGCTTATAAGGAGTGGCCTTTGAGGTGCTTATAAGGAGTGGGCTTTGAGGTGCTTATAAGGAGTGGCCTTTGAGGTGCTTATAAGGAGTGGGCTTTGAGGTGCTTATAAGGAGTGGGCTTTGAGGTGCTTATAAGGAGTGGGCTTTGAGGTGCTTATAAGGAGTGGCCTTTGAGGTGCTTATAAGGAGAGGGCTTTGGTGGTTTTATGGGGTATTTCCAATCAGCTTCCCAGCAGATTCCACTACCATCAGGGGAATCAGGTCAGATTGCTAGCTCGAATGAAAGAACATATAAGTTTGTTCACACAGAAGCAGTACATGGTCTTGAAATGCTCTGATTAGTTAGTTACTACGAACAGCAGATTACTTTAACATCATAGTCAGTGTTTCCTTCCAGGAATATAGTGTACACATTTGTTCAGATGTGGGAAACAAAAATTAGTCACAAAAAAATATGGTGGAAGTGACATTACTTCAATAGAGAAATAACTTGAAGACAGATAGGATTTATTTGCTGCATATTTTGTTATTAAACTAAAGCCACTCCTACCAATATGTATAAACAAAAGCAAGTCCAGATAATGGAGATGCTACATAAAATGACTGAGAAGTATGCATACATTCAGCTGAGTAACAGTAACAAATTTATTTCACTGCTTCAAATTTTATACCAACTGTTACATTTTAACCCTAGTAACAATTCCTCTACATCACTGTACTCAGGTTTTCTTGTGGCAGTTAGAAGATAAGTACGGTGTTTATATCACTAAGCTGACATTTTTGTTCAATAATAACAGATTGAGAGACCAGACATTAGGAAATCTTTGAAAGAGAATGTGACCAGAAAGATCTTCGCAGAGGACCATAACAGTATTTTGACTACTAACTGAACATATTCTACATTGTAAAAAATCACATCTACAGAAAGTAGGCACATCACATTTTATTGTGCTCACAGTGTGAATACTAACTTGATACTGTAAACTATCATTCATTCATTCATTTGCATGTCCCTTGCAGAACTTTGCCTCCCAAACAGCATTCCTGTAGGCCTCTCGATTGTGAGCAAGATGGCCTGCTGCTGCTGCATCCATTTAAAGATTGTCAACAATGTCTTGCAGCCATATTCGTTTTGGTCTTCCTCTCTTTCTTTTTCCCATTATGTATCCTTCCAATATGGTCTTCTCTAAATTATCATGACGTTTAATGCATCCAAAATATTTCAGTTTTCTTTCTTTAATCCTCTTTACTAGCCAGCATTCTTCAATATCAAGCTCTTGTAGTACAGATATGTAAACTATACTTATTTGATTTATTAGCCCTCTCAAAGATATCAGACCCAGTCATCTTCTTCCATGACTGGACAAATGTAACATTTATGGAACAACACAATGGTTGATAAACATCTTCTTCCATGACCGGACAAATGTAACATGTATGGAACAACACAATGGTTGATAAACATCTTCTTGATCTTGCTACTTGGCACTGAATCAAAGAGCAAAAATCTGCAAAAGCTGGATTTATATCACCATCTTGTTCATTTACAAAATGTGTGGGGAACTTGTCTAACACTTTAACTACTACTGAATTTACTGCATTACTATATGTATAAAAGCAAGTATGTCAGTCAGTGAATATCCATAATTGCATAACAAGATAACTGTATGTAGAATTAGCTTCCTTTGCTCTCACATTCTGTTTTACAAGATGTGTTCAGAGGTCATATTTTGTTCAGTATGTATGGGTTTACCCATTTAATGTTGGAATTCATCACAAGTAAAGGAAGCATTATACTTCAATGGAACAAGTGAAAGAGAACACTAGAACTTTGAAAGAGAATGGAGACAGATATCAGTTGTCTCCAAAAGAAAGTAATTCTCACTTTGTTAATACTTGTGCATTATCACTTGTAGATGTTTGTTATTCAATTTTATTGCTTACACAAGTCATAGAGACATGCTCAAATTGGCTTTTTTAGAATGCATCAAAATCTACATTATTTGCTATAACTTGTTATGTTAGTTGTGTGTGTACTTTTCTGTAAGGAAATGTTGCATCATTTTCTGTAGAGACCATGTCTCCTGCTGAACACTGTACTGCTGGTCTTCGGTTTATGTGTAGGATGTGTTGTCCCTAAATTTTATTGAGCTTAGTTTATAAACCATATATCCTGCCTGGTTGATCTGCCATATATCCTCCTGCAATTGTCATTTTATTTGGCTGATCTGCAACACATCTTGTTTATAAATATCTTTTTGCTTAGTCCACCTGCACTGATTTCTGTAAAAAATAAAGCTGGTATTTTTAGAATTTGATATTACTCGAAAAAATTTATTTGACACTTTAAAAAAGTTTTTCGTTAAATTGTTTTCCATTCACCTGTTTCTTTCTCAGGCACTGAACTTCAGGTGATGCCCAAGTGTTTTTTTTTCATTCAGTGACAAGCATGTGTCACACATTGCTCTACAGGTACATATTTCCCATCCTCAGAGACTGTCTATTTCTACAGCTGAGTTGATTATATGGCATCAGTAGCAGTTTCAAACCCACAACCATCTGATTGAGAGGACATTCAATGATGTGACATCACTCTTGACTTGACTGTTCAGCAATTTATAATCTGTTTTTCAGAAGTGTAAATGGTCAGTTACTGAACTACTTCATTTCTTATCATTTGAGATCTTGTGATCATACTTACTTCTGAATATGTAATTTCCTTTCTACTGTTTTTGTTGTTGTTTTAAACAGTCACTGATTAATCTAGTTAATCTTTCATAATTTCTACACATGTGATTTCCATCATCACATTTGTGTTTCTTTTGAAAATATCATTGGGCTATGCTCTGAGAAATGAGAAGTATGAGCCAGTCAGTGTCTGAATGATTGATTCTTGATAGTGTAATCCGTTGGATGCAAATAGAATTTCTGTATGCTGACATATAATAAGGTAAAGGTAACCCTGTCATACTGTAGAGGCACATAGGGATATGATGTTAGTCCCCATATTTTCCTTGACACTAGACTGAGTGGATATTGTTGATCTAAAGGTTCTTTGTGTTTACAAGGGCTCTGTTGTGTTTACAAGAGCTCTGTTGTGTTTACAAGGGCTCTGTTGTAAGCAACCACAGCAGCTCATGAAGTGAATATTTACATTTATGGGTTTTCTGTGAGCTTAGTGTGCTCATCACAACATCAACACACAAATGTCATCATTATCACCATATTTCAGCTGCAGTATATTTCCTTCACATTCATCATTCTATCACTATATGTAACTAAACATTTTTACAGTTTTACATGTCATATTTTGTTAAGTGAAGTTGTTCTGAATATAAATGTGTAAGGTGTGAAAAATAAACTAATTTTATTAATGCAATTCCAATGTAATATATTTTTATTCATCCAATGCACCCATTTTGGTCACTTTGGATCAGTTAATTAAACTGAAAAAAAGGAATAATGGTCATTCAGGTTAATAAACAATTTTCTAGCACTTGAGCCTTGACAAATGGTCTAAAAGAGATCACATAGTTGGAAAAGTATTACAAAAATGTTCTGTAGAAATCTGAACCAAAACTTTATTAAAACAAAAGTGAAATGTGCATTTTTTTTCAATAACTATGTTCACAAAATGTTGATTATGTGTTATAATTTTGAACATTTCATCAAGCTGAAGTTGTTGCTTATAATTTGATCTCTCCATGTGTAATTTTTCTTATGTAAAATAAAAATTTATCAGATCTTCTTCTGTTTTGAAGACAGTTTATGTAACCCTTTGTTTAGATCATCAAAGTTTCTATAACCCTTTGTTTAAATCATCATAGTTTCTGTAACCTTTTGTTTAGATCATCCAGAATTAAAAGTAAAGACAATTTGAAAATTATGCCGCAAGCACAATGGATAGAAGATGACACAGTACACATTTGGAATGGCTAATAAGTAGTTCGAACACACACTGCACAGCACTATATTCTTAGTCTAGTTGAAGCCAATGTCAAATAAATTTGGATGCACTACTGCGCGTTTGCTCCATAGCTGAACAACATGCCGTTGTGATTCTTCTTTGATCAGATGTGGTGACACTTGCTGAAATCCGCCGAAGGACATTGGCTTAGCACGGAAGTGATGTTGTCCGCTTTTGTTGCACATTTTGGATATCAGCTTTGAATCTCCACATGTCATACTGCATAGTGACTTGGGGTACTATAAAGTTGAGAAAATTTGAAGTGGTACAGATCTGGAGTCGGAGCAGTTGAGAAGCTTCTTCTCTCAAGGAGTGAAAAAACTAGTGAAAAAAAATACAAAAAGTGCAATGAGCTGGAGAGGGACTATGCGGAGAAGTGATATAACAGTTACGCTCATTTTTGGTCATGGTCACCAGTGCTAAGGGATGTGTGGCCTTTACTTTTGTATTCTCCGTTGTAAATGAGAGAGTCAGAAGTTACGGGAGAAAGCCCAGAAACTCAATGAAATCTGGAAGGAGAGATCTTAAAGTAGTTGCGGTTTTTTTCCTATCAAACTCTTGTCATTCCTCGTAGCTCTGTAGGCTTCTTGACATACGGACCATATCCTTTCTTTGAGGATAAAGTAGGTAGAACTGCATGGTTATATATAATTTCTTTATTTCTACAACTGGTTTTTACCGCAGTCGCCATTTCCCTTAATCCCCTGAAGATGATTGGCTGAATCAAGAGGCGAAAAATTCTTCACGTGCAACCTACTTTGTCCTACATGGTGCCATGTAAGACAAACAGGGATAAACCAAAAATTTCTTCTTCTGCTTCTTCTTTTTAAGTACCTGTAAAATAGCGTACCTGAAAACTAGTTTCCATCTTCATCTTTTTCGCGAAATAAGGAGCATCAAGCAGCAAGAAGTAAAAATCTCTGAGATTCTACAGTGTGCTAAGCTTTTATTCATAACGGCGAAACACCAGAAGATTCTGCTCTTTGGGACTTAGAATGGATAACATCCGTATCCACAAGGAAATACACATGGCGAATTTCAGAGTGAAGAAGAGGACAAAGCAAAACCAAAACTAAGAAGAATATCTGCAAATATTTCGTGAAAGATTTTCTTAGTAGCCTCGCGGACTGGGGAAAAACTGGCGAAAAGATCTTTCGCAAGGGGAATAACTGCTTAAAAGTCTTTGTGAGAGCAAAAAAAAAACAAAAGACAAGATGGAAGTGTAAGGAGACTGGATCATGCAACTGAAACATTTGTTTGCTGTAGAGTATAATGGTCACTCATGTAAATGCAATATTAGTAGAGTCAGTCATGTAAGAAGCTGCCGAGCAAAGCTAGAAAAGTTCAGAAACAGCAAACATCTATTTTAAAAACCAGCTTCTAAGATGAGAAGTGTTATTATACTTTACAGAACTCACATATGAATTATTATTCGTGAGTGTCAGTTTTAGGAAATTTTTGTTTGTTTGTTTCAAACTACAGGGCAAGTGACAGTGGTGTAGACTGCATCTTCTAGTTCTAGAATACGGTGTCTCTCTACTTTTTAGGTGATTTTGGATCTGGGTATCATCCACACTGGAAAGATGACCTCTCACTTGGAGACTAATCTGGTGGAGGTTCGGTGAAGATTCCTCGAGATCAGAGCCGCGCTGTATCTTCTGCGTCTAGCGACAGAGTGGCACTGTATCTTCTGCGTCTAGCGACAGAGTGGCGCTGTATCTTCTGCGTCTAGCGACATAGTGGCGCTGTAAATTCTGCGTCTAGCGACATAGTGGCGCTGTATATTCTGCGTCTAGCGACATAGTGGCGCTGTATATTCTGCGTCTAGCGACATAGTGGCACTGTATCTTCTGCGTCTAGCGACAGAGTGGCGCTGTATCTTCTGTGTCTAGCGACAGAGTGGCGCTGTGTCGTTTGCGGCTAGCGACAGAGTGACGCTGTGTCTTCTGCGTCTAGAGACAGAGTGGCGCTGTGTCTTCTGCGTCTAGCGACAGAGTGGCGCTGTATCTTCTGCGTCTAGCGACAGAGTGGCGCTGTATCTCTGCGGCTAGCGACGAGTGGCGCTGTATCTCTGCGGCTAGCGACAGAGTGGCGCTGTATCTTCTGCGTCTAGCGACAGAGTGGCGCTGTATCTTCTGCGTCTAGCGACAGAGTGGCGCTGTATCTCTGCGGCTAGCGACGAGTGGCGCTGTGTCGTCTGCGGCTAGCGACAGAGAAGTGGTTAACCTCCTGACCAGAGAATGAAAAAAAAGTGCTAGCCTGATGCAATCGTCCATGCTTTTTTTTTTCTTCTTTTTAACGCAAGCTTCTCAATTGCTCACTTTCTGGATCCATTTGACGACTGCCATGAGAACTTTTTCAGGGTACTGGCAACAGTAGAAAAGAAGAAGAAAAATTGAGTAATTTATGCGATTAGTCAAGAAAGTCATCCTGACACAGATGTCAAAGTCATCCTGACGTAGATGTCAAAGACCGAGGAGTTGAAAGTACGGGATAGAGCTTCTACAAGTCAGACGGCGTGGAATAAAGGTAGGTTAGATCTGACGATACAAAGGAAGCTGTTCTCTGCAAAGACCATCAGTTATCTGGTCATACCGAAAGGCGGGTTCCTTGTAAATGTGACCGCACTTCGAGGCTGAGTCTATATACTGTCTTTTCACTGACTGGTCTTAAAAATGGTGACAGTAATTCCTGGTTTTGTCATCAGTGACGAACAAATGTCCACCCCTCCCCTTTTAAAAAAAAATTGAAAATGGAGAACGAGAGAGTGACCTTTATTTTCAATGGATTCAGGTTTTAAGATATGTCATTATTTTAATTCTGCCACACCCCCCCCCCCAAAAAAAATCGTGGAAATATTATTGTTGTAGAACAGATTGATTCTAAATTAAAAAGAAAGAAGAATGCATTTTACATCAAATGGATACCCCTCCCCCCTTAAAAAAAACAGGAGTAAGGAAAGAATGAGTGATTTTTAAAAAAAATTCATTTCAACTTAATGCGACAAATAGTGTATTATAGATTGGGCTTTTCCATACTCTTAACCAATAACACTCATTTGTAATATATTTTAAAAGGTGAAATATAATGCGTCCGCATCTGTCGACAAAATACAAGCAACGCTTTTCCCCCAAATAAAATCACTCTAATCATATGTAAAAACAAATACACAGATAAACAAAACAAGTATACGCTTCTCCCCACACAGTTAAAGTTACGGACAAACTTTTAACTTTTTTAAAAAGGTGATACATTTTACATTCTTCCCGTGCCGTTAAACGTCACATATGGCTCGCATAGTTGTTTGCCAAGTTTTCTTGTTCTCGGCGAGTCTTTCAATCTCATCAAGGGATTTTATGCCCACTTAACTGGCTTCTCTTAACAATATCCTCCTAAGAGTTTCCCGTGGTCGACCTCTTTTTCTTAGGCCTTTTGTGCACCACTTGATAGCTTGTTTTGGTATTCTGATTGCTTCCTCTCATCACATGACCTACTTATGTCCATCTTCTTTTTTTGATCACCCATGAGACAAGTTGTTGTTTCCTTATCTGTCTTATCTCTGCGTTGTTCTTGAATTTGTTCCATTTTATACCAAGTATTTTCCTGGGGCATTTGTCTTTAAAAGAGTCTAATTTCTTGTCTATTTCTTTAGTTGATTTCCAGCTTCCACATGCATAAATGAAGATGGATATCACATTTGAATTGAATAATCTTAACTTGGTTTTTGTGCTTATAACTTTTGAATTCCATATGTTCTCAAGATTTTTGAAGGACAGTACTGCTTTTACAATTCTAATTCTAACTTCCTTCCTGGTGTCACCATCTTGGTCTATGTAGCTGCCAAGGTATGCAAATTGGTTTACATCATCAACAACTGTTCCTTCTACATATATTTTTCCTTCTTGATTAATGAGAAGTTTCATTATTTTTGTTTTGTCTTTGTTAATTTCAGGACCTATTTTGCTAGCAATAGCATCGATTTCACATTGTCACTGATAAGAGTTATGTCATCAGCAAAATCAAAATCTTCTATTTTGGTCCCATGTACCCAATCAATGCCAGTTTTACCTGTACAGCATCTTTTCATTATAAAGTCTATGGCAATTCCAAAAAGCAACGGAGATAATATACATCATTGTTTCATGCCTGTTTCAATCTGAAATATACCGCTCTTTCCTACTTCTGTCTTGACCACACAAATATATCCATTGTAGAGATCTCTAATGATACTGACAATTTTAGATGGTATTCCATATAGTCTTAAAATTCTCCACAATGATTCTCTGCGTATGCTATCAAATGCCTTTTTAAAAGTCTGTGAAGTTCAGGATTAATGGTTTCTGTTTTTCAATATGTTCTTCAAGTATTATTCTTAGAGTAAAGATCTTGCCGAGACAGCTTCTCCCTTTTCGAAATCCTGCCTGGTCTTCTCTCATTGCAGTATTCACTACATCCTTAATTCTACTCAGAATCACTTTACAAAACACCTTTGACACAACTGGTTACACCCCTCCAGTTATTGCAGTCACTGAAGTTGCCTTTTTTAAAGGGTATTTTAACAATGATTCCGTTTTTTCATGTGGAGGGGACTTTTTCTTCTTTCTAAATTTTATTAAACATTCTTCGTAGTTGGCTCATGTTGTCCCTGTTAATTGAAAGTGATAGGTGGGAGATAAATAAAAACGGATTCACCGCCCAAACCGTCAGGTCAGTCCCGCACAAACGTCTGGTCGTCTGCCATAATCACTTCCAACATGGCGGACGCAGATTCATTGCACGACTTGTCGGATGCCGACGGCGATCCAAGTGCAATAGAAGCTGATGCAGAAGACGAAGAAGTGACCGAAGAGAGGTACTGATAGAAAACTTACACATAAATATCATCGTGTTATTAATATCATTGCGTTGTTGTCGTAAATTAACTGGTAGTTCTAGTAAATATTACATGTTGTCAGGACAGATCTCTGCAACGCAAAACGGCGCAGTTATCGTGGGGGCAGATTCAGCAGGTGAGGATCACATCTCCCCGGGTGCTCATATTAACGGGCTTTCTTACAGCCTGGCTGCCAAAGTAGCATTCAGTGTGGACTTTATAGCGGAGTCTGCCGAGAACTTTGCTTGTTGGATGTCTGCAGGACTTCGGGTAATCTACTCTGCGGCCTATACTTAACGTATCATCATTATCATGGCGTCAGATGCATAGAACGACAGTTGGCACGGTATCATGAGTAGCAGAACAATGCTTGTGTGCATTGTTTCCTTGTGTAAATGTGTGATGTAAAAATCTGTCAGCTTTCATATATTTCCATGCGGTATAGTTCCAAGGCACTGTTTGCTTACTTTATAAAATCAGTGCTTGACTTTCGTAGCTGGAGCAAACATGACTGTTCTAGAGGAACAATAGTTTTCAGAGCCAGCAAATCAGAGCTAGGTTTTGATCATACTCTACTTTGGGGCTTCTCTGTGGGACATCAAGGAGCTCAAAATTCTGGGAAGATCAGCAATAAATAGACAACTTTGGTAGTCTGTACTTGATTTATTTCCTATTTCTTGTTATTTGTTCTGAATCCTTGAAACTAAACTATTTTCCATGATTTTAGGTTGGCACAGATGTTTTTATTAGTTTTGTTTTTCAAACGACACTGTTTGGTGTTTTATAGATTTGTGTGGTGAACAAGGTATTATTATTATATGCTGCATGGAGGTGACGACGCTTGTCAGATGAGGCAATAAGCGACCCATAGCTGACCAAGACCCTGCCCCACCTCTCCGTTGTACCCCTAGTAACAGGCCTAGCCTGGCTAATGGGACAGGGATCACCAGTCCCCATGGTGGTGGAGTTTGCTAAAGAAGCATTGCACACCCCCTGCTTTTTAGCTGTACTTCGAGATTGAAAAGTTAGCTGTCATAACCTGCTCCCACGCTGATACGATGCTGTGCCTCAACACCTCTACAGCATCGGCTGCAAAGAACAACAACTCGCAGTTACAGGGAGTTTTTACAAGTTCGAGGGTCATATCGAAAGTTGAGCAAAATTTTTTTAAAAATCAGAATTTATAGATAGAGAAAATATAAATCTATCAGCTTAAGCTGCATCCTTTTCTTCACTTTTCAACATCCCCATTTCTCTGCACACATTTTTCCCATCACTCTGCAAGTTTGAAAATACCCTCCTGGTAGAATTCCGTTCTAGCTGACCGAAGGCACAAACACAGTGGTTTCTGGACATTCTCTCCTGTGTCGTAGTGGCCTCACATTTGTTCTTTCACAAAACTGAAAAGATGGTAATCACTGGGTGCCAGGTTGGGGCTATAGGCAGAGTGTGGAAGAATTTCCCAACCTATTTTTCTGAATTTCCTCATTTGTCCGGCAAACAGAGTTTTTCTTACAGTTTTGTGATCTTCAGTCAACAAATGTGGGACCCAGCAGGCACAAACTTTTCTGTAGCCTAGGTTTCAATCATTTCCTGTATTACATTGTGTCCTGTTCCAAGATTTACAGCGATTTCAGATACTGTGACACGTCTGTCTTGTTTAATGATGTCGTCAACCCGTTCCACGTTGCGTTCAGTGGAGGCAGTTTGAGGGCAACCGCTGCGAGCCATATCTTGAATGTTCGTGTTTCCATCTTTGAAATGTTTTCACCCACCTCCTAACACTGCTAGCACCCATACACACATCTCCATAAGCAAGTTGAAGTCTTTGGTGAATTTCAGCAGCGGGGATTTCCTCTTTAACGAGAAACTCAATAACAGCACATTGACGAAACGAAACTTTAGCACCTGCCATTTTGTTTCTGCTCAACTTGGTCACGTGACACATGATGGTGACATCATGTGACCTCTACATGAAGTGCAAAGGATGCAGTTTAAGTGATACATTTATATTTTCTCCATCTGTAAATTCTGATTTAAAAAAAAACATTTTGCTCAACTACTTTTGGCATGACCCTCGTACAAGTACAGTTATATGCTGTTTTGGATAGCATTGGCAATCATAATCCCCCATCTTGTGTGGTCTTCGGTGTTTCCAGTTAGTTCAGATGCTTCTGTTTTTCCACTCCACTTGGTCAGTCCACTGAGATATTTTTCTCTTGACCTTCCTTTCTTCTTTTTCCCCCTGAATTTTCTGATCATTACTAGGTTCTCCAACTCTCATGACATGTCTAAGAAATTTTGACTGTCATTTTCTTATCAAGTACTTTTCATTAACTCCTTTGAGGACCTCGCTATGAGAACAAGGGTGTATGTTATATATTATTGCTTCCAGCATTGATCCATCCCTTCGAAAGAAAAGTAAAAAGAAGAAGCGTAAAGCCAAGGATGCTGAGAGGTCTAGCGGTGATTCAGACAACCAGGTCCCTGATGGACCAGAACCATTGCTGTTGGTAGTTCCAGACAACACTTCCCTCTCACATTCTGGAATAGAAGCAGATTCTGAAAGTCAAGAATCTCAAGACTCCAAGGCTGAGGATCTTCAGTCTCAGAATGCAGGAGGAGACAACCTTGCCAGCAGGTCATCTCAAGATGTGCAGGTAAAAATGAAAAGAAAACACTTTTTCATTTGTAGAAGCTGCGTTAAATCTGACATTATCTAACAGAGATTCAACACAGCAGCAGGCTTCATTCAGAATTCTAGTTGACTGTATCAAGCTTGTCAGGTGAAGCTAATGTGGATCTCAGAGATTATTCTGTCTTCAGGACCAGTTTGTTCTGATACTAAACATTTTTGAGTGTGTGTTCTTGTCATTTGTCTTGTTTTTGCCACAGTAGTGCACTTTGTTGATAAAAGTTTTAAAAAAATATCATCACTGCTGACTTGATGCCCTCATTCCATGCCCTGTGTGATTTAGTGCCACATTCCATGCCCTGTTTGATTTAGTGCCACATTCCATGCTCTGTGTGATTTAGTGCCACATTCCATGCTGGACTTGCTGCCTTTACTCCATCCATGAACTTGAAGACTTTCTCCCATTCTTTGCCTGACTTGTTGGATTTATTCTGTGCCCTGCCTGACGTTGGATTTATTCTATGCCCTGCTTGACTTGTTGGATTTATTCTGTGCCCTGCCTGATGTTGGATTTATTCTATGCCCTGCTTGACTTGCTGGATTTATTCTGTGCCCTGCTTGACTTGTTGGATTTATTCTGTGCCCTGCTTGACTTGTTGGATTTATTCTGTGCTCTACTTGACTTGTTGGATTTATTCTGTGCCCTGCTTGACTTGTTGGATTTATTCTGTGCTCTACCTGACTTGTTGGATTTATTCTGTGCCCTGCTTGACTTGTTGGATTTATTCTGTGCTCTACCTGACTTGTTGGATTTATTCTGTGCTCTGCCTGACTTGTTGAATTTATTCTGTGCCTTGCCTGGCTGGTTGGATTTATTCTGTGCTCTGCCTGACTTGTTGTATTTATTCTGTGCCTTGCCTGGCTGGTTGGATTTATTCTGTGCTCTGCCTGACTTGTTGGATTTATTCTGTGCCTTGCCTGGCTGGTTGGATTTATTCTGTGCTCTACCTGACTTGTTGGATTTATTCTGTGCCCTGCTTGACTTGTTGGATTTATTCTGTGCACTGCCTGACTTGTTGGATTTATTCTGTGCCTTGCCTGGCTGGTTGGATTTATTCTGTGCTCTACCTGACTTGTTGGATTTATTCTGTGCCCTGCTTGACTTGTTGGATTTATTCTGTGCACTGCCTGACTTGTTGGATTTATTCTGTGCCCTGCCTGACTTGTTGAATTTATTCTGTGCCTTGCCTGGCTTGTTGGATTTATTCTGTGCACTGCTTGACTTGTTGGATTTATTCTGTGCACTGCCTGACTTGTTGGATTTATTCTGTGCACTGCCTGACTTGTTGGATTTATTCTGTGCCCTGCCTGACTTGTTGGATTTATTCTGTGCTCTGCCTGACTTGTTGGATTTATTCTGTGCTCTGCCTGACTTGTTGGATTTATTCTGTGCACTGCCTGACTTGTTGGATTTATTCTGTGCACTGCCTGACTTGTTGGATTTATTCTGTGCCCTGCCTGACTTGTTGGATTTATTCTGTGCTCTGCCTGACTTGTTGGATTTATTCTGTGCTCTGCCTGACTTGTTGGATTTATTCTGTGCACTGCCTGACTTGTTGGATTTATTCTGTGCCTTGCCTGGCTGGTTGGATTTATTCTGTGCCCTGCTTGACTTGTTGGATTTATTCTGTGCACTGCCTGACTTGTTGGATTTATTCTGTGCCCTGCCTGACTTGTTGAATTTATTCTGTGCCTTGCCTGGCTGGTTGGATTTATTCTGTGCCCTGCCTGACTTGTTGGATTTATTCTGTGCTCTGCCTGACTTGTTGGATTTATTCTGTGCTCTACCTGACTTGTTGGATTTATTCTGTGCTCTACCTGACTTGTTGGATTTATTTTATGCCCTGCCTGACTTGTTGGATTTATTCTGTGCTCTACCTGACTTGTTGGATTTATTCTGTGCCCTGCTTGACTTGTTGGATTTATTCTGTGCACTGCCTGACTTGTTGGATTTATTCTGTGCTCTACCTGACTTGTTGGATTTATTTTATGCCCTGCCTGACTCGTTGGATTTATTCTATGCCCTGCCTGACTCGTTGGATTTATTCTGTGCTCTGCCAGACTTGTTGGATTTATTCTGTGCTCTGCTTGACTTGTTGGATTTATTCTGTGCTCTGCCAGACTCGTTGGATTTATTCTATGCCCTGCCTGACTTGTTTAATTTATTCTGTGCTCTACCTGACTTGTTGGATTTATTCTGTGCTCTACCTGACTTGTTGGATTTATTCTGTGCTCTACCTGACTTGTTGGATTTATTCTGTGCTCTACCTGACTTGTTGGATTTATTCTGTGCCCTGCTTGACTTGTTGGATTTATTCTGTGCTCTGCCTGACTTGTTGGATTTATTCTAAGCCTTGCCTGGCTGGTTGGATTTATTCTGTGCTTTGCTTGACTTGTTGGATTTATTCTGTGCACTGCCTGACTTGTTGGATTTATTCTGTGCCTTGCCTGGCTGGTTGGATTTATTCTGTGCTCTACCTGACTTGTTGGATTTATTCTGTGCTCTGCCTGACTTGTTGGATTTATTCTGTGCTCTACCTGACTTGTTGGATTTATTCTGTGCTCTACCTGACTTGTTGGATTTATTCTGTGCTCTACCTGACTTGTTGGATTTATTCTGTGCTCTACCTGACTTGTTGGATTTATTCTGTGCTCTACCTGACTTGTTGGATTTATTCTGTGCTCTGCCTGACTTGTTGGATTTATTCTGTGCTCTGCCTGACTTGTTGGATTTATTCTGTGCTCTGCCTGACTTGTTGGATTTATTCTGTGCTCTGCCTGACTTGTTGGATTTATTCTGTGCTCTACCTGACTTGTTGGATTTATTCTGTGCTCTGCCTGACTTGTTGGATTTATTCTGTGCTCTACCTAACTTGTTGGATTTATTCTGTGCTCTACCTGACTTGTTGGATTTATTCTGTGCTCTACCTGACTTGTTGGATTTATTCTGTGCCCTGCCTGACTTGTTGGATTTATTCTACACTCTGCCTGGCTTGTTGTATTTATTGTATGCCTTGCCACATCACCTTGAGCAAAAAAAAATTGCATCTTCATAAAGGCGTTAGCTTGAAATAACATGTTCTGTTGTCACATATGGAATAGCTTGTGACAAGTTCTGTTGTCACACATTGGATAACTTGTGACAGGTTCTTTTGTCACATATTGGATATTTTATGGCATGTTCTTTTGTCATACATAGGATAGCTTGTGGTATGTTCTTTTGTCATACATGGGATAACTTCTGACAGGTTTTGTTATCATACATGGGATAAATTGTGACAGGTATTGTTATCATACATGTGATAACTTGTGACAGGTTTTGTTATCATACATAGGATAGCTTATGGCATGTTATTTTATCATACATGGGATAGCTCATGGCATGTTTTGTTATCATACATGGGATAGCTTGTGGCATGTTCATGTTTTGTTATCGTACACGGGATAGCTTGTGGCATGTTTTGTTTTCATAAAAAGAATAGCTTATGGCATGTTCTTTTATCATGCACTGTCAGATTACCCGGCATTATTTGGGAATTTATTAATTATTAATAATGCAGAATAGATTTGATATTGCTATGTTTCTTCCACGGACAACCTTACATTGTGTGCTCAAGGGTGGGTTCGCCTAAGAAATTATTTATTCTTGCTACTGGAGGTGAAATTAAAAATATTGTATATAATAAAGTTTTGAGTTAAATGAATATTATAGTGAATTTGTAAAAGACTCTATAATATGTAGACTGCTCCTGTGACTTGTTGATCGTGATCAAGAACGCAAGTCTCACTGGAAATTGCAATCTTTTAAAGTTAAAAGGGAGATCCGTTGGAATGAGTGGTATCAGTGGCATAAAAACTGTTTCACCCTCTCCCAGTCCTGTTAAGATAGTTGCTTGAACTACATTGCCCAGCATCCTCTTTACACACAGCCTTGTGCCATTGGAAAGTTTTGACGGGTCGAGGTTCCGTAGTAAAATAATTGGAGATCCCAACCTAATTTTCACCCCCTCTCACTCCTACCCCCATGTAAATGGAGGTTGAAATTGGACTTAAATGGCATCGGGAATGTCACTGTTCATCTCAGCGACCCTGAAAACTATGGACTAAACACTAATATCGGTCGTTTTCGATTACTTTTACATGTCACCCCATTCCAACCCCACCTATAACCCCCCCCCCTCGCCATGCCGATGGGGGCTGAGTTTGGACTTAAATGGCATCAGGAGTGTCACTTTTAGTTTCACCTCCAGGAACAAAAAACCTAGGGGTGCGTTACCCCCACAGTACTTTTCTCCAGTTTGTAAGTCATGTGTATACCAGGTTTGGTTGAAATTGCTCCAGGCATTCCAGAGTGATGCTGGAACATACATACATACATAGATACTCACATCCATTTTTATATATATATATATAGATGGGATAGCTTGTGGCATGTTTTGTTATCATACATGAGATAGCTTGTGGCATATTTTGTTATCATACATGGGATAGCTTGTGGCATGTTTTGTTATCATACATGAGATAGCTTGTGGCATGTTTTGTTATCATACATGAGATAGCTTGTGGCATGTTTTGTTACATACATGAGATAGCTTGAGGCATATTTTGTTATCATACATGGGATAGCTTGTGGCATATTTTGTTATCATACATGGGATAGCTTGTGGCACATTTTGTTATCATACATGAGATAGCTTGTGGCACGTTTTGTTATCATACATGTGATAACTTGTGACAGGTTTTGTTATCATACATAGGATAGCTTATGGCATGTTCTTTTATCATACATGGGATAGCTTGTGGCACGTTTTGTGGCTGGTCACTATGGCAATGATTTATGTCTCCTCCAATGAAGTGTGGTGTGTACATATTTTACAAATATTATACAAGATTCAATACTTTGACTCTGTTTGCTGAAGAAACTTTCAAATTTATTTCAGTATTATTTAACAAAATGAACTGAACCAAAACTTTATAATTAAATGCTCACCAACTAAATTGTTTATTATTAGCTCTTTGGGTTCACTTAATTCTTGCTATTGGTTGTGATTATTAAATGAAATTTGTAACATACATTCATTGCAGAAACTACAGAATTTCACACAAATTCAAAGTGCGTTGGAAAGGTTGTCATTTCCTCAAGGTGCTCCCAAGAGCTTGGATGAAGCCAAGAGAAAGAAGTATCAGTTCTGGGAGACTCAGCCTGTCCCCAAGTTTGGTAACATGGAAGTTTTATTTTCTGTAGAGAGAGCAGTCATCTTGAGAAAAGATTAGTCCTGTGAAGTTGTATTAGTTGTATTTAAGTGTGTGTGTGTGTGTGTTAGTATGTACTTGTCTTACTATAGTGTGATAGTTCAGTGGGAAATTGTGCTAGTAGTATTTATGCTTGCTTTATCAGTTGAACGTTGTGTGATGTTAGATATGATCCGTATAGAACTGGAAGAGGGTTATTCCATAGTGGAGTGTGATTCTGTGTGAGGGTTGTGGCTTTGAGCCCTGATATTTGTACCATGCTGTCAGCATAGATGTAAAAATAGGTATCTAATGCACTGTCTGAAGAGTATTTACATTGCAAGGTGAGGCATGCTGAATTACATTGTGCAATTAATTGTCAGTACATGACCTGAAAATAGCATATCATTAAAAAAAACCCCAGTTCCATGAACATGGGACTTTGCTTGAGTTTACTGTAGGTGAAAATTCACGTGCTGGGACTTTGCTTGAGTTTACTGTATATGAAAGCCAACATTCATTTGCAAAAGAAAATGTTTATTCAGACCTTTTTTTACAAATGTCTGCAGAATTAACTGTCATTGTGCTGTGTATTGTACAATATGCAACCTGTTTTCTTTCCTTTTTTCTTTTTTTCCATAGTTGCCATGCCCATAAGATTCTGTTTCTTCATCTTTGTAATGTTCCTTGTAAAGCCTGGTGTATATTATTTAGTGGTGTGAAACATATAGACTTGTATGATCTCCAGTAGAGGCTGTTGTATATTGTTAGTGGTGTGAAATACATAGACTTGTATGATCACCAATAGAGCCTGTTGTATATTGTTAGTGGTGTGAAATATATAGACTTGTGTGGTCTCCAGTAGAAGTTGTTGTATATTCTCAGTGGGGTGAAAGCAGACCTCCAATGTTTCAGATGAAGAGATTACTGTAAATCAAGAGATAGAGTTAGACAAAGAGCCAGGTGAAATCAGACAAGACCCACTGTCACTACCAGCAGGATTTGTTTGGGATACGCTAGACATCAGTGATCCTCTTATTGTGAGTGCTTCTTGTTGTTCTTTCTCCGTTGTTAACTTTGTACTCGAATTCTTGCCACAGATGCACATGTGAAGATGGATTAGAAATGAACCGTAGAGGTTTCCTAACTTCCCAGAACAAATCTTGAAATGTGCTTGTAAGAAAGCTCCACCAACTTGGGATACATGCCTATGTATACCCACTTGTGTGGATCTAAGTGGCACAGAAGCCTGCTTGTGTGAACATCTGACAGAAATATATTTGTTTCTGTACCTGATAAAATGTGTGTCACATCCTGACACTTGTTTCTGTACCTGATAAAACATGTGCCACACTCTGACACTTGTTTCTGTACCTGATAAAGTGTGTGTCACACTCTGACACTTGTTTCTGTACCTGATAAAATGTGTGTAACACTCTGACAGTTGTTTCTGTACCTGATAAAGTGTCACACTCTGACACTTATTTCTGAATCTGACAAAATGTGTGTCACACTCTGACACTTGTTTCTGTACCTGATATAATGTGTGTCACACTCTGACACTGTTTTTTTTGTTTTTGTTTTTGTTATACTTTTGTAAATAAAACAAGCATCAGGTAACTTAGTACAGATTGTGCTAATCTGTCTCACAACATTCTTTGAATTTTAATAGAAAGTTTGATGTTGGTAAAAATGTGAATATTGTGCTTGTTTATTTCAGTATTTGTAAAAAAAATTGTTGAGAAATCTAGAGATGAAAATCGGGTAGTATGTATATGTATGAGTGAATGGAGTGGGAGAAGAGAGAGAGAGAGGAAATGACTTAATGCAAGTAATAAAGAGGATTAGAAATATGAACTAGACTTTGTCTACATGCTAGCTCAAGACTCCGACACAAACAAGAGCATCTGCACTACTGAGGAGATTGGAGACAGATAGCCAGAGTTGTAGTGTCTTAAAATAGATCTTTCAAAAGTAATTTCTACTTGTGTCTTTAATCTTATACATGTATAAACTTTTGTTTTAAACTTCATTTGTTGTCCATCTGTGGTACTGAGAGCTGGAGTGGATAGCCGGGCAATAAATTTATTTATAGAAAGTCTGTATCCAGTATCAGTGTGTTTCTTCCAATCCTGTGATGATTTGTCTGTCACAAGTAAGAAGTGTCAAGATTTTGTTCATGAGAGTGTTTTATGACCGATTGGCATTGCTTTCCACAGCTGAAAGAATTATACATATTGTTGAATGAGAACTATGTGGAGGATGATGACAACATGTTTCGCTTTGACTACTCGCCAGAGTTCTTGCAGTGGTACGCTTAATATCTGCTTATTTCGTGTCTGTTTGGTATATTTGTCTTTACTTAGATGTCTGATGGTTGTTTGTGTTTTGTTTCTGTGAGTTGAGTTGAAAGTGAGTGAGTCAGTGGCTGGATTTTGTCAGCATGAAACTGGCAGTCGTTAGTTCAGATTCTTTGTTAAGCTAATGAAGTTTACTTGCATAAGTGAATGTCCTTTGTATGAGTGGAGTTTGAGAGTATATGTTGCAAGAATAGTTGGTTGCATACAGACTTGTGTAGCTGATCTTGGTGGGAGGTGTGGGTCTGGGACACAAGCTGTGGAAACCCCCCAGAAACAGAGAAGACTGAAGGAGGAGATTGGAATACATGTACCCTTGTTTAGAGAACAAAGATAACCATTCTAACTAACTAATGTGATTATTACTCTAGTCTTATGTTGACTTTTTTTTCCAAAATTAAAGCCATATAATCAGACAAGACCCACTGTAGTACAGTAAGTGTTGTCTTTAAATTACACCTTTTAAAAAAATATACAGTGTTATAATATTACATTGGTGCTTTATGTGAACTATCTCTCATATTGTAATTTCAGCAGTAAGATGTATATATATATAACAGTGGAGAGTTTGAAAGAATATTGTAAGTTATTTCTACATGTAGTCCAGGGTTGTGTTCAAGCTTTGAGTTTTATCTCTTGTATTTCCTCCACGTCATTGAAAGGGCTCTGCAGCCACCTGGCTGGTTGAGGGAGTGGCACTGTGGAGTCAGGGTCATCAAGAGCAAGAAACTTGTAGGATTTATCAGTGCTGTGCCAGCACACATCAAAATTTTTGATAGGTAATTCTTTTTATTCAGCATGTTTTCCATGCCCTACTAAGAGAGATGTAATGGCCTTCAGAATAGTTTGCTTTCTAAGACCTAAGATAGTTTCAGTAACATATGATACCAGACAGAACCACAAAAATAAGATTTTTAAGGGCATGCATCTTTCCCATAGCAACATGCCTGTGAGACCTGGACACTTAACAAAACAGCTGAGAAACACATAAATGCCTTTGAATGTAAATGCTACAGAAGAGTTCTTCAAATATCGTGGACACAAAAAAGAACACATATATCTATACTACAAGAGCTTAATATTGAAGAAGGCTGGCTAATGAAGAGGATTAAAGAGAGAAAACTGAAATATTTTGGACACATTAAACGTCATGATAATTTAGAGAAGACTGTATTGGAAGGATACATAATGGGAAAAAGAGGAAGACCAAGACGAAGATGGCTGCAAGACATTGTTGACGATCTGGAAATGGATGCAACAGCAGCAGGCCATCTTGCTCACAACCGAGAGGCCTACAGGAGTGCTGTTTGGGAGGCAAAGTTCCGCAAGGGACATGCAAATGAATGAATGAATGAATGAATGAATAATACTTAGCTTTTTGTTCTCCCGCTACAAGGCTGATGTTATGAATTGACTTTTACATGATACTCTTTGTTCTTTTCACATATTGACATCTAACAGTGTAAATCAGTATGTTTTGTCCTGCAACCATATAATATTTGTTTTGGTAAATAGTTCATTCTTTCATTAGATGAAAAAAATAATTGAAGAAGCAAGAGTTGCTTACATTGTGTTTTTGCACAAATAAGATGGACTGTAAGAGTAACATAAGTGATAATATTTCAGGCATAAAAAAATGGTAGAGATAAACTTCCTGTGTGTTCACAAGAAGCTCAGATCAAAACGGGTAGCACCGGTGCTCATCAAAGAGATAACGCGACGGGTACACTTACAAGGGTTGTTCCAGGCTGTCTACACAGCAGGTGTGGTTCTTCCAAAACCAGTGGCCTCGTGCAGGTGAGCAAACTGAATATATGATCTGTGTAGAATTATTATGTTGATAGTAAACATAAATGAGCACTAGGGATGATTGTACTAGGAGAAACAGTAAACCTATGTGAGTACTAGGGATGATTGTGCTAGGAGAAACAGTAAACCTATGTGAGTACTAGGGATGATTGTGCTAGGAGTAACAGTAAACCCATGTGAGCACTAGGGATGATTGTGCTGGGAGAAACACTAAACCCATGTGAGCACTAGGGATGATTGTTCTGGGAGAAACACTAAACCCATGTGAGCACTAGGGATGATTGTGCTAGGAGAAACACTAAACCCATGTGAGCACTAGGGATGATTGTGCTGGGAGAAACAGTAAACCCATGTGAGCACTAGGGATGATTGTGCTGGGAGAAACAGTAAACCCATGTGAGCACTAGGGATGATTGTGCTGGGAGAAACAGTAAACCCATGTGAGCACTAGGGATGATTGTTCTGGGAGAAACACTAAACCCATGTGAGCACTAGGGATGATTGTGCTAGGAGAAACACTAAACCCATGTGAGCACTAGGGATGATTGTGCTGGGATAAACAGTAAACCCATGTGAGCACTAGGGATGATTGTGCTAGGAGAAACACTAAACCCATGTGAGCACTAGGGATGATTGTGCTGGGAGAAACAGTAAACCCATGTTAGTGCTAGAGATGATTTTACTTGGAGGAACAGTAAACCTGCATAGAGATGATTGTACTGATAGCATATAAGCAGTAGAGATGATTGTACTGATAGCACATAGCAGTAGAGATGATTGTACTAGGAGAAACAATAAACCTATGTTAGTGCTAGAAATGATTTACATGGAGAAACAGTAAACCTGCATAGAGATGATTGTACTGATGGCACATAGCAGTAGAGATGATTGTACTAGGAGAAACAATAAATCCATGTGAGCACTAGGGATGATTGTACTAGGAGAAACAGTAAACCTACATGAGCACTAGGGATGATTATACTAGGAGAAACAGTAAACCTATGTGAGTACTAGGGATGATTGTGCTAGGAGAAACAGTAAACCCATGTTAGCACTAGAGATGATTTTACTTGGAAAAACGGTAAACCCATGTGAGCACTAGGGATGATTGTGCTGGGAGAAACAGTAAACCCATGTGAGCACTAGGGATGATTGTGCTGGGAGAAACAGTAAACCCATGTGAGCACTAGGGATGATTGTTCTGGGAGAAACACTAAACCCATGTGAGCACTAGGGATGATTGTGCTAGGAGAAACACTAAACCCATGTGAGCACTAGGGATGATTGTGCTGGGATAAACAGTAAACCCATGTGAGCACTAGGGATGATTGTGCTAGGAGAAACACTAAACCCATGTGAGCACTAGGGATGATTGTGCTGGGAGAAACAGTAAACCCATGTTAGTGCTAGAGATGATTTTACTTGGAGGAACAGTAAACCTGCATAGAGATGATTGTACTGATAGCATATAAGCAGTAGAGATGATTGTACTGATAGCACATAGCAGTAGAGATGATTGTACTAGGAGAAACAATAAACCTATGTTAGTGCTAGAAATGATTTACATGGAGAAACAGTAAACCTGCATAGAGATGATTGTACTGATGGCACATAGCAGTAGAGATGATTGTACTAGGAGAAACAATAAATCCATGTGAGCACTAGGGATGATTGTACTAGGAGAAACAGTAAACCTACATGAGCACTAGGGATGATTATACTAGGAGAAACAGTAAACCTATGTGAGTACTAGGGATGATTGTGCTAGGAGAAACAGTAAACCCATGTTAGCACTAGAGATGATTTTACTTGGAAAAACGGTAAACCCGCATAGAGATGATTGTACTAATAGCGTATAAGCACTATAGATGATTGTACTGATGGCATATGAGCATTAAAGATGATTGTACTGATGGCGTATGAGCACTAAAGATGATTGTACTGATGGTATATGAGCAATAGAGATGATTGTACTAGGAAAAACAGTAAACCCATATGAGCACTAGGGATGATTGTGCTAGGAGAAACAATAAACCCATGTGAGCACTGGGGATGATTGTACTAGGAGATACATATTATTGTCATTGATGGCATATGAGCAGTAAAGATGATTGTACTGATGACATATGAGCAGTAGAGATGATTGTACTGATGGCACATGAACAATAGGATGATTGTACTTGGAAAAACAACCCATGTGATGACCGTACTTGGAGAAACAGTAAAATCATGTGAGAACTAGAGATGATTTTACTTGGAGAAAAATTAGACCCAAATAAACACAAGAGATGATTATGCTAGGGAGAACAATGCTTTAATGAGAACTAGTGAGCAAGTTTTTTTTTTTTTTAACTAGTTGTTACATTTCCTTTACAAAAAAAAAAAAAGATTGTAAGGTGAAAGAAGATGATTTTGTTATGATAATTATGTTAGATCATTATTATATCCAGGGTTTAAAAAAAATGAGAGGCAGACAGTAGATCTGGTCTTCAGCCTGATCATCATGTTGTCTTTCTTGTACTTGGCAGTTCTTACAGGAAGGATTTTTCTCTTAGTGTGTTGTGTGTTCTTAGTCCATGGTAACTCTTGTCCGTTTCTTTTCTTGACAAAATATCTTCAGTTTGTTGTGTTGTGAGCTATTATTGGGTATATGTTCCTGTTTTTGTTTTGTTAAATAATGATTGACGCTAGAGATACAGGCTCACGAGTTGTATTGTTTCTGTATGTTTTGTACAAATTGTGTTTGTAGGAATGTTCTGTCAGGTCCTTTAGTAATCAGAGTCCAGGATTGTTATTTCTTATTACCATCTTCCCCAATGCTGACGTCCTTGTTGCTTGGTTGTGACAAGACTTGGTGTTTTCCTCAGATACTGGCACAGATCTCTGAACCCAAGAAAGCTGATAGAAGTGAAGTTCTCAAACTTGAGCAGGAACATGACTATGCAAAGAACATTGAAACTTTACAAACTTCCAGATGTAAGGAGATGTGTATATGTGTGTATGTGTTGTGCTTCTGTACATATCTGTTAGTTTGAGTGTCCATTACTTTCATCATTACTATTTGAACTAAATAGTCCTGATTACTTTCATCATTACTGTCCGAGCTAAATAATCCTGATTACTTTCATCATTACTATTTGAACTAAATAGTCCTGATTACTTTCATCATTACTGTCCGAGCTAAATAATCCTGATTACTTTCATCATTACTATTTGAACTAAATAGTCCTGATTACTTTCATCATTACTGTCCGAGCTAAATAATCCTGATTACTTTCATCATTACTATTTGAACTAAATAGTCCTGATTACATTCATCATTACTGTCCAAGCTAAATAATCCTGATTACTTTCATCATTACTATTTGAACTAAATAGTCCAGATCACTTTTGTCTCTGTGTGTTAAGTATACTCTGGACAGCTGGGCTGGCTAATAAGGAATGTCTGACAACAACTGACAGTCAGAAAAGGAATTTAGTTAAAAGTGTAGGAAGAAAAGTCAGCATTCATTAAGAATATTTTGATGGGAGGTCTACAGGGTGTTGCAAGAGTAGAAAAGATAAAAGAGGAAAAGAGATAAGAGGAAAGCTGTGAGAGAAAATGATGAGCTGACAGACATGATTGAATAGAGAGTCAGCAACTCAGATGATGGCAAACAACCAATTCATGATGTCCAGTCATTACAACAAACAATTTTTTATAAACATGGATTGAAAAACAGTTTTTGCTTTTATTATAGTAGCAGTTCAGTGAAATGGTAGTTCAGTTGATAGCTGTTAATTTTATGCTTTCATGCGGCAAACAGTCTTATGTATGAGCTATATATCTTTCATTTATATACAGTTGAGGTAGGTGCCTTTTTATCTATATCTGTGTGAGCAAGTGCTCAGACTTTTATAACTATATTGTCATGATTGTTTACCTTTGTCCTTAAGCAACCAAAGACACCAGGTTTCAGGGAACTGACTCTTGCTGATATTCCAGAGGCATACAAGTTGCTGACTGAGGTACTGTGATAACAAAGATTACATACTTTTCTTTGTCTGTAGGTCAGTTGGTGGACATGTTTGGTTATTTTACAGCATGTTAGATCTTTCACAGCTGTTGTAAGAATGGATGACATTCAGTTAGTTTCTTCACAGCTGTTGTAAGAATGGATGACATTCAGTTAGTTCCTTCACAGCTATTGTAGGAGTAGATGACAAGTATATCCTCAAACAACTAGTATATGATGAGCTTGGCTGTGAAATAGTCCAAAACTAAAATACAAGGTTATCTGCTAGACATCTATGAAAACTTAATCATCATTTTTCAGTCTGAAGATCAGGGAAGAACTGGTGAAAGACCATGCTACTTGGAGAGTAACTATGAAAAGGAGTGCTGTCATTGGAGTAGATCCTAAGGGCCAGATGTGGAATATAAAAGATGCAAGTGCAAAGAGACTAGAACTTACAACACAAACAAAATTTGTGACAACAGACAGCCAAATGTATATAACATTCATCTACTTCAAAACTATCATCTAACATCAAAATGTTCCTTCTAGTAATTTTGTCTGGAGTGAAAAAATATCAAAGCATCAGATGCCAGAATCTACTTTTATTTGATTAATCTGATCTGTGATAGTTTTTTTTTTTCCTTTGGTCATCCTTGTGGTGGCAGATGTGTCACCAAGTCAGTTCTGAAATAACTGTTGGTTGTGTGGTATATTCTGAAACCAGATGTCTATTGTTATGTAGGAGTTTATTGTCCCAAAACTGCTTTCCTTTGTCCTGTTGTTTTTATCATTAAAATCTCTTCCAGTTCTGAGTGATAGAAAATAAGTTTGTTAAAGATAGGTAATTTTTTGTTATATACTTTGTGTGTGTATTTTTGTGAGATCTATCAGTGTAGGTAGAGGTCATAAATGACACGGTATGAAATTAAAATAAGATTACTAAAACTGTGTGGTCATATAATTTTGCATAAAGAATCTCTCATCTCCAATTTGAAATATAACTTTGAAGTTGGCAGCACTGCAGGAACATGTCATAGCTAGAAAAATGTGACTGAGACCAGAATGCTAGAATGATAATGGTGAGTGCTGAGAATCTTCATATCAGTCTTCACTGAAGTTTGTTTTGTTTGTTTCAGTTTATGCAGAGATACCAGCTTGCTCCTGTGTTCAGTATAGAAGAATTCCAACACTGGTTTACACCACGACCTGGCATTGTAAACAGTTTTCTTGTTGAGGTAGGAATCAGTCAGTCAGTCATTTGCATGTCCCTTGCGGAAGTTTGCCTCTCTAACAGCACTCCTATAGGCCTTTCGGTTGTGAGCAAGATGCCCTGCTACTGATGCATCCATTTGCAGATTATCAACGATGTCTTGCAGTCATCTTCGCCTTGGTCTTCTCTTTCTTTTTCCCATTATGTACTCTTCCAAGACAATTTTCTCTAAATTATCATGACATTTATTGTGTCCAAAATATTTAAGTTTTCTTTGTTTAATCCTATTTACTAGTCAGCCTTCTTTAACTCTTTCTGAGCGTATGGTCGAATTTTCGACACTTCCGGTGGTCCCCAGCGTGCGTATGGTCGAAAATTCAACATTGTTTGTTCCATTGAAACAAGCGGTGTAACATTTACATTGTACATATTTCGTCCGCGATTCCGGTGACACTTTCAAAATGGAGAATGCGTGATTAGTTACGAGCGATGCCGAGCGAGAACAAGGACGCGAAGCATGGAAATTTTTCAATTTTTGATGATGTAGGTAGGGGTATGGACATAGCCTATGGCCACGCCGCTGCTCTTGAATGTTTTCTAAGTAGATTTAGACATATTTAGACGACTGGAGAAGTAGTTAGGAGGTTATTTCAGACATTATGCAGCGGAAATGCAATACGGAGTCACAATATGAGATCGACAAGTAGATCTACACATCTTAGATGGTAAGTAGGGGTAAGTAGCGCGAATCTAGACCTAGCCGATGGTGAACTGGCCACAATCAGTGTCTAAAAACATCACATTACTTCCTTTTTCCTAAAAAACTCTGCATTTATGAAATTTTCATTCATTTAGCTACACTTTGACACATATTATGTATACGGAAGTACATGGAAATACTGTTTTCCATTCCATTTTACAACTATACCCCCTTACAGTTCAAGACCCGCATTTTACTCCCGCACGCCATGACACGTCCGTGTTTCTTCTGCTGCACGGAAAGAGTTAATATTAAGTTATTGTAGTATGGATATATTTGTTCTTTTTTGTGTCCATGATATTTGAAGAACTCTTCTGTAGCATTTACATTCAAAGGCATTTATGTGTTTCTCAGCTGTTTTGTTAAGTGTCCAGGTCTCACAGGCATATGTTGCGATGGGAAAGATGCATGCCCTTCAAAATCTTACTTTTGTAGTTCTGTCTGTTCCTCTCCACAGCTTCTTTAGTAGTTTTACTTTTTGAAGAGCGATAGATGTCCTCCTTTTAATTTCCCTCATTGTATCTCCATTATTAGTTAGTAGTGATCCAAGATATTCACAACTCTCCACTTCTTCCAATTTTTCCTTATTGATACATATTTCAGCTGCCTTATTTGTTTTGTCAGTTGTCATCAGTTTAGCTTTCTTCTCATTAAGACAGAGGTTTTGCTCTTCAATATTCTTATGGACTGACATAAATAGTTTTTCCATTCCTTTTTGTGTTGTGGACAGTAATACTGTGTCATCAGCATATCTAATCTCTGGTATTTCATAACTTCTAATTGTTATGGCATCGTAACATTCCTCATTATATTTTCAGTATACAAGTTAAATAAGTAAGGTGACAATATGCACCCCTGATGGACCCCATGTTTTATGTCAAACCAACTTGTTGTTTCACTATTTATTCTCACTGCTGCTCATTGGTCTAGATACAGCAGTGATGTTAATTGTATCAAATGTGTTGGAAATCGCATTTTTTTCCATTATTTCTCAAAGTTTGTGTTGTACACAATCAAATGCCTTTGAATAGTCTATAAAAGATAAATATAGATTCACATTAAACTCTCTGCATTTCTCTATTATTAATCTTATATTGAATATATTCTCTGTTGTTCCTCTTTCCTTGCCTGAAACCAGCTTGGACCATTTTGACTTCTGTTTTCTTACGAAGTCTACCCATTATGATTTTTAATAGAATTTTACTGTCATGACTAATCAGTGAGGTAGGAGACCTCACACAAATCACAGTAGTAGTACAGTCACAGACCACCGACTTCTCAGACAAACAGATGAACTTTATTTTCAAAGAGTGAACTAGATGATTGTAGATTAGCTGCTGTCAAAGCAAGCCAGCCCCTCCCTCCCCTCCCCTCCGTCCACACACAAATAAATAAGGATTTTGAAATTTGGAAGAAAGACTGCCTTAGGAACTGAAGATTGCCAGCAGGGCAAAGCACACCAGAGTAGACTGTACACATAGTTGTATGTGTAATAAGGGAAAACCAAATGCTTATGCAAAAAGTTAGCCGCGTGTGCATGACATTGACACTCAAGTTTGTGTTGAATGAGTGCAGAACAAGAAAAAAAATTTTTTTAAAAAGTTATATGTGATTGTTTTATTATATAATATTTTGTACAATTTGTTCACTTCTGCTGGAGAAGATAAGTAATCGATGTAGCTGATGTAAGGTTCATAAGAAACAATCTGAATGTTTTAAGGATGAAATCTCATAAAGGCAGTGGAAAAACTTTTCTTATGGTGTAAGAAAGCTGACAAAATAACTGAATGAGATCAGCTGGTATAATGATTTAGTATCAGTTACATGTTGTTTGATACACAAAGCTAACAGCAGCTTTCTTTTACAGAATAATGGAAAAGTAACAGATTTTGTTAGCTTCTACTCGCTTCCATCCACTGTCATGCATCACTCGGTCCATAAATCCCTCCGTGCTGCATATTCATTCTACAATGCCAGCATGAGCACTCCGTGGGTTGATCTCATTCAGGACACACTTATTATGGCAAAACAGGTATTTCTGCTCCATTTTTTAAATCAGGCATGTGAACAAAGAATAAACATGTTCCTGATCAATTCATTAAATATTTCTTTAGTTATCCCCATACCCTAATTGTGAGAAAGTATCATCATCAGGTGCCATGCCAGTAGGTGTTTGTTATGTTTCTACACTGATAATTTTCATCAGTTCATTTGGTGATTTTTTATGTGTACCAACACATTATAACTAGTATTTTTTTTGTTCTCTTGGTTTTCCCAAGCTTCTTTTTCCCATATATCTTTCCTGTTTTCAAGCCCTACTCCTCTTCTTATTATATGTCCAGTGAATGATGGCTGTTGGTTTCTTTCTACATCTGCTTTTCTTTGATGTTCCCTGTTTATCATCTTAACTTTATTGAAAAGGTTAAAAAAAAAAAAAAGATATTAGAAGCTCATTTCACAGGCAGGCCTGAGCTAAACCATTGCTTTAACCCGCAGCTTGTTCTGTGTTTCATGCTTTAGACCATAACAAGCTTTATGTCAGTTTAGTGAAGTTTAACTTTTGCAACACATTATCTTAGTGTAATGTTTCATTCAAAATTACACCATTTTTATTCATGGATTAAAAAAAAAGTATAAAATTGTTCTTTTGTTAACATTAGTGTTGTGTAAGCTTTTTTTATGTTTATATTGAAGGTTTGTATAATTTACTTAAAAATAAAGCAAATGGTGCAGGTATGTGGGCAAGTATTTAAAATGTAGATTGTGGCAAACATTTGTTTGTTACGTTGAAGGATGTTATGTTAATGTCTTAACTTTACAGATGGGCTTTGATGTGTTCAATGCTCTGGATCTTATGGACAATAAAGAATTCCTAGAGAAGTTAAAGTTTGGCGTTGGAGATGGCTTCCTTCAGTACTATCTCTACAACTGGAAGTGCCCAAACATGGAAACAAACCAGGTATCGGAAAATTGAAGCCAATTAAAACTGATTACTTACTTAATCCTTCCTCTTGTACCATGAGGGGAGATGCACTTGGTGAATTTTGGCAAATAGGTGGCCTCAGTGATGGTCATGCCATAATTAGTGAGTGTCTTTCTCATACCATCTGTCCATCTCTTTCTGGATCTCTTGATCTCTGTCCTGTAGTTCTTTGGTTGAAGGCTCTCGTGGCTGGCTGTGAGTGTGTCATTCTCATTAAGTGGCTGAGCCACTTGACTTTTTTTTTGCTTCTCTGTGTGTGGTAGACATGATGTAGTTCCTGCCATCTGCTTATGGTGTCATTTCTTAGCTAAAAATGATTACTAACAAAAAAATCAGGACTGACAGTAAAACTGAATGTTAAAAGAAGAAAAAGTTATGGGAGCTGTATGGTGTAGTTTTACAAATAAAAAAAAAAAAGCACAGGGAAATGGAACAATTGACAACATCAGTTAAGAAATGACATTATAGTTATGAAAAACTAGAATCCAGTATTTTATGTACTTTACTAGAAGCAGTTTTACCACAGCCATTGTCACACCTGTAGCAAAAAAATAAGAGTGTTAAAATGAATTTTAACAAAGAAATAGGGGACAGTTTTTGCTTTATGTTAGCTCATCTGTTCATTTTTATAAAGTGGAAATCCGTGACAGAATTTATTTTGTTTACACTTGTGTATTTCTAGTTTTTGTTTTTTCTTCACTTTCCTCCCTGTCACCAAGTGCATGATTGGCTAAAGTGGGAATGATGGCAGTCAAAGGCAAAACTACCAGTATTTCAGCACAAATACCTTCTCATGGAGAAAATTGTCAGTGTCTTTCCTTCTTTACTGTATAAATTATTAAAACTATCCTGTGTGGCAGTCATAACTATGGAATGGTGTCTAGATAACTGGAATTTGATAAAACGCTGAAAGTAATACTAATTACAGAAAATGTAAAATTTGTTACAAGTAAAATTTTAAGTCATTGAGCATCATGTTACATGTGTCATTTTACAACTCTTTATGTTTTCTGTGATAAAGGAGTGACATTATTTCAGACTTAGTTCAAGGTGAACTTGACATTTACCAGATTTCTTATCATTGTGCATATTAACTTCACAGATTGGACTGGTATTACAGTGATATAGGCAGAGATTGGGCTAGTGCTGCAGTGATGGGAAGAGATTGGACTGGTAGACAGTGGAATGCTGAACTTAACTCCTGTTTGGATGGGTGGAAATTGAGAAGTTCTTGGCCTAGAACTTTGTGATATGTCTCACAGAATTCTGAGAATAAATGTGTCTGTATAAAAGATCACCACTTTCAACTAGACAGTGGTACAACTGTGAATGATCAGTCTCTCTCTCTCTCTTTGTATGTGCAGTAACTTTCTTTCAGAAAATGGAAGATAAGAGACTGCTGTTGGTCTTCAGTGTGTGTGAAGAGAGCTCTGAATTGTATAAACTGTGTTCACCAACACAGAGTAATTTATTCCACAACACTTTGCTACAAATCTTTGTAAGGATATAGAAAGAGGGGAAATAAAAACTCATATAAACATGATCCTGTTGTCTTCTCCAACCTACTCAGTGGCAAATTAGTGATAACTATATAAAACCCAGGGGACACTTCTGCCCAACACTAGACTCAGGTATGTTAATTACTCCTTATTTTCTTCTGAAATGTCTCCATTTAAAAAAAAAATACAGTGAGATTTAAGAGTAGACCTCTCAGTTGTTTGCATTTTTGTGGTTAATGTTCACATTATTTTGACAGTTATTTTCTTCATGGACTGTATGACAGGTTGCAGTCTTTACAGGAACCATTCATTCAATTTTACAATTCTGCATTAACTAACAGCCCAGTTAGCTGAGTGGTTAGGTGTTTGGTTTGCTAATCTGGTGCTACCGGGTTCACTCAGCCCCTAAAAATGTGTACCTGAGCTATCTAGGAAGGCAAAGTGCCCAGCCGTGATACTGACCACATCAGACTTTCATGTGCTGAGGGTCATGGAAAATACGGGCCTAACACCGTATCCCCAGTATGTCTTAATGGTGTGGAAACAGGGATTTTACCTTTTATGAAGTTAGTCATTTCTCATATTTTATGATATCTGAGCTTGTCTGATTTCACATACTTTATGATATCTGTGCTTGTCTGGGAAAATACAAGGGTAATCATAGCTGTGGTGAAACTAGATGTTTTGCCAAGGGTGTGTGTGTGTGTATGTCAGTCTAGTGATAAGAGAATCTCTTTGCTTGTATCTAGTCTTGAGACAGTATGTGGCCAATCCCTTTGCTTATATCTAGTCTTGAGACAGTATGTGGCAAATCCTTTTGCTTGTGTCTAGTGATAAGACAATCTCTTTGCTTGTATCTAGTCTTGAGACAGTATGTGGCCAAGGCTAACTTTGATATGTATGGTTCCTCAAACAGATTAATATCAACATTTTTGTGAAGTTCATTACACAGTGACAGTAATTCAGTAGTGAAAAGTTTATATTCTTAAACCTTTAAAATTCCAACTTACCCACCAGTCATTCATTTGTGTCAAATGTTTCATCACCATTTTATAAATTATTGTTATATTCATACCAGCAAACTGGTGTCTCACTTCATAGCATAATCAAAAACAGTTATGTTTCTTATCAACATATGTTAGAACAAAGAGAGAAAGTGTGTTTTTAGTCAGCTTGGATAGCATGCCCTGTATGCCATCTGCTTTCTGGTGATTGTCAAAGATGTAACATGATTCCCTGCTTGTTCTTATTCTGCTAACAGAACTATGCTAGTGTTTATCTTATGTTATCTTATGATGTTCTTAGTAATGCATGTGTGAAGTGGTTGTTGGTGGCAGATTTTTTTGTGTGTGAATTATTTGATGCTATAAATATGAAAATGAAATATTGTGAACAAGACATATTTGTAAAAGAGAGATGTTATAGCAATTTCTTAAAAATCCTAACATTAGCATATAAAGCACAGAATCCTACCTCAGTTTCCCCAGTCATATAAACTTTGTAAGATGTTCAGATGTATGGTACACGTAATAGTGAAAGCTTTCCTGGCTTAACAAAAAGCAGTGGTACCAATCAGAGCGGATATGCTTTGGTCTTTTGATAGACTGTATGTGCCCCTTATGTATTGATGGATGTTGGTTTGTAAGTGGACAAAGTTTGTTGGCATTATTCTTTTTACTGTTGTTTCTCCAAAACTTGTATTCTGCAGCTAACTCTGCATTAACCTTACATAGGGCATTATGTTGGATAGGCAGTTATTATGATGGCTTTCTTCAAGACTTAAAGTGGACTCAGAAAGGTGGCTTTTAAGCAGAATCCATCATCAACACCACCACAAGAACTTGTCTCATTTAATCAACTACAAAGAGATGGAGTGAGGTGAGGTATTGGCTAGCCTAAACGTCTTTGCTCACTTTGTGAGGATTAATCTTGTAATCCTGCTTGGATCATTCAAGAGCAAGCTACAGGCAGATAAATGAAATGAAAAAGCCAGACAACAGATGAGGGCACAGACACAAGTAAAAATAGCCAGAAAGCAAATACAAGATGATACTACTTCCAGGTTGTGCTGTATAAACTGGGAGAAGGTAAAGCAGATTTTACTTCTTCCCAGTGTTTGCTTGTTACAGAGACTAGCAACTGATATGAAGAAATAGCTCATCACATGTTCTCTAAACAAGCCATCTCAATAGTAATAACAATAACATGTAAACTGTAAATTATCATCTGTGTAAAAAGTTATATTTGTGTTACACACAGTATTCTTTGTCATAATTTTGATTTCAAATTCCATTCAGATAAGCTTTTTAACTGAACATTCATTAATATATATATATATATATTAATGAATACAAATATATATTGTTCAAAAAAAGAAACGCAACAAATAAGATGTTGCGATTTTTAAACTGAAGTTTGCTGATCAGACAAGGGGTTTGGACATCAATTTCATGTGCTGACCTGAATTGTACTCAGCAGATGATTCATAAGCACAGAAAAGTGACACTAGTCAAAATAGCATTTTTGACAATAACTCATGACAGGTTCACGAGAATCCCGTGAAACTTACTGAACACAAAACTCACTGACCATGCTATTGAATGCCTATAAAAGATTGACACTCCTTGAACCAGTTCACTTGAAAATTCAATCCGCTGGTGTGGCTCATCTCGGTACAGAACAACGACTAATCATCATTGGATGTTTACAGGCTGGACAGTCACAAAGTGTAGTGGCCACGCAATTTAATGTGGTTAGAAGCACTATTGCTCTTCAGAAAGTAAAACAAATAAAGAATCTGTGGAGAGGAGTAGACAGAACTACAAAAATAAGATTTTTAAGGTCACGCATCTTTCCCATCGCAACATATGCCTGTGAGACGTGGACACTTAATAAAACAGCTGAGAAACACACAAATGTCTTTGAATGTAAATGCTACAGAAGAGTTCTTCAAATATCGTGGACACAAAAAAGAACAAATATATCTATACTACAAGAGCTTAATATTGAAGAAGGCTGGCTAGTAAAGAGGATTACAGAGAGAAAACTTAAATATTTTGGACACATTAAACGTCATGATAATTTAGAGAAGACTATATTGGAAGGATACATAATGGGAAAAAGAAAAAGAGGAAGACCAAAACGAAGATGGCTGCAAGAAATCGTTGACGATCTGCAAATGGATGCAGCAGCAGCAGGCCATCTTGCTCACAACCGAGAGGCCTACAGGAGTGCTGTTTGGGAGGCAAAGTTCCGCAGGGGACATGCAAATGAATGAATGAGAAGCACCATTAGTCGCCTTTGGAGATGATTTCAAGAAACTGGCTCAGTTGCAGACCGGCCATGCAGTGGAAGACCCATAGTCAAAACTCCTGCCACAGACCGCTTCATACAGCTGCGTCACCTCAGGAATCGATTTGCATCTGTGTCCTCAACAGTCCAGTCAATGACAGCAGCTCCTCGAATTTCAGATCAAATGGCCAGAAACTGACTGCACGAAGCTGGTCTTCGGGCTAGAAGACCCTACAGAGGTCCTGTTCTTATGGACCGGCATCGCCAGAACTGACTGCAGTAGGCGAACCAGCGTCGTCAATGGACTGTTGTGAATGATTGGATAAGGGTTTAGTGATGAATCATTCTTTCTGCTCCAGCGACACAATAGACGGAGAACAGTTTGCTGCAGAGTCCATGAGTGCTACGCCCATAACTGCATGGATGAGGCTCCTCCAGATGATGGTGCAGGTGTACTGGTGTGGGGGATGATCAGCTTCACAGGAAGAAGTGACCTGGTGAAAATTGAAGGACGCCTGAATGCCCAACGATACGTCGCTGAAATTCTTCGTCCTCACGTCCTTCTTCTTCTGGTTGATTTTTCAGCAGGATAACACTCAACCTCATGTGGCACAACTCACCACCCAGTTCCTCGCTGACAACAATGTCCAGACCATTCCATATGTGGCCATCCATATCATCAGACATGAACCCAATAGAACACTTATGGGATGAACTCAACAGACAAGTCCGCCAGCGAGACGTGGCACCAACCAATCACCGACACTTGTCTCTTGCACTGCGGAAAGAGTGGGCAGCCATCCTACAACAACAGATCCAACAACTAATTGGATGCATGTCAAGGAGATGTCGTTCTCTGATACAGGCCAGATAAGGCCTCGGTCGCAGAGAATAAAAATCCAAACCAAATTTAATGAACATCATTTCATTGTTAAAGTCTTAAAGTTTCTTCATGCCAAGATTGAAACATTAATTCCGTAAAATAAAATTTTGATACAAGTTTGAAATTTGGAATCCATTACGACTACAGTAGCATTGCATTTCTTTTTTTTGAACAGTATATATATATATAGCCTGTAAGTGATCTCATGGAACTTCTTATACTGAAGAGAGAGAAAAAAATATGTGCTTTACTGTGCTACAAGCATCCCCCACTTTGATTATTTATGTGAATTTGAGAAATTAGCTTTTTTTTTTTTTTAGCGTTAAGCTTTGTACCTCTCAAGTTTTGTCAGCTGTGTTATGCAAAGATCAGCTTCTAACTGAACAAAAGGAAACTATTTTGACTGCAGATGTGTGGTGAGATCAAGTGCATAACTGTTTATGTTGTGCTATTTATATACGAATATGTGAATAAAGATATAAATAAATACAACATATAAATAAATGATTTATTGTTGATTAATATCTATTTTTGTAGTGAAGATCCAGTTAGGTAACGTTACTTGGACAGCAGTTTTCAATAGATAACATCCTTCAGGATTTCAAATTTGGACATGTTATTTGCTTGAGCAAGTACACAAAGAGTTGTGCTAGAAGCAAAGTTGAGTGTTCTTACATGGGAGGTTATCTGGACTCCTGGATACAGAATGCTGAATGAGTTCAGCCTAGACAAGGATGGGAATGGTCAGACTAAAACTATGGGGAGTGAGGGGTTCAGGGGTATGTCCCAGATATTTGTATCATTAGGGTTCCATGGTACCCAGACTGAGAAACTCTGCAGTAGATAAATCAGGACAGTTTGCTAGTGTGCCCTGAGCTTATGCATTGGTTAAAGGTTG
The DNA here is from genome assembly GCA_009760885.1 of Achatina immaculata. Lineage (NCBI taxonomy): Eukaryota > Metazoa > Mollusca > Gastropoda > Stylommatophora > Achatinidae > Lissachatina > Lissachatina immaculata. The sequence goes on from CM019691.1 coordinate 1,205,271, forward strand.
CATGTTATATGTGCTTTTCAAGTCTTATCCGGTATGGCTTAACATAAAATTGTATTCCTTTATCATGATAGAACAACACAGTAAATCTTATGTAGTAATATGATCAATTCATAGCAAATTTAATGAAGCAATTTGTGGAGATGATCAGACTGTCTTCCTTACCATGACTTGCTCATCATCAGGTTCTATTCTAAGCCTATTGCTCTTTGCTATCTATATCAATGATCTTCCACTTCATCTTAAACACTCTTCTTGTGACCTTTTTGCCGATGATTGCACAGTCTACACCAGTGACTACGATTGTGTTAATCTAGAATCAACTCTTCAGGTCGAGTTATACAATTTAATTAGATGGAGCAAAAATAATGGCATGATTATAAACACCGATAAAACAAAATCAATGCTCATAACAACAAGATAGAAACTTCAAAACGCAACAAAAACAAACTTCGGCGCTGTACAGAAACATCACAGATAGTAACGTTAGCAAGCACAAAACACTAGGTCTTATTATTGACCAACATCTGACCTGGAACTCTCATGTGCAATGTCTAACAAAACTCATCACACAAAAAGTATACCAATTAGCTAAAATTAAGCACTTTATCGATCAAGACACTAGGAAGACATACTACATATCTCATATACAAACACATTTAGACTATTGCTCAACAGTTTGGGATGGTTGCTCAGTGTCAAATACAAAGAGGCTTTGCTCACTCCAAAAGTGAGCAGTAAAGCTTATTAGTGACAAAAATCAAGCACAAACAACTAACCATCACAAACGTATAAAAATACTACTTCTTAAGAACAGGTTCCTCTTCAACAAAGCCAAGTTAGTACATCAAATTCTTTCATGGCATGCCCCGCCTTATCTATGGAACCTGTTTAAATTTAGCCCAAAATGCAGCCAACACTTGAACAACATATGTCTTCCAAAACCTAGACTTGATCTTTACAAGAAAAGCTTTAGTTATTCTGCTGCTCATCTTTGGAATACCCTCTCATCCTATATAAAAAATATAAATTGTACTCCTTCCTACAACTACAAGCTTTCCCAATATCTATTTGATGTTGACTACATGCCTCCATGAATTATAAAACTTAAAAGTTATCTTAAACTGCTCTTACAGACACCGAATACAATTAATTGTTTTCTGAATAGTCCCGAAAATTTTGTTTAGTAGATAGTCATTTATAATGTATGTAGTTACTTCTGAACTGAGTGAATGTTTAAGAGCGAAACGTAAATGTTATACTGTCTCTCAGCTTCAATGTTAGTTATGTTTGTTATATGAACAGCATATTTGTAGAATGTCTGGAACAGAGTGAAAGATGTATGATAAAGGGCAGAATGTCAGATGGGCCTGCGTGCCCATTTCTTAACCCTTTTTAAATAAAGATCATTCAATCAATCAATCAGCACCAAAGTTGTAGCCTGAAAGCATTTTTGGCTAACAGGCAAATTATTCTAGATTAGTTCTGTAACTGTGTCCCAGATAAACTGGACTAAAGAATGTTGCCACAATCTCTCCCTGGTCAGGTGTTCCTACTAATATTCTCTGTGATGACCTACACAGGAATAGAGGATAAAGAGTCAAATTTATATAGAGTATGACATTATATAATAACATTAATATAACACATTTCATCTCTATAGTAATAACAGTGATGACAGTATGTCATCAAACATGTGCTGTCTTCCTGTAGCAAGTATGTCATCAAATATGTGCCATCTTCCTGTAGCAAGTATGCCATTAGATATGTGCAGTCTTCCTGTAGCAAGTATGCCATCAAATATGTGCCGTCTTCCGTAGCAAGTATGCCATCAGATATGTGCCGTCTTCCGTAGCAAGTATGTTCATACTGGCTGTAAACCATCAGAATGGACAGGAGAAGAAAATGATAAAAAAAATGTATCTATATCTCCAGTCTCTCACAAACTCTGCCCAAAGAAATGAGAATGATCAATAATGTATCTATATCTCCAGTCTCACAAACTCTGTCCAAAGAAAACTGCATCTATAGTAAAATGGGATTTATGATTGTGGGTTTCCTACAGAGACAAGAAATTTTATTTCTAGGCAACTCATCTTTGGTTAAACTGATAGACAAAGTATAGCAATAGTATCAGCATACTGAAGAGACACAAGATAAAAATGTTGATTAACCAGTCTTTGCTTCCCACTGTAGAGCTCTTGGCTGGCCACTCCACGTCTGACTTTATGTTCCAGCAACCTGTTCATGGAACTGTTGTGTGAGTCAGTGATCTAACCAGCTTCTCTGAGTGGATTCAGGGTATCACCCCTGTCTAGTGCCTGTCCGCCCTCCACTGTAGCCATGCCAGCAAGTCTGTCTGCTCACCCCTGCATGACCTGGCACAAAATGAAACAGATTTTTGTCAACCATGAGCTTCTCAGTGACTCCAACCAGTGCTTTCGCACCCAACCTGACTCAGTCTTCCTGAGTATATTCATTGAGTCACTGAGAATACATGCCTGGGTGAAGGTCAGTGTCTCCAGCCACACCACTGCCATGGTTACTGCCATGACCTCCATAGTCAGCCTGCTTGTGGTCAAAGCAAAAGCACCACTGTCTTCCATGACCTCCATGGTCAGGCTACTTGTGGTCAAAGCAAAAGCACCACTGTCTTCCATCACTGATCTCCCTCTAACCTGCACCATAAAAAAGCCCAAGCACTTTGTCTGTGTCTGATAATGGACCTGTCTGTGTAGATGACCACATCACACTCAAAAGAGTTTTGCCAATTATGGCCTGAATCTCTGCCTCCACAGCCATTAGGCTTAGCTGTCTGCACTCCCTACCCAGTGTGATGCATACTGAGAAGGAAGCACAGCTGTCTGCTGGCATCAAAACCCATCCTTCACCAGATCTTATGTCTTCAAGTGGACAGACCTGATGAACAATGTCCTCTGCTTACCCAATCCAGGATTTTCCTCTTTTTACTCTGGTGCCTTTTTTACTCATAACCTCAGTGTGCACTGGGCAGTATGTATCTGCACTGACTTGGAGGCATGCATCTGCCCAGCATAATCTTGCTCTGTCCATCATGGTTGGAAAATCAAGAAGTGCACAATGTGTCTGTGCACCCATGTTTGATTGGCATTGCTTCATTCTGTATCCTTTTCAAGTCTCTCCATCAGAGTCTGACTGACAGGAAGGATTGCCAGGGCATACTCAACCACAGCAAAGATGAGTCCCTTGTATAACAGAATCAGATGACATTGTCTGAAGTCCACCACAGCCATTATCTTCACAAAGGCTAGGCCCTTCCTCACCTCCAATGCCACATAATCAATGTGTGTCCTGAATGAAAAGCTCCAATCAAATCGCACTCCGAGGTATTTCATTACATATGCCCTCTCTGCAAACTCCGAGCACAGACTCACGGTTGGCACTTGTGTATTGACTATCAGAGTGAACCATGTCACAGCTGCCTTCGTCGGGTTAATCAGAGCCTCCACTTCACTACACCATCCACCAATACGGTCCAGTTGTTTGGAGTTCTAACAATCTGCTCTCAGTCTTGACCCTCTTGATATACCAAGACATCATCAGCATATGACAGTGTCTTTCCATGTCCCAAGACCTACTCACCTATGATCCTGTGAGTGTACACGCTGAAGAGCACCAGAGAGAGTGGGAAGCCTGTGAGTGTACACGCTAAAGAGCACCAGAGACAAGTGGGAACCCTGTGAGTGTACACGCTGAAGAGCGCTGGAGATGAGTGGGGACCCTGTGAGTGTACAGGCTGAAGAGCGCTGGAGATGAGTGGGAACCCTGTGAGTGTACACGCTGAAGAGTGCTGGAGATGAGTGGGAACCCCCGTGAGTGTACACGCTGAAGAGCACTGGAGATGAGTGGGAACCCTGTGGGTGTACACGCTGAAGAGCGCTGTAGATGAGTGGGAACCCTGTGAGTGTACACGCTGAAGAGCACTGGAGATGAGTGGGAACCCTGTGAGTGTACACGCTGAAGAGCACCGGAGATGAGTGGGAACCCTTTGAGTGTACACGCTGAAGAGCACCGGAGATGAGTGGGAACCCTGTGAGTGTACACGCTGAAGAGCACTGGAGATGAGTGGGAACCCTGTGAGTGTACACGCTGAAGAGCACCGGAGATGAGTGGGAACCCTTTGAGTGTACACGCTGAAGAGCACCGGAGATGAGTGGGAACCCTGTGAGTGTACACGGTGAAGAGCACCAAAGATGAGTGGGGGCCCTGTGGTAGGCCGGGCTGTATCGTTATTGGTTCCCAGCTCCAGCTGCTACACTTGAACGCTGCCTTCTGCTGGAAAATGGCCGCACGGATCCAGTTAAGTAGAAATGGACTAATTTTGAGTTCCAGAAGCTGAACCATCAAGAAATCCAAAGGTAGCCTGCTGTAAGCATCCTCCAAGTCAACTGCAGCAGCACAAATTTCAAAGCCCGAGTGGAATCCCTCGTACACATCACAGGCAAAACCCGCTGCATTGGCTCGGGTCTCTGCATGGACGGTATTGTCAAAGGGTAGGTGGAAGGAGATGTAGTCTCTCAAAATGGAGGGGTAGCCCAGTAATTCACCAACCAATAAAATGATAGGGGTGACAGATCTCTGCATACAGCATGTCTACAATATAAGTGAGTACAATTATGTGAAAAGATATCTTCTACAAACTGACATAGGGAGAAAAAAAACAGATGCATACCGAAAGTTTTTTAGACAGAGCACTGCAGCGTAGGAAAGACATGATTGGATGAAGAAGACTTGGTCAGGTGGAGAGCCTTCATATCTATTCTATTTATGTTTGTTCAGTCAGGATGGATGCTGGTAGAATATCTTTTATAAATTACTTGTATGTAGGAATAAAAAAAAAGTGCGTATGGAAAAATATTAACTCATGGAAGCTGAGCACTGGTCTTCAACCTCAGCATCTATTTGTAGGAAAGTTCTCATAGTTGTCGAGGTAAAGAATTTTCACTCAAAGTTCTGTGGAAAATAAATTACATAAAGTGTTGGCAACACTTCAACTTCTAAGTGCAAGCTGGGGCAGTCACAAGCCCTATCATCTGTATGTAATAAAACTGCTGATTATGAAGACAGTCTTAGCCTAGTAGCCAGGTCTGGCATCTGTAGATCTGTGTGCACAGGACAGTCTTTGTGTCTAGGTCTGTTGGTATCTGTAGATCTGTGTGCACAGGACAGTCTTTGTGTCTAGGTCTGTTGGTATCTGTAGATCTGTGTGCACTGGACAGTCTTGGTGTCTAGGTCTGTTGGTATCTGTAGATCTGTGTGCACTGGACAGTCTTGGTGTCTAGGTCTGTTAGTATCTGTAGATCTGTGTGCACTGGACAGTCTTGGTGTCTAGGTCTGTTGGTATCTGTAGATCTGTGTGCACTGGACAGTCTTGGTGTCTAGGTTTGTTGGTATCTGTAGATCTGTGTGCACTGGACAGTCTTGGTGTCTAGGTCTGTTGGTATCTGTAGATCTGTGTGCACTGGACAGTCTTGGTGTCTAGGTCTGTTGGTATCTGTAGATCTGTGTGCACTGGACAGTCTTGGTGTCTAGGTCTGTTGGTATCTGTAGATCTGTGTGCACTGGACAGTCTTGGTGTCTAGGTCTGTTGGTATCTGTAGATCTGTGTGCACTGGAAGTCTTGGTGTCTAGGTCTGTTAGTATCTGTAGATCTGTGTGCACTGGACAGTCTTGGTGTCTAGGTCTGTTAGTATCTGTAGATCTGTGTGCACTGGACAGTCTTGGTGTCTAGGTCTGTTGGTATCTGTAGACCTGTGTGCACTGGACAGTCTTTGTGTCTAAATCTGTTGGTATCTGTAGATCTGTGTGCACAGGACAGTCTTTGTGTCTAAATCTGTTGGTAGCTGTAGATCTGTGTGCACTGGACAGTCTTGGTGTCTAAATCTGTTGGTATCTGTAGATCTGTGTGCACAGGACAGTCTTTGTGTCTAAATCTGTTGGTAGCTGTAGATCTGTGTGCACTGGACAGTCTTGTAATAATTTCTGTATTCTGTACTGTATTAATGCATGAAGTTAAGTTGCTAGTTTTAGCAAAAATAAATGGAAACATTTGCTTCTAGAGGAAGAAGCATAAAACTTTTTCTTATTCCATTTCTTGAGCTAAATAGAACATTTTAAGTACAACAAACTGTTAACAAAACCGAGGTGCCAGCCAAGCAGAGAACAACACAGACAAGGACAAAGAAGGTGAGAATATACAACACAGACAAGGACAAAGTATGTGAGAATATACAACACAGACAAGGACAAAGAAGGTGAGAATATACAACACAGACAAGGACAAAGAAGGTGAGAATATACAACACAGACAAGGACAAAGAAGGTGAGAATATACAACACAGACAAGGACAAAGAAGGTGAGAATATACAACACAGACAAGGACAAAGTATGTGAGAATATACAACACAGACAAGGACAAAGTATGTGAGAATATACAACACAGACAAGGACAAAGAAGGTGAGAATATACAACACAGACAAGGACAAAGTATGTGAGAATATACAACACAGACAAGGACAAAGTATGTGAGAATATACAACACAGACAAGGACAAAGAAGGTGAGAATATACAACACAGACAAGGACAAAGTATGTGAGAATATACAACACAGACAAGGACAAAGTATGTGAGAATATACAACACAGACAAGGACAAAGAAGGTGAGAATATACAACACAGACAAGGACAAAGTATGTGAGAATATACAACACAGACAAGGACAAAGTAGGTGAGAATATACAACACAGACAAGGACAAAGAAGGTGAGAATATACAACACAGACAAGGACAAAGAAGGTGAGAATATACAACACAGACAAGGACAAAGAAGGTGAGAATATACAACACAGACAAGGACAAAGAAGGTGAGAATATACAACACAGACAAGGACAAAGTATGTGAGAATATACAACACAGACAAGGACAAAGTATGTGAGAATATACAACACAGACAAGGACAAAGTATGTGAGAATACAACACAGACAAGGACAAGTATGTGAGAATATACACACAGACAAGGACAAAGAAGGTGAGAATATACAACACAGACAAGGACAAGTATGTGAGAATATACAACACAGACAAGGACAAAGTATGTGAGAATATACAACACAGACAAGGACAAAGAAGGTGAGAATATACAACACAGACAAGGACAAAGTATGTGAGAATATACAACACAGACAAGGACAAAGTAGGTGAGAATATACAACACAGACAAGGACAAAGTATGTGAGAATATACAACACAGACAAGGACAAAGTAGGTGAGAATACAACACAGACAAGGACAAAGTAGGTGAGAATATACAACACAGACAAGGACAAAGAAGGTGAGAATATACAACACAGACAAGGACAAAGAAGGTGAGAATATACAACACAGACAAGGACAAAGAAGGTGAGAATATACAACACAGACAAGGACAAAGAAGGTGAGAATATACAACACAGACAAGGACAAAGTATGTGAGAATATACAACACAGACAAGGACAAAGTATGTGAGAATATACAACACAGACAAGGACAAAGTATGTGAGAATATACAACACAGACAAGGACAAAGTATGTGAGAATATATTAACACTGGCTAGCAAGAACAGACAACAACTGCCAAAGTACAAATTTGAAGCAAATAACATCAAAGTTCTGGAATGCTCAATAATTTCTTCAATGGAATTAAAAAAAAAAAAAATCTAATGTAACTGTTACCTTTGATATTTTGTTACGAATCTCACAGATAGTTTCATTCACGGATCTGTGAGCAGCTGTAGAGAGTTCCCTCTTCCTATGGGGCATTGCTGTTGGGCCCTGTGTCTCTCCAAGCTGGAATGCATTTCTCCGTATTTCTGCATCCACATGATCTGCTGACGCTGGCCAGGAAGCTACCGACCCAGTCTCCAGTTTCTCAGTTTTACTCTTCACTGCTTGTCTCGGGACAAATCTTGGTGCTGACTGTTTTGGTGTGTAATCTCTGATGATGATGGTACTAGATGTTGTAGGTGGATGTAGGTTGGCACCAGGAATCCCCTCCTTTGTTCTTTCATCTTGGGAAGCATTGTCAAATGATGACTGCCGGGTAATATCTGGTGTGATCTCAGTTTGTGACGATTTCAGACTGTCGGGTACCAATCGTCCATCATATCCTGCAGGTAAGGCTGCATGAGCCGACGGAACTCTTGAAAACTCGTAAACATTTTTCCTTCCTTTTGCATGAAAATTTGTCAGTGGATTAGATTTTGGAGGAAGTGGCAGTTCAAAAGTTGGCCACACGTTGTTGACTTCATTATCTATATTCTGTAGGTTGTTTGTTGAAACTGCAGAAGCAACAGGGAATGTCTGTGTTGTCGATAATGAAGAAACAGCAGGTAATGTCTGTCCTGCTGTACTGTCTGATTTCTCAGGTATAGGTAAACTTGACTTTTCTAAACATGAATGCTGATTTTCAAAATGGATTTTTAAGTTATTTTGAAGAAACTGCTCATTCAAACTGCTTTCTGCTGATTTGTCCAACAGTTGGGCAGAGTTCTGGCTACTCTCAATGCTTAACAACTGCTGCCTTCCCAGGTTCTGTGCTGTAAAGTAAGAAATTAATATTTATGAACAAAAAAAAAAAACAACATGAAACTGACAACAAATACAACAATCAGCGACTATTTATATTTTTCTGAAGACGGTTTTAGCGCAGGCAGACACTGCTTCTTCATTTTTTTTATTACAAAGAAAAAAACCTTGTCCATTTGCACTAGTCCCTTTCCATTTCTGTTCATCAGTTTGAACAGGAAGAATGACATCTTCACATTTGTTGATCCAGAGTTGCTGTAAATACCAGAAGTTTAGTAAAATGCACTCAGCCATCAGCTACATCAAGGTCTTTTCTAGATTCTTCTGTCTAGGTTTGCTCTCCTTGCCATTATCACTTCTGAGCTACCCACAAGGTTTGTACTGTCTATTATTTTCAGTTATATAAAACATTTTATTATAAAACAACAGATTCAGCTATAACCCAGAATGTAATAGAAGCATCTCTTTCAAATAGCTTTAAAATATGAAGAAACTGAGCAATCTATTCTTGATGCAGGCGGGTTGCAAAATTAGTGGGAGCAAATCCCTAATTTCATTTCCTCACCAATAAAACATTATGATTTAATGTTTAATTTTAGACTGGGAAGCCCTGCAAGAAACAATTCAGAGAAATGCTCTTCAGTGTATTCCCAGAGATGCATATACAAAAAATTTAGTGATATCATAAATGTCTGAATAGTCAGTGCTTCATTGGTTAACTTTTTCCATGCCTTTGGTCATTATAATGACGCTTCCGGTTTCCCGTTGCCTACCAATTGTCATTATAATGATCATTGTTTGTTTCAATAAAACAACTGGTGTAACATTTAGATTGTACATATTTCGTCCATGATTCCGGTGACACTTTTCAAAATGGCGAAAGAGTGCCTAGTTATGAGCGATGCCGAGCGAGAAAAAGGACGAGAAGCATGGAAATTTTTAAATTTTTGACTATGTAGTGCCCTGGGCACTTAAGGTTCAGAGAGAGAGATAGGGGTATGGACATAGCCTATGGCCACCCCGCTGCTCTTGAATGTTTTATAAGTAGATCTAAACATATTTAGATGACTGGAGAAGTAGTTAGGAGGTTAGTTCAGACATTCATTCAGCGAGAATGCAACACAGAATCACAATACGAGATTGACAAGTAGATCTAGACATCTCAGATGGTAAGTAGTGCAGATCTAGACCTCGCCGATGGTGAGCTGGCCACAATCAGTGTCTAAAAACATCACATTACTTCTTTTTTCCTAAAAAACTCTGCATTTATGAAATTTTCATTCATTTAGCTATACTTTGAAACATATTAAGTATACGGAAGTACATGCAAATACTGTTTTCCATTCCATTTTACAACTATACCCCCTTACAGACCAAGACCCTTGTTTTTAGTCTGGTACCCAACCATACATCCGCTTTTCTTCCTGTGGCACCGAAAGAGTTAATCCTTAAATAGTGTAAACACAGACACAAAACCATTATGTGTGTGACACAGAATTTTATATAAACAGATGGACATAACTGCACTGAGGATGTCAAACTGATCACTGTTATAACAGAATGACCTCTTGGTTAGCTAGCTTACGGCCAAAGCTAATTCTCAACACTTTACCATGAAGTCTGATCTTGGCTGCTACCACTCTACGCCGGTCCTGCAACTTCTCTCGTGTTTCTGCTACAGACTCGTACTCAGGGGCATAGCAAACATGCAACAATCCACCAAAGAAAGAATAATCATCCAATTTTCGTTTGGCAAATCTGCAGGCACACAGAGTTTATATGAACAGAAAAATTAGGATTAATGATATTAGCAAATTATAAAAAACTAAAATTTCATCTTTCATATTTCTTATACAACTTTCACATATCCCCAAAAATTTATTTTTCACAAACTGCTTTCACTGTCTTCCATATACAACTTTCATGTGGTCTTGAGTCCAACTTTCTTATACATGTTTCTAGAAATATATAAATGTATCAAACTACAAATCAGTGGTACATTCAAGTTCTTAACTGCAAGTCTCCAGTCACTTACCTTCATTTAAAATCCAGTCACTACCTTCATCTAAAGTCTCCAGTCACCATCTTCGTCTAAAGTCTTCAGTCACCACCTTTGTCTAAAGTCTCCAGTCACCACCTTCGTCTAAAGTCACCACCTTTGCCTAAAGTCTCCAGTCACTACCTTCGTCTAAAGTCTTCGTGTGCAGCTTCAAGTCAAGCCTCACATTACTGAGTCAAAATGTTCAGAGAATGACTGCTGGTTTTGACCACCAAATCAGAAATGCCAAAACTGAAATATATTGCATCATGCACAAATGTTTGTAAAAAAAATCAAATAGAAGTAATACACATTACTTCTTCTAGATGTTTCTGGACCTGTAACAACATCAACAACATGCCTTTATTTCTTCTAGATGTTGTCGGACATATAACAACATCAACAACATGCCTTTATTTCTTCTAGATGATGTTGGACATATAACAACACCAACAACATATCTTTATTTCTTCTAGATGATGTTGGACATATAACAACATCAACAACATATCTTTATTTCTTCTAGATGATGTTGGACATATAACAACATCAACAACATATCTTTATTTCTTCTAGATGATGTTGGACATATAACAACACCAACAACATATCTTTATTTCTTCTAGATGATGTTGGACATATAACAACATCAACAACATGCCTTTATTTCTTCTAGATGTTGTCGGACATATAACAACACCAACAACATATCTTTATTTCTTCTTGATGATGTTGGACATATAACAACACCAACAACATATCTTTATTTCTTCTAGATGTTGTCAGACATATAACAACACCAACAACATATCTTTATTTTATCTAGATGTTGTCAGACATATAACAACACCAACAACATATCTTTATTTCTTCTAGATGATGTTGGACAAATAACAACACCAACAACATATCTTTATTTCATCTAGATGTTGTTGGACATATAACAACACCAACAACATATCTTTATTTCTTCTAGATGATGTTGGACATATAACAACACCAACAACATATCTTTATTTCATCTAGATGTTGTCGGACATATAACAACACCAACAACATATCTTTATTTCATCTAGATGTTGTCGGACACATAACAACACCAACAACCTATCTTTATTTATTCTAGATGATGTTGGACAAATAACAACACCAACAACATATCTTTATTTCATCTAGATGTTGTTGGACATATAACAACACCAACAACATATCTTTATTTCTTCTAGATGATGTTGGACATATAACAACACCAACATATCTTTATTTCATCTAGATGTTGTCGGACATATAACAACACCAACAACATATCTTTATTTCATCTAGATGTTGTCGGACACATAACAACACCAACAACCTATCTTTATTTATTCTAGATGATGTTGGACATATAACAACACCAACAACATATCTTTATTTATTCTAGATGATGTTGGACATATAACAACACCACAACATATCTTTATTTTATCTAGATGTTGTCAGACATATAACAACACCAACAACATATCTTTATTTCTTCTAGATGATGTTGGACAAATAACAACACCAACAACATATCTTTATTTCATCTAGATGTTGTTGGACATATAACAACACCAACAACATATCTTTATTTCTTCTAGATGATGTTGGACATATAACAACACCAACAACATATCTTTATTTCATCTAGATGTTGTCGGACATATAACAACACCAACAACATATCTTTATTTCATCTAGATGTTGTCGGACACATAACAACACCAACAACCTATCTTTATTTATTCTAGATGATGTTGGACAAATAACAACACCAACAACATATCTTTATTTCATCTAGATGTTGTTGGACATATAACAACACCAACAACATATCTTTATTTCTTCTAGATGATGTTGGACATATAACAACACCAACAACATATCTTTATTTCATCTAGATGTTGTCGGACATATAACAACACCAACAACATATCTTTATTTCATCTAGATGTTGTCGGACACATAACAACACCAACAACCTATCTTTATTTATTCTAGATGATGTTGGACATATAACAACACCAACAACATATCTTTATTTATTCTAGATGATGTTGGACATATAACAACACCAACAACATATCTTTATTTATTCTAGATGATTTTGGAAATATAACACCACCAACAACATATCTTTATTTATTCTAGAGGTTGTGGGACCTATAACAACACCAACAACATATCTTTATTTATTCTAGAGGTTGTGGGACCTATAACAACACCAACAACATATCTTTATTTATTCTAGATGATGTTGGAAATATAACAACACCAACAACATATCTTTATTTAACAACACCAACAACATATCTTTATTTATTCTAGATAATGTTGGACATATAACAACACCAACAACATATCTTTATTTATTCTAGAGGTTGTGGGACCTATAACAACACCAACAACATGTTTCATTTCTGCTAGATGTAGCTGGGCATATAACAATATGTTTTTATTTTTGTCATGACAACATTACACAAAAAAAAACCAAAAAAAAATATGAAACAAAGTGTAAGTACTTACCTGGCAGACTGAATCTTCTTATATTTGACAAGATACACCTCAGAATACTTGTCCTCATTTGGATAATCATCTAAAGCGTTATACTGCTCAACAACTCCAAATGATGAACACAGTTTCACAAGTTCCTGGGTAGCTCCAACACTGGGGACTCCTTGTATCAGAACGTAACAGGACTCATTATTGACTGTGTAAACCTGAAACGTAAAGACCATATTGCTTAACATACTCATCTTCAAGCCTCATGTTTTGTATAATTACAGTCAAATGTTGAGATCTGAGATTTGTCTAAATAGCAAAATAGTTAGTTCATCCATCTCTAATGTGGATCAGTGCTTCAGACCAGACTGTATGTGCCCACATTAACTCAGATGTGGAAACAGGTACCTCCTCTTAGAATTAGGGATAGAAAGGTGGTCTGGAGTGATACTGACCACATCCTCCAGAATATCTCCCAATCAAGTAGAATTTAGGTACTAATACCATATCTACTGTATGCATCCATGTTTTGAAAAAGGGTCCCCATTTTCCAGAAAGGTGTAACTTTAGGCCGCTGATTTTATACCTTCTGTCTGCATAAATATTAGTGACAGCACAGGTTCTGTTAATCTGAGTACTTGACTCTCATGCTGTCACAGAGGAGGTGGAGTCAGCCAAATTATTAAGCTGTTACTGCTTATAATTCACTTCTACAAGCTGATCTCATCATCTATTTCTGCTCTTTCCTTACTCTTCTATCCTTTTTCTCTTCTATCCTTTTGTAAAACTAAACCATACACATCTGCCTACATCTACTCCACTTGTGTTTTGTTTACACCAAGTCACTTCACAACTTCTACTTGATTTTATGTGACATTAGTCACTTCTATTTTATAAAGACCGTTAATCCTGAACTTCATAGACTTTAAAAAGGCATCTGATAGCATACACAGAGAATCAATACGGAGGATTTTAAGAATATGTGGAATACCATCTTAGATTGTCAACATCATTAGTGACCTCTACAATGGATATGTTTGTGCAGTCAGTACAGACGAAGGAATGCGTGAATGGTTCCAGATTGAAATAGGCGTGAAACAAGGATGTAAATTATCTCCCTTGCTTTTGGAATTGCCATAGACTTCATAATTACAAGATGTTGCAAAGGTAAAATGGGCATTTATTGGGTACGTGAGACTCAACTGGAAGATCTTGATTTTGCAGATGACATAACACTTATCAGCAACAATATGAAATCAATGCAAGTAAAAACAGATACCCTGTCTTCAATGGCTAGTAAAATAGGACTTGAAATTAACAAGGATAAAACAAAAAAATAATGAAGGTTCTCATTAACGACGAAGGACAAATATGCATAGAAGGAACAGCTGTTGAAGAAGTAAACCATTCTGCATATCTCGGCAGCTATATAGACCACAATGGTGACACTAGAAAAGAAGTTAGAATTCGAATTGCCAAAGCAGTATTGACCTTCAAGAATCTTGAGAACATATAGCATTCAAAAGTTATAAGCACAATAACCAAGTTAAGACTATTCAATTCAAATGTAATATCCATCCTCATTTATGCATGTGAAAGCTGGAAAACAACTAAAGAAATAGACAAGAAATTAGACTCTTTCGAAAACAAATGCCTTAGGAAAATACTTGGTATAAAGTGGAACAAATTCAAGAACAACGCAGAGATCAGACAGATGAGCAAACAACAACCTGTCTCATGGCTGATCAGAAAAAGAAGATGGACACATGTCGATCATGTGATGAGAAGAAACAATCAGAGAATCCCCAAACAAGCTATCAAATGGAACACAACAGGCCGAAGAAAAAGAAGTCAACCACATGAAACTCTAAAAAGGACATTGTTAAGAGAAGCCAATTCAGTGGGCATAACATCCCTTGATGAGATTGAAAAACTCGCAGAAGACAGGAAATCTTGGCAAACTACCATACGGCCCCTATGTGACATTTAATGGCACATAGATAGTAGAGGACATAGATAGTATAGGACACAGCTAGTAGAGGACACAGATAGTAGAGGACACAGACAGTAGAGGACACAGATAGCAGAGGACACAGACAGGACATAGATAGTAGAGGACACAGACAGTAGAGGGCACAGATAGTAGAGGGCACAGATAGTAGAGGGCACAGATAGTAAAGGACACAGATAGTAGAGGACATTGATAGTAGAGGACACAGCTAGTAGAGGACACAGATAGTATAAGACACAAATAGAGGACACAGATAGCAGAGGGCACAGATAGTAGAGGACACAGCACCAACCACTTGGGCACAAAGAATCCCCATATGAAGGTGACCATCTGTATCAGTTTCGCCTGGAAACTCATAATTTTGGACCAATATCAAGCCCTTGTCCCCCTCAAAAAATTCCTTATTTCAGCAAAACTGTCATGGTTTAGAGAATTTTTAATCACAAGAGTGAATTTCAGAGGGCAGATGAATTAAATTCCTGATTTTCAATCTTTCAGACCTGATTTCTTTATCTTCACCTGAGCCTCACTGTGTATATATCAACCCTTTCTCCCCACATCAACCCTTTCTCCCCACATATGGTTGTGAAAAAAGTGCCATTACAGTACGCTGTTTTTCATTCACGCATTTTTCTAACTAATTTTGATTTCACAAAGAATGAAAATGGGCCAATGAAATGTAATGAATTTCCATTCATCATCACAAAAAACATGTGTTAAATTTCTCCATCAGCCAAAGTGGTTATGATGATATTTCAGCTCACTTAAACAGTGACAACTGTCTGTGGCAACTGTCAGTGACATAGCAGTAATGTGATTCTACAGAAAACCAAGTCATATAACATGAAGTATGAGAAGAACAAATGCGCTAGTTTTAGAACAGCTCCAAGTGCAATATGAACTCATTCTGCTACTAGTATCCTTGTTACTACTGAATATCGTGTTATACCAACCTTTGAAAGTATTGGGCATTGAAAATATTATAACAGGAAAAACAGAAGGAAGAAGATCAAGAGGAAGACCAAGAGAAATGATACTGGACAGTCTGGCGGGATGGTGTGAGAGGAGATCACCAACTGAACTGATGGCCTGCATGAAGGATCGTGTACTCTGGAGAAGCATAATAGCCAACTCCAGTCGGCACGGCACTTGATTATGATGATGACCAACCTTTACTGCTTTCGCTCGCCTCCCCTCTCGATATGGCGGTCTTGTTGCACAAACAATCTGCTTTAAATGATGGCTGGGAATTTCTGAGGTCATATTTCTAGCATTAAATCATTGTGTAACGCAAAACCAAAATATTTCTCCGTCTGTTTGTTGGTATGATACAAGAAATGTTTGACGAATCTTGTTGTATTCTATTCCCTTTCCGGTATTCTATATAAAATTGTGGACTTATGCACTAGAAACAGTTTAAATTTTCTACGATACTTTAAAATCTCATTTATTAAATGCTTTATAAAATACAAGGTTCATCGAAACTTTACTTAAAAATTACATTTCATATTATATTTCATTAAACACATCAGTTTTACAGACAGACTTATTCATTTGTTTTAGGTTTTCGTTAATGCGGGAACGTTTTTCTACTTATTTATCTATTAGAAAAAATTGAAAGGAAGCAACGAAACAATCTGATATACTGTCCGCAATACTTGCGATGAGCCCACTCTTTCCCACCAATCCTTGTCATATATATATATATATATATATATATATATATATATATATATATATATATCCTACTAGAAATGACGACCGCGGTAGAACTGGTTCTGGTAATAACGGTAAGCAAACGTGTGCGTGGTTCAGTTTTACAAAAACACAGTGCTATATGGTAGACAACACAGTGTTTTGCCCCAGATAGTTCCAGCTTGCTCCCATCAAATAAATCTGGCCTAAGCAAAAGCCATCCAGAATACACAGAAAACAAAAGTGAGAAAACAGTGTGGGCAGGGGTTAATGAATGTTCAGACTGAATAAAGATTAATGAAAGGACGAAGTTACCTGCTTATAATGTCTAGATAAAGAAGCTGTCAAAGCTCTCTAGCGAAAATAGAATAAGGATGAAACGGCTGGGAAATAACCTTGTATTCCCCTAAGCGAGAAAGAGAAATTTAGTGCAGTGAGTTGGGCTGAGGCAAAGAAAGTTGGGCATCACCAGCAGAAATAGACAGAAATAGCAAATAGGTAGAAATGTAAAGCAGATCATAGAAATCTGAATTAGTTAACTCCAGCTGAGTAGAGACAGTCATTCTGGAACATAGGGCGCTGCTGCAGAGCTTTCTTAGATCCTTCATCTGAAGAGTATGAGTGGATTCTAAGTGCTGTGCCATGCCATGCCGTGCTGTGCCACGTGGCGTAGGCGATCATTTCTCTCCACAATTCCCTGTCTAGACTTGATTATAAGATCTACTGGTGGCTTTCTTCCTAGCCACACTGACAGCCCATCTAGTATCTTCTCTCTCTGTCTTCCTCTATTTTTCCACTTGCCACAGTGAGAGAAGACCAAGGTGAAGATAGTGGCATGACATCGTTGATAATCTGCAAATGGATGCATCAGCAGCAGGGCATCTTGCTTACAACCGAAAGGCCTACAGGAGAGTTGTTAGGGAGTCAAAGTTCCGCATGGGACATGCAAATGACTGACTGACTTGTATGTTCTTCATTTACTCTCTGCCACTCTCGTTGTTGCCATCAATACTGAAAGGGAAGCTACTCTACAAAATAAAGGTTGGGATAGAGGTGTGCAACTTTTCATCTTGTTTACTTTGTCTGAATATCGCTGTGAGCACTGATGTGCACAGACATGCGAGATGCTGCCTACCTTTCCAGCGTTGTTTCAGAGCAAAAGAGTTAACCCTGAAGTTATTGCATTGTGCCAGTGGTCACAAACAGCTTTTCATGGAACTGAAAACAACCATGTTGCATTCTAGGTTTGTCAATGATTGAAAGTCATGGCAACTACAGTGTTTTCTGATAAGACAAGTCTGAGTAAGTCAAATCTAACTTCATGCTTGATGCTCAAGTATATCCTGGAGTGCATGAAAGTCATTAATTGACAGATTTCTCAGCTGTTCTTGCCACTGTATGAGACACAGATTTTATACAGCCAAGATTTCTCAGCTGTTCTTGTTACTGCATGTGACATAGATTTTATACAGCCAAGATTTCTCAGCTGTTTTTGTTATTGCATGTGACATAGATTTTATACAGCCAAAATTTCTCAGCTGTTCTTGTTATTGCATGTGACATAGATTTTATACAGCCAAGATTTCTCAGCTGTTCTTGTTATTGCATGTGACATAGATTTTATACAGCCAAGATTTCTCAGCTGTTCTTGTTATTGCATGTGACATAGATTTTATACAGCCAAGATTTCTCAATAAACACAACAGATATACAGTTAAGTTTATCCAAAAGTAACATTTATTCCCCAGATAAAATATATTCACAACAGATTTTATCCATGTACTTATGGTAAAAAAATCCATACAAGATTGAGAGATTAATCTTATATGAGGGGAAGTCACTAAGTAACTCACAAACTGAAATATTTTATCAGTGGCAGTTATCAGGTAGTATTTAAATATATCCTTAGATAATAGATAGTATCATCATCCAACTTTATATTAGTTGTATGTATGGGGCGGTGGGAGTTACGTGCGCATGCACAAAGCAATAACAAAATGGCTACTCAACTGTTAGTGTGTACCAAAGAAGAACAGAGAAGTGTAGCGCGATTTTTGTGGGCTAAAGGATATTCAGTTGAGGACATTCATAAGGACATGATTACAGTTTTTGCCGAAAAGTGTTTATCACGTAAATCAGTCTATAACTGAGTAAAAGAATTCTCTTAGGGACACACTGAAATTGTTGACAAAATCCGACTTGGCCGTCCTGTTCAGACTGCAACAGAAGCGACTGTATGACGTGTAAATGAGATTATCAGAGCTGATAGACAAGTAATGATAGACAGTGTAGCAAGTGCAGTCGGATGTTCACATGGCTTAGCCTACAGAATAATGCATGAGCAATTGAATTTTCTGAAAGTATGCTCACGTTGGGTACCCAGAGATCTGAATGATGAACACAAAATGAACTGATTTGGTTTGTCATTGCCGCATCTCTGTCATTATTCATATGAAGGTGAAGACATGCTCTAAAGGATTATTACTGGAGATGAATCTTGGGTGCACCACTACCAACCTGAATCAAAACATGCCTCAGTGCAATGGAAACACCCGTCATCGCCATGCGCAAAAAAAAAAAAAATTCAAGATTACGCCTTCTGTAGGGAAGGTTATTCTGACAGTGTTTTGGGATTATCAAGGAGTGTTGTTAACCAAGTTCCAGAAGTATGGTGACAGTGTGAATTCTGTATCGTACTGTGAAGTTCTGTCGATGCTACGGGATGCAATTCGAAGAAAACGTCCTGGTCTGCTGACTAGAAGTGTGCTTCTCCTTCATGACAATGCCAGACCACACACGGCTCGGTTAACCAAAGAGAAAATTAGCCAGTTGGGTTGGGAAGTTCTTGAACATCCGCCCTATAGTCCCGACTTAGCTCCAAGTGATTTTCACCTGTCTGATCCACTGAAAAACCACCTTGGCAGGAGAAGATTCTCAAGTGACGAAGAGGTGGAAACAGAAGTAACAAAATGGTTCAGAAATCAGACTCCCAATTTTTACGTCATGGGTATTGCATCACTGATACACGATGGGACAAATGTATCAATGTTGGTGGCGATTACATTGAGAAATAGGGGAATAATGTAGGTTCAAAAATTAAAAGTTTTCAAATTACTGTCGCATTTAGTTTTTCTGTAACAGGCATCTGCGAGTTACTTAGTGACTTCCCCTCATATATCTGGTACATATTTTGTCACACAGTGTCAGACACATTACCAAGACAAACAAAAGCAGACATAGACAAATGTTTATACAGAAATGTACATCACTGGAGCTTCCATGTAGTCAATGATTCTAAAGAATACATCTAAACCACATATCAATGCAGTGGGCTCTGAAACACAAGCAAAAAAGTTATTTTTCTCAGTCATTTGCATGTCCCTTGCAGAACTTTGCCTTCCCAACAGCTCTCCTGCAGGCCTTTTGGTTGTAAGCAAGATGCCCTGCATCCATTTGCAGATTATCAATGATGTCTTGCAGCCATCTTCACCTTGGTCTTCCTCTCTTTCTTTTTCCCATTCTGTTCCCTTCCAAGACAGTCTTCTCTAAATTATTGTCTAATGTGTCCAAAATATTTAAGTTTTCTCTGTTTAATCCACTTTACTAGCCAGCCTTCTTTCAATATTAAGTTCTTGTAGTATTGATATATTTGTTCTCTCTTGTTCTCTTTTCTCAGGACACAATGCACACATTTCTCTCATATAATTCACATCAGACGGTCACCAGATGTAAAAATAAAAAAAAAAGTTGTGGTTCCTCTTAGCAATGTCACAGACACTGGATAAATAATGAAAGACCTAGCGAATACAATGTTAGTGTCCAGATTTTTTTCTTTATCTGTTGACACACAACAGAGTAATGTGGTCAGCATCATCTCTGACCACCTTTATTTCTCCAACTCTAGAAGGACCTGTGAACCCAGTGACTGGGGCACCTCTACTTGCCCAACTCTAGAAGGAGCTGTGAACCCAGTGATTGGGGCACCTCTACTTGCCCAATTCTAGAAAGAGATGTGAACCCAGTGATTGGGGCACCTCTACTTGCCCAACTCTAGAAGGAGCTGTGAACCCAGTGATTGGGGCACCTCTACTTGCCCAATTCTAGAAAGAGATGTGAACCCAGTGATTGGGGCACCTCTACTTGCCCAACTCTAGAAGGAGCTGTGAACCCAGTGATTGGGGCACCTCTACTTGCCCAATTCTAGAAAGAGATGTGAACCCAGTGATTGGGGCACCTCTACTTGCCCAACTCTAGAAGGAGCTGTGAACCCAGTGATTGGGGCACCTCTGGCCACCTTTACTTGCCCAAGTCTAAAAGAGACCAGACTTGAATCACCAGCCTCACTGTGTGAGATGTGTGCACTAACCACTACACTACTCAAGCACCTACTGCAGGGAAAACAAAACAATAAATGAGGATCTAAGTCACACAGCGGTCAACACATGAACTTACTAAGCTAAGGGTCCCACAAAAGCTGGGATTTTTCAACAAGTCCATGATCTTGTGGTCCCCTCTCATGACCTCCAGGACAGCAGAATCAAAAGTATACAGCCAAAAATGGAGAATATCTTCCCACAAAATCACACACATCAAATTCACTCTCCACATGTATGTGAGAGGAAAACAGAATCATGTAAAATCTGTCATATACACGTAACTACACTCAAGTTTGATAATGTACAGAAAACACAAATGAACAAGATCACAGAAAATGAAAAAAATGGATTAATTCAAGGTTTGCAGGTTTTAACTGAACTAGACTTCAGTGCAGGAAAATAATCTCTGCCGAGATGAAACAAATCAGGGGGAGTGAAGACACTGTCTAATTTGGTAATCAGCAACCCACAGCTACATGACAGCATCAAGGACTGGTGAACCATAGCTGACATGCTAGAGTCAGGGCTGGTGAACCATAGCTGACATGCTAGAGTCAGGGCTGGTGAACCATAGCTGACATGCTAGAGTCAGGGCTGGTGAACCATAGCTGACATGCTAGAGTCAGGGCTGGTGAACCATAGCTGACATGCTAGAGTCAGGGCTGGTGAACCATAGCTGACATGCTAAAGTCAGGGCTGGTGAACCATAGCTGACATGCTAAAGTCAGGGCTGGTGAACCATAGCTGACATGCTAGAGTCAGGGCTGGTGAACCATAGCTGACATGCTAGAGTCAGGGCTGGTGAACCATAGCTGACATGCTAGAGTCAGGGCTGGTGAACCATAGGTAACATGCTAGAGTCAGGGCTGGTGAACCATAGATGACATGCTAGAGTCAGGGCTGGTGAACCATAGCTGACATGCTAGAGTCAGGGCTGGTGAACCATAGATGGCATGCTAGAGTCAGGGCTGGTGAACTATAGATGACCAAGACCCTATCCCACCTCACCATCAGTAAGCCCAATAACAGGCCTAGCCTGGCTAACAGAGCAGGGATTGCCACAGCCCCCATGGTGGTGGAGTCAGCTAAAGAAGTACTGTACATCTCCTGCTATTGAGCTGTATTCAGGGACTGACAAAATAGCTGCCATAACCCACTCCCATCACAAGCTGATATGATGCTGTGCTTCAACATATCCACAACAAAGGCTCCAAAGAACACCAGCTCACAGTTCCAGGGAATTGAAGAGGAAAGAGGTTATGAAAATGTTCACATATACACAGATTGTATGGAATGCCAAAATTCATGAAAAGGTTGCCATCATTCTTGATATTTTCCTGCAAATGAATTACCTAAAAATATTAAAGCACTCTTCCGATCTTCTTATCTATTTGTTGCCAAAACACCAAGTAGGTGTAGGATCTGCCAAGTAGGTGTAGGATCTGCCAAGTAGGTGTAGGATCTGCCAAGTAGCTGTAGGATCTGCCAAGTAGCTGTAGGATCTGCCAAGTAGCTGCAGGATCTGTCAAGTAGCTGTAAGATCTCCCATGCATCTGTAGGATCTCCAGTAACTGTAAACCTTCAAGTAGCTGTGGAATCTCCAAGGAGCTAAAGATCCATTAAGAAATGTTGGGGCCTCCAAGCAGCTGTTGGACCCTCCATCTAGCTATAGGATCCCCAACTGGATGTAGGATTTCCAAGTAGCTGTTGGACCTCCATCTAGCTATAGGATCCCCAACTGGATGTAGGATTTCCAAGTAGCTGTTGGACCTCCATCTAGCTATAGGATCCCCAACTGGATGTAGGATTTCCAAGTAGCTGAGGGATCTCACCAAAGCTGTAGATCGTTATGTAGCTGCAGACCAGCTTCTGATAAATCATGTCATGGATAACAGGAACAACATCTTATCCACTTAAAGTGAATCACATTATCTTTCCTTACTTCACTGAGGTTTCTCATCTGACTCCACCTGATAACTCCTACATGAAAACGTGAAAAGTGAAGTTTTAATTAAATTCACCATTTCTAACTTTTGTCAACACTTTATGGTGTCACTGCCTGTTGATCTCTCAGCGACATGTCATTAACATGATGTATTAAGTTTTGTAGTCAGGGTTCATTTTGTTTGATAGTTAGACATGAAAAAAGACCAATTTACTGCCAGAGGTATTTGATTAAAATCATCATTTCTGACCATACACGTCATGTCTGAATATTTATGTTTGCCAGTTCAGGGAAGGACACCTCTAGAGGAGGAAGATCTAAACTAGAAAATTTCAGTGCCTCCGACCCCTGTTTTAATACCTCCTGACTCTCCCAAAGCTTTTCTTCTATCTGCTTCTTCTCTGCCTTCATGACTTCAAGTTCCTGCAGCAGGCCACAAACTGCCTGGCTCAGCTTCTCGTTCATCCTCACCAGCTCGTCCATGGACACTAAACCATCACCAGTGGCAACTCCATCCGGTTTTATCACTTCTGATGTACTTGGACTCTTGTCATTACTGAGGGTACCTGAAGCATCAACGTCTGACGGATTGCCGGATCTGTTGCTGCTGACTGACGCTTGGTTATGGTCTGGTTTTTCTGATGTTTTGAGACAGGCACGATTTAACAAATCATTTTCTCGTAAAGTCTGATAAACAGTGTCTTCATCCAAGGCCAGCTGCTTGCTGGCTTCAACACTGTGCATGCCATCAGTCTGTGTAGCCCTGCTTATAGTCACTGTTGTTTTGTTGTTGCGGTCCATGAGTTCAAAGAGCTGACTCTTTGCATGCAGTCGATCAATCTGAGACAAGTAAGCTTTGTGCTGAAGTGCCATGGACTCCAGAAGGGCTGGTGATGATGCTGTTTGCATGGTCTGAAGGAGACACTCTGAAATAAAACACATTATTGTTTTCATTACACTCATGAAGCTCATCTTACAATCACACATGATGATACTTCAGATGACACTATTTTAGACCCCAATGACCCTATGTTAGATCCTCGTGACCCTACTTTTGACCCTCTGTGACCTACTTTAGATTCCCCCCCTCCCCCCATGACTCTATCCCCCCCCCCCTCCCCCATGACTCTAGACCACCTGTGACCTTACTTTAGACTCTGTGGCCCTATTTCTGACCCTCTGTGACCCTACTTTTGACCCCCTGTGATCCTACTTTTGACCCTCTTTGACCCTACTTTATACCCTCTGTGACCATACTTTAGACACCCTATGACCCTACTTTTGATTGCATAATTAGGTTGGGAACCACTGAAATATAGAAAATACATCTATAAAAAGATGAAAGCCACCATCACTCTAGAATGTGACTGCAGACAATATCTACAGACTTTTGCCCAGACACTGAAAGTATGCATATACCTTCAGGCATAATATCTCTTATCAGCTATGAGGAAAACTGAGGATCACCAGACCAGCTGGAGCAGACATCAAGATTTTCTTGAGGCAGCTTATGTCCACCAGACCAGCTGGAGCAGACATCAAGATTTTCTTGAGGCAGCTTATGTCCACCAGACCAGCTGGAGCAGACATCAAGATTTTCTTGAGGCAGCTTATGTCACAGGACAACCCCCCCCCCCCCCCCAAAACAAAGGAGTCACAAACTAAAAAACTTATGATCAGATCTGAATCTTACCAGCAGCTTTACGATGACAGTTGATTGCCTCTTCATATTTTCGATTTTTTGCCAGCATGTCTGCTCTCCTGCTAAATGTGTGAGCCTGTAATATACGCAAAAAAATGTAACAACTTATAATCCTGCTCAAACAACGATATTTAACAATAATAAGCCAAATCTGCTATTCTAAACTTCAAGTCATGGTAATAAAAATAGTTATCTCTTTCAGCACCAACAACTGAAAAAAGCTTTAGTATAAACACCCTCTCTGGAGTTAGAGATAAAATGTTGTTATCATGCTCTATGCAGTCTCTCTCTCAAGGTCTCTGCTCACAGGCATAGAATATCATGTCCTTCCACAACCTTGATCCCTTGTACATCTTAACAGGCTTGTTACTGAGCATTTCCTGTAGGATCTCACCATCAAATAACTTTTCTCTCTGTCTACTTGTCTCCTCATACAAAAGTCTAAAATATCATAAAAGACTGTTTAAAAGGAGTCAGAATATATAAGCATCTGTTTCATAAGCAATATCACACAATCTGGCCTCTTGTCAATAACTGTTCTCTCTCTCACTGTAAACACTTGTTTATGAAAGGTCTGAGATACTTAACCTGTTATATCTCATTGTAAACACTTGTACATGAAAGGTCTGAGATACTGTACCTCTGTTACATCTCACTGTAAACATTTCTACAGGAAAGATCTGAGATACTGTACCTCTGTTATATCTCACTGTAAATACCTGTACATGAAAGGTCTGAGATAATATTATCTTTGTTATATCTCACTGAAAACACATTTACATGAGAGGTCTTTGATACTGTACCTCTGTTACAAGGGGTGATTGATAAGTTCTCGGCATAAGGTACAACGGATTATTTGTGGACAACTTTTTGGGGTTATTTCTCAACATAGTCCCCTTGCACGTTTATGCACTTAGTCCATTGTTCCTGGAGCATATGGATCCCTTCTTTGTAAAAGTCAGCATCTTGTGCCAGTAGAAAGTGGTCTACAGCATGAATGACGTCATCGCCTGAAGCAAATTTGTGACCATTGAGCTCCTTTTTGAGTTTGGTAAACAGGTAATAGTCCGAAGGGGCCAAATCTGGGGAATAAGGAGAATGTTCAAGAAGCTGGAAGCTGTGAATGGCAGCCACTGCCACCGCCAACCTGTTAACTGGAGGATTGTCTTACTGAAAGATGACTCCTCTCGTCAATTTCCCTCGACGCTTTTCCCTTGACCTGCAGTTGCTTCACAAGATTAGCGTAATAAGCCCCGGTGACCGTTCTGCCCTTCTGAAGATAGTCTACCAGTAGCACACCTTCTGAATCCCAAAAGATGGAAGCCATCACTTTGCCTGCAGGCAGAACCACTCTTGTTTTCTTTGAAGATGAGGATCCATGATGTTTCCACTACTTTGACTGTTCTTTGGTTTCTGGTTGAAAATGATGAACTAAAGTCTCATCCATAGTCACAAACTACTGAAGAAACTTTTCAGGATCTGCAGAAAAATGGCCAAGATTGTCTCTTGACATATTGTGATGCTGTCATCTGTGATAAGCTCCAAGAAGTTTCAACAACCTATTGAGCACAGACCTCTGTCATTTGAAGATCATTGTGAATAACGGCATGAACATGTTCCTGGGAAATGCCCAACTCAATAGCAATGTTAGCTCCGTTAGTCATCAATCCTCCATTATCATGTCTTGGATTGTGCCGGTGGTTTCATCGGTGGTTACCATTCTTGGTCTTCCTGGATAGGAATCATCTTCCAGACTCTCCCTTCCATGTTCTGAATTGAGCTGCCCATTTCTTCACTGTGCTGTAAGAAGGGGTACTCTCCCCTAGAGTCTCTGCCATATCCTCATGGATCTCCTTTGATGATAAGGCCTTGATGCAGACGTAGCGAATGACAGCTTGATGAGAAATTTTATCAATCAATTTTCTCAATTTTTGCTACCCCTTACCACTTCAGTAGCCTGTAAAGAAAATTGGCTCCAGTTAATTTCTTGAAACTTGATGTTTAATTTTACATTAACCTGATCTACAAATGCACATAATATCAACTGTGCATTTAAAGTATTTGTACCTCATGCCGAGAACTTATCAATAACCCCTTGAATATCTAACTGTAAACACTTGTACATGAAAGGTCTGATATACTCTATCTCTGTTATATCTCACTGTAAACACTTGTACATGAAATGTCTGATATACTCTATCTCTGTTATATCTCACTGTAAACACTTGTACATGAAATGTCTGATATACTCTATCTCTGTTATATCTCACTGTAAACACTTGTACATGAAATGTCTGATATACTCTATCTCTGTTATATCTCACTGTAAACACCTGTACATGAAATGTCTGATATACTGTATCTCTGTTATATCTCACTGTAAACACTTGTACATGAAAGGTCTGATATACTCTACCTCTGTTATATCTCACTGTAAACACTTGTACATGAAATGTCTGATATACTGTATCTCTGTGTACTGAGTGTAAGGTGTGTTGAGTTTTGTAATTACTAAGTGTATGAAGAATTACTTGGAAGGTCTTCTGCTGATCTGTTATATGAACTGTAGCTGAATAAGGTACCTGCTTTTCCCAGTCCAGTTTTTGCTTATTCTCATTAATAACACACTAACTATCCTGAAAGATTTAACAGCTTATCTCTAGAACCTAAATCTGTTTTGATGTATAAACTTCACCCTGATCTGAGGCCTTTTCAATGTGTTATCTATAAACTGCCTGCCATCACTTTCATTTCTTCTTCTGTAGCTGTATTTTTAAGGTAAAATGGGCACTGATTGGGTACATGGGACCAAACTAGAAGATCTTGATTTTGCAGATGACATAACTTTTATCAGTTACAATGTGAATCTGATGCAAGAAAAACAGATAGCCTGTCTTCACTGGCTCGCAAAATAGGACTTGAAATTAACAAGGAAAAAACAAAAATAATGAAATTTCCCATTAATCAAGAAGGAAAAAAATGTAGTAAAGAACAACTGTTGAATAAGTAAACCAATTTGCATACCTCGGCAGAAAAGACAAGGATGGTGACATCAGAAAGGATGTTAGAATTAGAATAGCAGAAGCAGCACTGACCTTCAAGAATCTTGAGAACATAAAGCACTCTAAAGTTATAAGCACAAAAACCAAGTTAAGATTATTCAATTCAAATGTACAAGGTCTGACAATTAAGTAATGAGGCTAACTCTATAAAAAAATAAAATAAACAACAGTTGAAGATATAACCTGTATTTTATTCAAAGTAAGCCCCTTGTGCATTGATACAGCGAGTGGCATGATCTAACAAACACTGGAACGACCTCTGCAGTTCTTCTGTTGATATGGCCCTTAAACTCGATATTACGGTCCCTTAGATGTCATCAGCATCATCAAAGAAGCGTCCTTTAAATGCTAACTTTAATTTTGGGAATAGAAAATAATCACAGGGAGACAAATCTGGGAATAGGGTGGATGGTTGAGAACACACACTTGTTTTGGGGCCAAAAATTCCTGTATAACTACTGCCCAGTGAGCCAGTGCATTATTATGAGGAAGGAAAAAACTGCCAGGTGTTGAATACTCGGGTTGGACTCGGAGAATCCTTTTCAATAGGCGTTTCAAAATACTTAAATCAACTTTGGCAGTGACAGTCTGTCCTTCTGGAATAAATACTTTGTGAATAACTCCTTTGCTGTCATAAAAGAACATCAACATTGCCTTCACTTTTGACTTCTGAAGACGAAATTTTTTGGTTTTTGGTGATGATGGTGACTTCCACTGAGCATTTTGGTGTATAGTTGTGGGATCATAGTGGAAAATCCATGTTTCATCCTCTGCAACAATCAAATTTAAAAAATGTTTATTTCTGCGACACGTACTGATGATGTCTTCTGTGTACTCAACACGCTGATGTTTTTCATCATCAGACAATGAATGTGGTACAAACCGGCAAGCAACTTTTTTCTTGCCCAAATCTTCCACTAAAATTTTATGAATGGTCTCTCGGTTAACAATAAATTCATCTTCCATCATCCTCACAGTCAAACAACGATCTTCTTGTATCCGATCTCTGACTTTTGCAATGAGTTCCTCATTACGAACAGAAATTGGGCGTTCATGTCTAGTTGCATTTGTAATTGTTTCCACACCACTTTTGAATCATGACCACTTTTGAATCGTGAATACCACCTGAATATCTGTGCACGACATAAACAATTATCCCCATAAACTTGTCGCATCAATGCAACTGTCTCAATGGCACTTTTTCCGAGTTTTAAACAGAATTTAATGTTAGCTTTTTTGCTCCATGCTGATTACGTGACAATGCACCTCTAACTAGGTCAACAAAATGGCACCTTGTTTGTCATCTGCTTATTGGGCGGTGATAAACAGTTGCCAAATCATAGATGAAGGTTGCCTTTTTGGATTCCATGGTTTGCTTCATAGATGGCATTTCTGTCTTGGCCATAATAAAATCAGTCTCATTACTTAATTGTCAGACCTTGTAATATCCACTTTCATTTATGCATGCAAAAGCTGGAAAACAACTAAAGAAATAAACAACAAATTACTCTTTTAAAAACAAATGCCAAAGGAAAATACTCGGTATAAAGTGGAATGAATTCAAGAACAGCACAGAGATAAGGCAGATGAGTGAACAACAACCTGTTTCATGGGTGATCAGGAAAAGGAGATGAACATATATTGGTCATGTGATAAGAAGATACAATCAGAGAATTCCAAAACAAGCTATCAAGTGGAACATAACAGGCTGAAGAAAATGAGGTTGACCATGTGAAACTCTAAAAAGGAGATTATTAAGAGAAGCCAAATTAGTAGGCATAAAATCCTTTGAGGAAGTTGAAAAGCTTGTCAAAAACAGGAAAATATGGTGAACTACCATGCAACCCCTATGTGATTTTTAACGGCAGGGAAGGATAAGATCACAGGTGTGTGCAACAACAGTACACAGGCTGTGTAAATTAAGTGAACCTTTACATGACCTATTAAAACTAAGTGAAATGTGTACAAGAGAATTAAGTGAACTAGGTACAAAAGAACTTGATGATCTATTTAAACTAAGTGAATTACATACAAGAGAACTAGAAAAACCTAGTGAACAACATGTAAAACTAAACTGAAACTGTTTAGGTGTTCTCTGTAAACTGATGATGTAAACTTACTAATATTTAACTAAGGTACAGACAATAAAATGGCCCTGGGGTCCACCCAGCCTCTTAAAATGGGTACCAGAGAAACATGGGAAGGTAAATGTGACCAGGCATCATAACGATCACATCAGACTTTCACGAGCTGTTGTTCATGGAAATATGGGCCTAACACCACATCCCCAATATGTCTAAATGGCATGGAAACAAGGAGTTTAGCTAAAGGGGATAACACATAAATTCAAATCTAACTTTAGCTCATATTCTGCTTGTGTTCATACACTTCCATTTCCCGTTCCTTGCAGCTGAAGTCATGGGGATGTTGAAGTACAGGCATGACAACAGATAAGGGGTGGTTTACGGTGGCCTGTCTGAAGACCCAGGCATGACAACAGATAAGGGGTGGTTTACGGTGGCCTGTCTGAAGACCCACAGCAGGTCCAAGTAATGAACTTCTGAAGAGACTTCACCTCCATGTGGACACAACAGGCCCTACATCAGTTAGTCACAAACAACACAACAATCCCTACCCTTTCTTAGCCACATACATCATAACAAGCCCTACCTTTTTTTTAGCCACATACAACACAGGCCCTACCTTTTCTAGCCACATATATCACAACAATCTCTACCTTTTCTAACCACATACAGCACAACAAGCCCTACCTTTTTTTTAGCCACATACAACACAGGCCTTACCTTTTCTAGCCACATATAGCACAGCAATCTCTACCTTTTTTAACCACATACAGCACAACAAGCCCTACCTTTTTTAGCCACATACAGCACAACAAGCCCTACCTTTTCTAGCCACATACAGCACAAGTCCTACCTTTTCTAGCCACATACAGCACAACAAGTCCTACCTTTTCTAGCCACATACAGCACAAGTCCTACCTTTTTTAACCACATACAGCACAACAAGCCCTACCTTTTT
The DNA here is from genome assembly GCA_009760885.1 of Achatina immaculata. Taxonomy (NCBI): domain Eukaryota; kingdom Metazoa; phylum Mollusca; class Gastropoda; order Stylommatophora; family Achatinidae; genus Lissachatina; species Lissachatina immaculata. Next base: position 1,236,269 of record CM019691.1, read on the forward strand.
TAACCACATACAGCACAAGCCCTACCTTTTTTAGCCACATACAGCACAACAAGCCCTACCTTTTCTAGCCACATACAGCACAAGTCCTACCTTTTCTAGCCACATACAGCACAACAAGTCCTACCTTTTCTAGCCACATACAGCACAAGTCCTACCTTTTTTAACCACATACAGCACAACAAGCCCTACCTTTTTTAACCACATACAGCACAAGCCCTACCTTTTTTAACCACATACAGCACAAGCCCTACCTTTTTTAACCACATACAGCACAACAAGTCCTACCCTAGCTAGCCAAATACAAAATATCAGTCTATTTATAGTAACATCAGGAAGTGGGACAGTCATCAGCTTGTCCCCAAAGAACCAGTCATCACCCTCTGACAGTCACCTGGGCCAAGAACCAGTCATCACTCCAGTCACCTGGCCCAAGAACTAGTCATCACTCTAGTCACCTGGCCCAAGAACTAGTCATCATCCTGTTGCAGTTGCCTGCTCAAAGAACCGGTTATCACACTGACAGTCGCCTGCCCAAAGAACCGGTTATCACACTGTGACAGTCACATGGCCGAAGAACCAGTTATCACACTGTGACAGTCACCTGGCCCAAGAACCTGTCATCACACTGTGACAGTCACCTGGCCTAAGAACCAGTTATCACACTGTGACAGTCACCTGCACAAAGAACCAGTTATCACCCTGTGAAAGTCATCTGCTCAAAGAACCAGTTATCACCCAGTGACAGTCACCTGCTTAAAGAACCAATTATCACCCTGTGACAGTCACCTGCCCAAAGAACCGGTTATCACCCAGTGACAGTCACCTGCTTAAAGAACCAGTTATCACCCTGTGACAGTCACCTGCCTAAAGAACCAGTTAACACCCTGTGACAGTTGCCTGGCTAAAGAACCGGTTATCATCCTGTGACAGTCGCCTGCCTAAAGAACCAGTTATCACCCTGTGACAGTCGCCTGCCTAAAGAACCAGTTATCACCCTGTGACAGTCGCCTGCCTAAAGAACCAGTTATCACCCTGTGACAGTCGCCTGCCTAAAGAACCAGTTATCACCCTGTGACAGTCGCCTGCCTAAAGAACCAGTTATCACCCTGTGACAGTCACCTGCCTAAAGAACCAGTTATCACCCTGTAACTGTCACCTGCCCAAAGAACCAGTTACCACCCTGTGACAGTCGCCTGCCTAAAGAACCCATTATCACCCTGTAACTGTCACCTGCCCAAAGAACCAGTTATCACCCTGTAACAGTCACCTGCCCAAAGAACCGGTTATCACCCTGTGACACTCACGTGCCCAAAGAACCAGTTATCACAGTGTGACAGTCACCTGCCTCAATAACCAGTCATCACTCTATGACACTCGTTTCAGTTGGTGTACTAATGGTTAACAACTACACAAGTCTTTTGTCTTGTCATAAGACGGGGATCTGGTAAAATCTCTGTCCGCTGTGCAGCATTTCAACATATTTGTACATTCAATTTGCTTGCAAATTCACAATTTGTAAAGAATTCGTGTCACTGAATCTGTAAAATGTCAACACTTAACAATATCAGTAATTATGCTGGACCAGCGCTCATGATTCTAAGTTTGCTAATGAATGGTAGTTCTCATGAAATAACTGGAAGGCTTCAATCTTCTCACCAAATTTAACGGCGACTCCATCGGCGCTTCCACAAGAGGCCGAGTGACTTCTCTGTTGTCCATATTTACAAGCTGAATCTTGTAAAAATCATATTACAATCAGCTTTATTTATCAATTTTGTTTGCTCTGGCGAAAATATAACTTGACCCGGAAGTAAATGTTGCATGCTAGTAGCACGGAGGCGTCTCAAAATTTTTGGATTGTGCTATTCAGTCGTCGGTGAGCAAGGGGAATTTGACGTTGAAAAAAAAAAAACAAAAACACAAAACAAAACAAAAACAAAGTAGTAAAACATTAACAAGAAATATAGAAAACACAAGAACTAGACAAAAATATGACTGATCATATAACAAGAAAAAGCAATAAAATTTAAAAAGCAAAATGCACTTGGACTAAAAGTTTGAATACTAAAAATGAGCTAAAACGGGCATGAATCAATATGGCGGGTTGAGCTGTGAAAGAGATATATAGAAATAATAAAGATAGAACCAACATTATTTATCTTGGCAGTAGACTGGTTAATGAAGGAGGCAACATCAGACAAACGCAGAGGATTACAATGGACCCTTAACACAGTGCTGGAGGACCTTGACTTTGCGGACGACATTTGTCTATTATCAAGCAGTCACAAAGATATGCAAGATAAAATAAACAAGTTAACCCAGAATGCAAACAACATAGGACTAAAGATCAACGTAGGAAAGACAAAGTTAATGAAGCAAAATGTGAACAACAGAAATGTACTCAGAGTAGATAACAAGTTAGTGGAGGAGGTCAACGAATTTGTATACCTTGGCAGCAGAGTAGTAGAAAATGGAGACAGCACAGAGGACATCAACAGCAGACTTACTAGAGCAAAACAGGCTTTTGCAATGCTACAGAATATATGGAAATCAAATAAACTAAGCATAAATATGAAAATCAGGATATTTAAGAGTAATGTTCTAAGTGTACTACTCTATGGAAGTGAATGCTGGAAAATCACCAAAACCATAGAAAACAAGTTGAATTCTTTCCAGACTAAATGTTTACGTAGAATTAAAAAAATATTTTGGCCAAACACCATAAGAAATAACATCTTATTGGCAGAAATGCAGATGAAACCACTGACAACAATTATTGAGGAAAGACGCTGGCGATGGTTGGGACATGTGCTCCGAATGACTGACAACTCACTACCAAAAATAGCAATAAGATGGACACCACAGGGGAGCAGAAGTAAGGGTAGACCAAAAGAGACATGGAGAAGAACAACAGAAAGGATGTTGAGCAATAGAGGGCTCACCTGGGCAAGAGCAGAAAAAAAGGCGAAGGACAGGCATTTGTGGAAAACCCTTGCGGAAGCCCCATGTGCCCTGGGCACTTAAGGTTCAGAGAGAGAATAAAGATAGAGCTGAAGATTCTTTGTAGCCAACCTTCATTGTGAATGTGGCACATGATGGACTTTAAAAAATAACAATAAAATGATGTAGCACTGCACTTAATTAATCCGATCATCTTTTCTAACTTTGAACGTGAGCGCTCGAGCTGGGGAAGAGGGAAGGGGGGGGGGCAGGGGAACCGAAGATTTAAATAAAAAATGTAACCCCAAATTTGTATCAGTAGGTTAAGTTTATAAGTTTACTCACAAATGTGTCATCGGCCCTAATTGTACGTCTCTAACAGAACAGAGTGAACTTTCTTCTAAGTGCCGTGCCGCGTTGCGTAAGCGATCATTTCTCTCCACAATTCCCTGTCTTTAGACTTGATTATGAGATTCCCTGGTGACTTTCTTCCTAGCCACATTGACAGTCCATCCAGTAACTTCTGTCTTTCACTTTCTCTTCTTCCCTCAGTTTTTCCAGTTGCCACAATGTATTCAAATTTTCCTCTTTTCAGAAAATGTCCTACAAATCTCGTTTGTCTGCCTCTGATCTTTGCTATGATTTTCTTTTTAGCTCCAGCCTCTCTTAAGACTTCTTCGTTGGTTTTCTTAGCTGTCCATGGTACCTTCAACATCCTTCTTATGAAACACATTTCCATGGCCTCCATTTCTCTCTGTACTCTCTTATTCATAGACCATGTTTCACACCAATAAAAAAGAATTGGCTCAATGTAACATTTAAGTACTCGGAATCTTGTTTCCATTGATATGGATCTGTTGCACAAGATGTGTCTCATTTTCTGGAATGCTGACTTGGCCTGAGCACGTTTGCTTTTTATTTCGTTGTGATATTTCCTATCAGTTGTTATAATCGTTCCTAAGTATTTGAATCTATCAACTTGTTTCAGATTTGTGCCATCGATGTTAATGCTACATTTGGTGGTATTTTTTCTTTGAGACGATCATCACTTCAGTCTTCTTTTTGTTCAGGCTGAGACCTTCATTTTTACTTTCACGAACCATGATGTCCAGAAAAGCCTGTAGTTTCCTTTCACTTTTAGCAAACAGAACTGTGTTGTCTGCATATCTTAAGTTGTTAAGTTTGTACCCGCCAATTGATATTCCTGGCATGTTCCCTATATTTCTCATTATGCTTTCGCTGTACAAGCAGAAGAGGTCAGGAAATAAAACACACCCTTGTTTCACTCCCAATTTTATGTCTTGGAATACTCCTATTTGGTTCTCAACCTTCATTGCTGCTGATTGCTGCCAATATATGTTTTTGATGAGTTTCAGATCTTTCCCATTTATACTGATGTCTTCCAGCATTCTTATAATTTCTGTGTGTCTCACTTTATCGAATGCTTTGTCCATAAAGCATAAGTATAGGTCAGTCTTTGTTTCTATTGAGAACTTCATCAATGTTTTCATTATATATATATATTATATATATATATATAATATATATATATATATATATATATTATATATATATATATATATATATATAAGCTATCAATAGTGACAACATGAGACAACTACAGAAAATGTTTAACAAGATTTGGAAAGAAGAAAAGGTCCCTTCTAATTGGAAGAAAGGAATCATTGTTAAAATACCAAAAAAAGGGCAACCTTAGTGACTGTAACAACTGGAGAAGAGTAACCTTAATATCAGTTGTGTCAAAGGTGTTTTGCAAGGTCATTCTGAATAGACTCAAAGATATAGTGGATGCTGCAATGAGAGAAGAACAAGCAGGATTTCGAAAAGGGAGAAGCTGTCTCGACCAGATCTTTACTCTCAGAATAATACTTGAAGAACATATTGAAAAGCAGAAACCATTAATACTGAACTTCATAGATTTTAAAAAGGTATTTGATAGCATACACAGAGATTCATTATGGAGAATTTTATTTCTATATGGAATACCATCTAGAATTGTCAACATCAGTAAGGACTTATACAATGGATATATTTGTGCAGTCAAGACAGAAGAAGGGATGATAGAATGGTTCCAGATTGAAACAGGCGTGAAACAAGGATGTATACTGTCTCCTTTACTTTTTGGATTACAATAGACTTCATAATGAAAAAATGCTGCACATGTAACACAGGTATTGACTGGGTACATGGGACCCAACTAGAAGATCTTGATTTTGCTGATGACATAACTCTTATCAGTAATAATGTGAATTCAATGCAAGAAAAAACAGATAGCCTGTCTTCACTGGCTCGCAAAATAGGACTTGAAATTAACAAGGACAAAACAAAAATAATGAAAATTCCTCTCAATCAAAATGGAAAAATACACATAGAAGGGACAGATATTGAAGAAGTCAATCAATTTGCATACCTTGGCAGCTACATAGACCAGGATGGTGACACTAGAAAGGAAGTTAGGATCAGAATTGCAAAAGCAGCATCAATCTTCAAGAGCCTTGAGAACATATGGAATTCGAAAGTTATAAGCACAAAAACCAAGTTAAGACTATTCAATTCAAATGTAATATCCACCCTCATTTATGCATGCGAAAGCTGGAAAACAACTAAAGAAATTAGACTCTTTTGAAAACAAATGCCTAAGGAAAATACTCAGCATCAAGTGGAATGAATTCAAGAACAATGCAGAGATAAGACAGATGACTGAACAACAACCAGTCTCATGGGTGATCAGGAAAAGGAGATGGACATATGTTGGTCACGTGATGAGAAGAAATGATCAGAGAATCCCAAAAACAAGCTATCAAGTGGAACACAACAGGCCGAAGAAAAAGAGGCAGACCGCGTGAAACTCTGAAGAGGACATTATTAAGAGAGGCAAATTAACAGACATAAAATCCTTTGATGAGGTTGAAAGACTCGCCGAAGACAGGAAAAATTGGTGAACTACTTTGCGAGCCCTATGTGACGTTTAACGGCACGGGAAGGATATAATATATATATATATATATATATATATATATATATATATATATATATATATATATATATATATGCGTGTGTGTGTGTGAGAGAGAGAGAGAGAGTGAGAGATTACTTGTGCCTTTTCCTTCGACGAAGCCACACTGTTCTTCAGCGATTTCTGGTTTTATTTTGCTCCTGACTCTTCTCATGATAATGCGAAGCAGGATTTTGGTAACATGGCTCATAAAACTAATGATTTGATCGTCTTCACATTCAACCGAACCTTGTTTCTTTGTAGGGCAATAAGAACTTATTGCAGAAGGTCTGATGGGACATAGTTACTGTTATAAATGTTATTCAGCAACCTGGTAATTATTTCTATGCCAAGCTCTCCTAGTGCTTCTAATTCTTCCTTGATGATTTTATCTGGTCCTTGTGCTTTGTTGTTCTTCATGTGTTTGATGGCTTCTTCCATTTCTGCTTTTAATATGGGAGGCCCTTCATTATTATTTCGTATATCTATTTCGCTTCTATTATCCTCACAGAGTTCTCTAATGTACTCGCTCCATCTTGCCATTATTTCATCTTTGTCCATTATTGTATACCCCTCCTTTGACTTCAGGCAACCAGTCTTGTGGTATGTCCTTTTGTTTGTTAACTCCTTTATTTGTTTGTACATATCTCGTGCGTTTTAATGATGGTGTGTCTCTATTTCACTACATTTCTTATTTAGAGACTCCTTTTTAGCTTTATTGCACTTGTGTCTTATTTATTTATTTATTTTATAATTTTCATCTTTATCTTCCTTAAGACTTCTTCTCCGATCAATCTGTTGCAAAATTTCTTCTGTCATCCATTCCTGTTTAACATGTCTTTTATTTGGAGGTAGGATTTCGATAGATGTTTGGTGAACAGTCTTTAAGCATATTCCAATGTTCATCAATCGTTTCAATCTTCTTTATAGCATTATATCTATTATGTAGTATGATATATACTTATGTACTTTCTTCACAACAGCAACATTTCCACTAAGATTCCACCTTGTAAGGGTCCACATTCTGGCTATATCCGATCGTGCGGCCATCAAAGTTAAGAATACAGGACAATATGAAACACATGTTTAAAATAGGGGACATTTAGACCTCCTGACTTAATAACATGTATCCTTAAAATGGGAACTGTTTCGTATAGCATATTCACAGAAACTGAGAAGGGAGGTAATTGCATGGGTAATGGCCCGATGGTCACATCTTTGTATGTTATATAAGAGTAATATCCCCTGCAAAGTTTGTTCTAAATGTCTGAACTACTTTCGCCTTTCCTCGAGTTCATGACTGATAAGTGTATCCACCATGACTTGATCCCAAAATTTCTCAGCAAAATGTCTAGTGGAAAAAAATTAAAGATAACAAAATAACTCCGAAACAACATCGACGCGGAAATAAAAGACTAATTCTCTTTCACTTTAAATCAGCGATTCTTTACTTGTGACCCTTGAACCCACAGGGTCTACGGAAAGAATATAGGGTCCACAGACTAAAAAAATGGATTATCTTGAAAAAAAATGTTAGCATTATCTGGGTCTGTTTATTGCATTATTTTCATTAAATTTAACCTAGAATTATTCCTTAATGATTTGCAAGCATCTTCACTTTCATACGTGTACCAGCTAACTGACCCTGTTAGACAAACATGTCCCCATGAAAGAGGTGAGAGTAAAACACCAGGCGAAGTCACCTTGGATAACACCTGAAATATTACATGCCATGAGAGGACTTTAGGACCTGCCGTTCAATCAGAAAAAAAAAGCTCAATACTTATAATAAGACAAGAGAAAAAAAAGAATACTTTAAGAATTCAGTACATAATAAATCAGACAGTAAATCAATTTGGAAAGCCATAAATACCCTATCATATAATTTGATATCAAGGAATTTGACTTTCAAGGCAGCAATCATGCACACACTAGCGCACAAATCAGCCCTCATTTCAGAGAAGAAATCAATGTTCTTAAATCGTCAATACCAGCTACAGTATGCGGCATACATGAATTACAAACATTTCATGACAGCAGATGTATTGAATTTACGTAGTTACACGTTTCATTCTTAACAGTTAGTGAAGTTTACAGTTATCTTTTACCCTTAAAAAAGAACAATACAGCTGGACTTGATGATATTAGTAATAAGATCTTACGTTATGCTGCATCTGTCATTTAACATACACCAACATACAGTTACAATCATTGCATTGCAAAATGTTATTTCCCCGAGGCTTTTAAAACCGCTAAAGTATATCCTCGCTTTAAATCTGGCTCATCTAACAATCTTACCAACTATAGACCAATATCCATATTATCGTCATTATCAAAACCACTCGAAAAGCACATACATAATATAACTCTACGACACATGCAAGAGAACAATTTACTCATAGACAGTCAGTCAGGCTTTAGACCCAATCATTCCTGCCACACAGCTCTCACCAAAATGACAGAAAACTGGTTAGCAGACATAAATGACGACAGACTATGTGGCGCCATCTTTGTCGACTTTAAAAAGGCATTTGACTTGATTGAACATGATATTCTTGTTAAAAAAAGACTTATAGACTGCATTCTGACCCAATAAAATTAATTGCATCATTTATTTCAGACAGACAACAGGTAGTATTCTTCAACAATTCTCTATCAAACTCTACTACAGTTGACACTGGTGTTCCGCAAGGTTCTATTCTAGGCCCGTTGCTCTTTGCTATCTGTATCAATGATCTTCCACTTCATCTTAAACACTCTTCTTGTGACCTTTTTGCCGATGATTGCACAGTCTACACACGAGACTAGGATTGTATTAACTTAGAATCAACTCTTCAGGTCGAGTTAAACAATCTAATTAAATGGAGCAACAACAATGTCATGAATACAAATACTGATAAAATAAAATCAGTGTTCATAACAAAAAGACAGAAGCTACAAAATGCGACAAAAACAACACTTCGGCTCCCTACGGAAACACCACAGACGGAAAACATTAGCGAGCACAAAACATTAGGTCTTATTATTGACCAAATCTGACCTGGAACTCTCGTGTGCAAGGTCTAACAAAACTCATCGCGTAAAAAGCATACCATTTAGCCAAAATTAAACACTTCCTCGATCAAGACACAAGGAAGACATACTACATATCACATATACAAACACATTTAGACTATTGCTCAACAATCTGGGATGGTTGCTCAGTGTCAAATATAAAGAGGCTTTACTCACTTCAAAGCACTCGTCTAGCAACCAAATGGTCGAGGGTTCAAATCCCCAGCTGAGCGGGATTTTTTTTCCGACCAATACGGCCCTGAGGTCGACCCAGCCTCGTAAAATGGGTACCAGAGAAAATCTGGGAAGTAAAGGCAGCGAGGAAAGGAACTGGTCACCCTACCTCATACGCTGATGACCCAGCATAATGAGGTCTCTAACGCTTCACCCCCTACGGCATTTGAAATGCTATGGGACTATCTTTTACTCACTTCAAAAGCGAGCAGTATAACTTATTAGTGACAAAGATCAAGCACAAGCAACTAATCAGCACAAACAATTCAAAATACTGCCTCTTAAGGACAGATTTCTCTTTAACAAGGCCAAGTTTGTACATCAAATTCTTTCACAGCATGCTCCGCCTTAGCTATGGAACATGTTTAGATTTAGCCCAAAGTGTAGCCAACGCTTAAACAACATATGTCTTCCAAAACCTAGACTTTATCTTTACAAGAAAAACTTTAGTTATTCTGCTGCTCATCTTTGGAATACCCTCCTGTCCTAAATAAAAAAAAAATTATACTCCTTCCTACAACTACAAACTCTTCCAATATCTAATCGATGTCGTTTACATGACTCCATGACTCACAAAAGGTATTTTAGACTGCTCTTACAGACACCGAACTCGGTCAGTTGTTTATTATGAAGAGAACCAATTTTCTGTTTGGTAGATAGTCATTTATATATGTATGTAGTTACTTTATGTAGTGAGTGCATGGATAAGAGTGAAATGTGAATGTTATACTTTAATTTTATTTTATGTCTCTCAGCTTTCCAATGTTAGTTATGCTGGTTATATGAGCAGAATATTTGTAGAATGTTTGGAACAGAGTGAAAGTTGTATGATAAAGAGCAGAATGTCAGACGGGCCTGCGTGCCCAATTCTTAACCCTTTGTAAATAAAGATCTGTCATTCAATCACTCAAGCAATCACTATTTTGGTGTTATTGACCCAGAAAGACACTGACTACAACTGATGAGACAGCTTCTACAAGGACTAAGGACGCCAACGACTGAATATCTGTGCTGGGATATGTTGGTGCAGAAGTCACATATAACTGTAAACTTAATGTGACAGGCCAAAGCGTGCATCCTCTTAGTTTTAAAGGAATGAATTTCTTACCAGTCCATTATTGCGCTAATAATAATCTTCAGGGAGATTTTCTCACTGGTTTCACAACAGGCCTGTTGTGGCAGCAGCTCATGCACACTGCAGGGAAGATGGACTAGATAACGACTGCAAGACTTTGTTGTTCCTTGACACGCTCCGGTATAAAAAATAATATTTATTCCACGAAGTTCCTCTCAAAATGTGACTTAATAAACTCAGCCATGTGACCTGGGTATCCTTAGATCTTTGGGGAGTAAATTTAGGGACACTTTCTTGACGTGAATGCCTGCGGACATGAACAGATGGGCGTGTAAGGTTTTAAAAAGGAGTTTATCATGAAGGACGTCGAACACGAATTTGCCAACGCTTGGAACACAATGAACAGTTTTTTTTAAATACATAAACAGGAAACAACGAGGCTTTCGTACGGTAAAGTAAGAGAACAGAATCTTGTAGGATCAGACTTTGAAGAAAACAATTTGTAGACAAAGCGCTTTAGAGAGACGTGAGAGTAAGCAATATCACAAGCTCACTAATGAACTATAAACGCTGTTCTCTCCTGGCTAGACGGCTGCTCGTCCTACCGGAGTCCGTGGTTCGAATCCCAGGTAATTCTCTTGCCATTTTTCTTTCTGTCACGTCTCACTGAAGTGCTTTGTCTACGATTTTTTTTAGGTGTAATCCTACAAAACTGTGTTCTCTTACTTTTGTAACACAATGATTGATGACACATCTACGCATGCGTGGTGTAACCTCTGTCCTGCAGCTACGTTCAATGACCTTGACGAACAAGGTGGTGACATTGAAAGATTTTGTGTGTCAACTGAGGATAAGACATTCATGTCTGACCTCCATACATCTTCAGAATCTGTCAGTACGCAGGAAGATGTGGATATTGGAGAGGTTTTTAACATCAATACTAGGGCTTCAGTTGTTCATTCACTGACTCATGCGAAATATCAGAAATGGGTCTGAATCGAGGTTCAAGGTGATCATGATAATAGTGACGATGAGAATGACGTTAACACAACACACATGGTGAAAAATGAAGGACTAGAGCAGCATACATACATAAGAGAACAAGAAAATCAAGCTGGTTTATAAAATCAAAGAAAAACTTCTAAGACAAAACAAACAAAAACTATTTTAATGAGACAGACTGTTCTAGGAGAAACATTTTTAAACGCCATCTTGCAGAAAGTCTCCTCTAACCTGAAGAATCCACTTCCTGGTCTCTCATCCGTCTCTGATGTTTCTTTTAAGAAGTACGTAAACCTTTTCATTTAAAAAATACGTCAAAGCTAGTGGAGACTTAGAGCCTGCTGTTGTTTCTTGCTGTTGATTGTTGTTGTTTGTTGCTGCTGTTTCTTGATGCTATTGTTTGTTGATGCTGTTGTTTGTAGCAGTTGTTTGATATTGTTGTTTGTTGATGCTGTTGTTTGTCGATGCTGTTGTTATTTGGTGTTGTTTGTTATTGCTGTTGTTTGTTGTTGCTGTTATTATTTGCTGTTGTTTGTTGCTGCTGTATGATGCTCTTGTTTGTTGTTGGTGTTGTTGTGGCTATTATCTGATGCTGTTGTTTGTTGTTGTTGTTGTCTGATGCTGTTTTTGTTGTTGCTGTTGTTTGTTGCTGCTGTCTGATGCTGCTGTTTGTTGTTACTGTTGTTTGTTGTTGCTGTTGTTTGTAGCGGCTGTTTGATGTTGTTGTTATTTGCTGTTGTTAGTTGCTGTTGTTTGCTGTTGTTTGTTGTAGCTGTTGTTAGTTTTTGTTGTTATTTGTTGTTGCTGTTGTTTGTTGCTGTTGTTTGTTGTAGCCGTTGCTTGTTGCTGTTGCATGATGTTGTTGTTTGTTGTTGCTGTTGTATGATGCTGTTGTTTGTTGTTGTAATTTGTTTGTGTTTATTATCTGATGCTGTTGTTTGTTGTTGCTGTTGTTTGTTGCTTTTGTCTGATGCTGTATTTTGTTGCTGCTGTTGTCTAATGCTGTTGTTTGTTGTTGCTGTTGTTTGTTGCTGTTGTCCGATTCTGTATTTTGTTGTTGCTGTTGTCTAATGCTGTTTTTTGTTGTTGCTGTTGTTTGTTGCTGTTGTCTGATGCTGCTGTTTGTTGTTACTATTGTTTGTTGTTGCTGTTGCTTGTAGCAGTTGTTCGATGTCGTTGTTATTTGCTGTTGTTTGTTGTTGCTGTTGTTATTTGTTGTTGTTTGTTGTAGCTGTTGTTTGTTGCTGTTGTTTTATTCTGTTGTTTGTTGCTGTTGTTTTATTCTGTTGTTAGTTGCTGTTGTTTGATTCTATTGTTAGTTGCTGTTGTTAATCGTTGTTGTTGTTAGTCGCTGTTGTTTTTTGCTGTTTCGTGATGCTGTTTTTTAGTTGCTGTTGTTTGTTGCTGTTTTTTATTTTGTCATTAGTTGCTGTTGTTTGATTCTGTTCTTAGTTATTGTTGTTAGATGTTTTTGTTTGGTGTTGCTGTTGTTAGCTGCTGTTTTATGTTTCCATTGTTTGTTGCTGCTGTTTGTTGCTGTTGTTATTTAATGTTCTTTGTTGCTGTTGTTTATTGTTTCTGTCGTTTGTTGCTGTTGTTTGATTCTATTGTTAGTTGTTGTTGTTAGATGCTTTTGTTTGTTGTTGCTGTTATTTGTTGCTGTTGTTTGATGCTGTTGTTTGATTCTGTTGTTAGTTGCTGATGTTAATTGTTGTTTTTTGCTTTTGCTGTTGTTTGATTCTATTTTTCGATGTTGTTGTTACTTTCTGTTGTTATTTGCTGTTGTTTGTTGTTGCTGCTGTTTGTTACCGTTTCTTGATGTTGTTTTTAGTTGCTGTTGTCTGTTGTTGCTGTTGTGTTGTTTTTGCTGTTTTTTTTTTGTTGCTGCTCTTCATTGCTATTGTTAGCTGCTGTTGTTTGTTGCTGTTGTTTAACAGCTGATACGAGTATTCTGATGATGTTGCTGTGCTTCTTAATTACCATGTACACATTTTTTTCGCCATATTAAGGGTGTGTTATATTTTTTACCGTTAAGTTTTTATGCGTGAGTAAGCGTACAAGTGCAAGAAAATGATTCTTTATTGGTAGCATATAAATTCATAGTCAGAAATGATGATGATGCCACATATAAATTCATAATCAGAAACGATGAGGATGCCACATATAAATTAATAATCAGAAATGATGATAATGCCACAAATAAATTAATAATCCGAAATGAATATGATGCCACATATAAATTAATGATCAGAAATTATGATAATGCCACACATAAATTAATAGTGGGAAATGAATATGATGCCACATATAAATTCATGATCAGAAATGATGATAATGCCACACATAAATTAATAATCCGAAATGAATATGATGCCACATATAAATTAATGATCAGAAATTATGATAATGCCACACATAAATTAATAGTCGGAAATGAATATGATGCCACATATAAATTCATGATCAGAAATGATGATAATGCCACACATAAATTAATAGTCGGAAATGAATATGATGCCACATATAAATTCAGAAATGATGATGATGCCACGCAACCACAGATTTTCCACAAGGTTAGCTGAGATAGAGATATCTTTGCTTTATGATGGTTAAGTGTGTACAGACTTGTTTTCTTGCAAAAAATTATCCAATATGTGAAACGTTACCTTCAGTGTGTGTCTAAGGAGAATATGAAAAATAAATCAGTTTCATGTTTTGACTTGTGTTCTGTCCCCAAAATATCTTATTATGTTTATACAAATATTCCAAAAACCCAGAACAAAAAATCAGAAATCTGAACCACTTCTGGTTCAAAGCGTCCCGGATAAAGATTACGGGACCTGTATTATTATGTTCCTTTATTATCTCTTTCAGCCTGGACAAAAAAGTTACAGAATTTTGCTAACTGACCATGTGGACGCGTCCATTATTATAGCAGAAGAAAAATGCACAAATCGATCAAGAGTTCTAACTGCAGGATTTCTGCAGGCATACGGGACAATGACATAGTCACTGACGACCGAATATCAACTAACTGCCTGGAACTTGATGATCAAAGATATGGAAATGCTTCCCGTATTAAATGCAAATTGTATTGCAAACTGAGAATCAGGAATTATCTACAAATCCCTTGCTGAGTCACACCAGAATAAAAGCTCTGTGGCTATCTCGACCTCTTTGTTCTGGGATCCGCAAGTTTACATTATGGCTTTACTCTGATAAAAAAAAAAAGACTTCTGTTATTTTGTGGACGACAAACCAGTGGTCAAATAAATGCCTCACACACCTGACGAAGCTTCTGTCCCCTGGTGCCGCCCTCGTCACACAGCCAGGTGAGCTTTTCTGTGACAAAGTTAAAACAACCTGGGTCAAGCCGAGCAGATGATAACAATACATGTCAGACCCTGTATCCCATCTGTCACATTTTAGCCACGTGACTCGGCTGAAAAATAATATCTTATAACGCTCAGTATGTGACAGAACTAGCTCGGTCGTGACAGGAATAACTCGCGTGTGACAAAAATAGTTATTGTTGCAGAACTAGCTAACGTGTGCCAGAACTAGCTAACGTGTGACAGAACTAGCCAGTGAGTGACAGAACTAAGTCATGTGTGACAGAACTAGCTCGAGAGTGACAGAACTAATTCGTGTGTATAACTGTATTTATGACGTATATTTGATTTATATCAGAATATGAGAATTATTTGTTCAATATTTTGTCTCAACAGTTTGTCCTGTTTTTTTTAAAACTTGTACTAAAACAGCCTGATTAGATGTGAGAGCATGTTGTACAACCATTTTGTCTATATTTGTTATGATTTCAACAAAATGAAAACAAGAGTGTCAAAGAGGAAGGTAATTCTGATGCTTGTAAATTGTACCTTCCCACTTGACATCATGTCATTCATATGTCTCCAACACGTCCATTTGACATAATACATCTTTTTCCAACATCTCGCTTGACATAATGCGTCTGCCCCCAGCATCAGAATTAATAAAGACGGGAAATAACAACACATAATAATCATTACACAAGGACATATTCCTCTCAGCTAAGCCACATGTGCTGTCTGCCGGCAGAATCTACAATCTTATTTACGTGCCAGCAGAATCTACAATCTTATCTATGTGCCAGCAAAATCTACAATCTTATCTACGTGCCAGCAGAATCTACAATCTTATCTACGTGCCAGCAGAATCTACAATCTTATCTACGTGCCAGCAGAATCTACAATCTTATCTACGTGCCAGCAAAATCTACAATCTTATCTACGTGCCAGCAGAATCTACAATCTTATCTACGTGCCAGCAGAATCTACAATCTTATCTACGTGCCAGCAGAATCTACAATCTTATCTACGTGCCAGCAGAATCTACAATCTTATCTACGTGCCAGCAGAATCTACAGCCACGAGCAACTTGGTGTGGCTCGCCTTGCAGGTCGCAGGAAACTACAAGCACGAGGCCAGGAAGACATCTGAACTTGGTCAGTTTCTTAACCCGTCTTTTCCTGTTATCTTGCAGGCTGTCATCTCCAACAACGTCACGGATGACGATATCATCTGGGTTCAAAATCTTCCAACATGCAGCTCCGACAAGTTGATTCACATTCATAAATATCTGACATACAGTTTACGTGAACATGAATGGACAATCAGACTTGTTTTCTTGCGTGACTCTGGGCAAAGTAATCCAGAAATTCTCTAATTAGGATAAAAAAAAGAATACCGAACTTAATACAGCGTGACAAAACAACAAAATATTTGCAGCTGATAAAAACCTGAAGGGATATATATATCTGAAGGAAAGCACATGGGGGTTAGAAATGGACTTCATGATAATGTCTGGATGATAGCAGGGAAAGCATTCCCAAAAGGGAAATCTTTCTCCTATATTTAGCTCTGGATGTTTTCAGCGCTCTGATCACAGGCTTACAAAGAGAGATCTCAACTGTTAAAGCAATGGGAATTCTTATCTTCTCCTTTGAAGAAAAGGTTTCGTTTCATCTCAAAGACTAGATTTCCCGTATTTATGGAGTTTAGTTTTCTTGTTTAAAATAAACTGCTTGGTTACATGATCTTTCAGTTTTTAACATTTTACGTCTGGGTTTAAAAAAAATACTATTTGATTATTAGGAATGAAAAGCTGTTTGATTTTCATGCCAGTACAGCTGTATGACTACAAGCTGTAACTACTAATCATGTCACTGCTGCTAAGTGATGAAAAGGTATAAACGAGTGGCTATCGAATTTTTTTTTTGTGCTGTCCCCTTGCCTCTAAGATCACATTCCTAGCTCCCCTCTATCTTCAAGATCACATCCCTAGCTCCCCTCTATCTTCAAGACCACATCCCTAGCTCTCCTCTATCTCCCAGGCCACATATCCTGCTCCCTTCTATCTTCCAGGCCACATATCTTGCTCCCCTCTACCACTCAAACCACATCTTTGCTCCCCTCTGTCTCCCAAACGATATCCCTATCTCCCAGACCACATCCCTTGCTCCTTTGTATCTCCCAGACCACATCCCTAGCTCCCCTCTATCTCCCAGATCACATCACTTGCTCCCCTCTATCTCTCAGACCACATTCCTTTCTCTCCTCTATCTCCCAGACCACATCCCTAGCTCCCCTCTATCTCCTAGACCATATCCCTAGCTCCCCTCTATCTCCCAGGCCACATTCCTTGCTCCCCTCTATCTCCCAAACCACATTCCTCTCTCTCTCTCTCTCTCTCTCTCTCTTTCTCCGTGAACCTTAAGTCCGAAGGCACATGGACTTCCGCAAGGATTTTCCACAAATGCCTGTCCCTTGACTTTTTTAAGCTCTTGCCCAAGTAAGCCCTCTATTGCTCAACATCCTTTCTGTTGTTCTTCTTCACGTCTCCTTTGGTCTACCCTTACTTCTGTTCCCCTGTGGTTTCCATCTTATTGATATTTTTGGTAGTGAGTCGTCAGTCATTCGGAGCACATGTCCCAATCATCATCAGCGTCTTTCCTCAATAATTGTTGTCAGCGACTTCATCTGCATTTCTGCCAACGAGATGTTATTTCTTATGATGTTTGGGCAAAATATTTTTCGAATTCCTCGTAAACGTTTAGTCTGGAAAGAATTCAGCTTGTTTTCTATTGTTTTGGTTATTTTCCAGCATTCATTTCCATAGAGTAGTACACTTAGAACATTGCTCTTAAATATCCTGAGGTTCGTCTTCTTGCTTAGTCTCAGGCCACATCCCTAGCGCCCCATCTATCTCTTGGGCCACATCCATAGCGCCCTTCTATCTTCCAGGCCACATCCCTGGCGCCCTTCTGTCTTCCAGGCCACATCCCCAGCGCCCTTATATCTTCCAGGCCACATCCCCAGCGCCCTTATATCTTCCAGGCCACATCCCCAGCGCCCTTATATCTTCCAGGCCACATCCCCAGCGCCCTTATATCTTCCAGGCCACATCCCCAGCGCCCTTATATCTTCCAGGCCACATCCCCAGCGCCCTTATATCTTCCAGGCCACATCCCCAGCGCCCTTATATCTTCCAGGCCACATCCCCAGCGCCCTTATATCTTCCAGGCCACATCCCTAGCGCCCTTTATCTTCCAGGCCACACCCCTAGCGCCCTTATATCTTCCAGGCCACATCCCTAGCGCCCTTTATCTTCCAGGCCACACCCCTAGCGCCCTTATATCTTCCAGACCACATCCCTATCGGCCTTCTATCTTTCAGGTCACATCCCTAGCGCCCTTATATCTTTCAGACCACATCCCTATCGGCCTTTTATCTTTCAGGTCACATCCCTAGCGCCTTTATATCTTTCAGACCACATCCCTGGAGCCCTTCTATCTTCCAGGCCACATTCCTAGCAGCCTTCTATCTTTGAGGCCACATCTCTAGCGCCATTCTATCTTTGAGGCCACATCTCTAGCGCCCTTCTATCTTTGAGGCCACATCTCTAGCGCCCTTCTATCTTTGAGGCCACATCTCTAGCGCCCTTATATCTTTCAGACCACATCCCTGAAGCCCTTCTATCTTCCAGGCCATAGACCTAGCACCTTCAGTCACTTTTTTCATGGAACTAATTCTCAAGTCCTCCGCTTTTCATTTTCCCTTCACTGCCTCTTTGGGCCTTCACAACGTCCAGGTGAGGGTGGTAGTGGGAGGGTAGGGGTGGTGGTGGTGGTGAGTGGCAGGGCAGTACCAGCCACTCTTGGAACTACTTCTGTACAATAATCATGCTATAACTGCTACATTATTACAACCTGTACAATAATCATACCATAACTACTACATGATTACAACATGTAAACTGATCACACTATAATATTAGATAACTAAAGAATGAAAGTAGTAAGTCTAGAAACTGACATTACAGCTAGGGCATACCGGTCGAGGACAGCGGAGACGAAAATATGGCGATGAGATAATGAAGAACAACTGTCAGGAGAAGAAGACACAAATATCTACCATCTCAAGACACAGATATCTACCATCTCAAGACACAAATATCTACCATCTCAAGACACAAATATCTACCATCTCAAGACGCAAATATCTACCATCTCAAGACACAAATATCTACCATCTCAAGACACAAATATCTACCATCTCAAGACACAAATATCTACCATCTCAAGACACAAATATCTAGCATCTCATCAAAATAGAGAAAATATACAAATTATATAGTAGAAAAAAAATCTGTAGCTACTGAAGAACTGAGGGAGTACAAATATATTACAAGAAACCAGACTGGATTTAGGACAAGAAGAAGTTGACGAGTAGAGTTTTGTGTAAGCATTTACAAACACATGACCACTGCTACAAAAATTATGAGAAACATGAACATTAAAAGGTTATAAGGGAAAGTTTTCTACTCAAGTGTCCATAACAGAGAATTGCCAGGAAACAGCGGGCAGTTGTTACTGGCAAAAACATAGTGATATATGGGCCACGATGTTCCCCAACATATAAGAAATTCAAATGAAGACGGCTCCTGCCTCATTTCACAATGTTTACCATAAATTAGCAAATCAGAATATTATCTTGGGAGGTTCCCGTATGACCATAGAAAGGTCGAGTAACGGGAATCCGTGATTAAACCTCGACCAACTTTGGATCGAATAATTGGTACCAGCGTTTGATTGGTCAATAAATGTGGGATTAACTTTTGCCAGTGTCCGGAGGGAGGGAGAGAGAGAGAGAGAGAGAGAGAGAGAGAGAGAGAGAGAGAGAGAGGGGTTAGAAAAAAAGTAGCAAGAGTTAAAGTGGATCCTTTATTGTGGCCTGATCGTGTCAGACTGGACGCCTGTAGATCGCCTGTGGAAGCTCACATTCTTGAATTTGACAAAATATATAATAGTCCCAGTGACATTAATATTGATTCAGCTTTCAATCCATGGAAACAATCATTTCTCAAAATTGATATTAATTATTATACTGTATTATTTATTTTATGCTACTGGCCAAAAAATGCTTAAGTACAGCCACCAAAGGCTGGAAAACAAAGTTTTGGCCAGGCCAGCCACACTGTCTTCATGGCAGTCCGAGCAAGACCACAGTCTGCCCTAGCAAGGAAAGGTGCTGAAGTCGAAGTTACCCAGCCAAAAGGCGCATCGCAAAAATCAGGGTAACACGCATTATTGCTAATGAAATGTCTCTATCTGCAGTTTTCAAACATGGTGCTCGCCCTGTGAAGACTAACCAGGCAGGTGCAGTGCCGGGCCCCCTGCCTCGATAGGGTCCACCCAGTGCTACTGGAGGTCCTCTCAGTTCGTCTTGTGGAGTCAGGAGACATGAGAGTAGAAAATGTATCCAAGAGACAGGACTGCAGATATAGACAGACAATGCGAACAAAGAAGAAGAAGAAGATTTATTTTATTTCTCATTTACGTGAGGAGACAGCGAGTGAAAGAAACAGAGAAGGAAGAGAGAGAGAGAGAGAGAGGAGAGAGAGAAAAGAGAAAGGAGAAGAGAGAGAGGAGAGAGAAATAAAAGAGAAAAGAGAGAGGAGAAGAGAAGAGAGAGAGAAGAGAGAGGAGAAGAGAAATAAAAGAAAAAAAGAGAGAGGAGAAGAGAGAGAGGAGAGAGAAATAAAAGAGAAAAGAGAGAGGAGAGAAGAGAGAGAGAAGAGAGAGAAAAGAGAGAGGAGAGAGAAATAAAAGAGAAAAGAGAGAGGAGAGAGAAGAGAGGAGAGAGAGAAAAGAGAGAGGAGAAGAGAAGAGAGAGAAAACAGAGAGGAGAAGAGAAGAGAGAGAGAGGAGAAGAGAGAGAAAAGAGAGAAGAAATAAAAGAGAAAAGAGAGAGGAGAAGAGAAGAGAGAGAGAAGAGAGAGAAAAGAGAGAGGAGAAGAGAAGAGAGAGGGAAGAGAGAGTAAAGAGAGGAGAAGAGAGAGAAAAGAGAGAGAAGAGAGAAATAAAACAGAAAAGAGAGAGGAGAAGAGAAGAGAGAGAAAAGAGAGAGGAGAAGAGAGATGGGAGAAAAGAGAGAGGAGAGAGAAGAGAGAAAAGAGAGAGAAAAGAGAGAGAGGAGAGAGAAAAGAGAGAGGAGAAGAGAGAGGAGAAGAAAGAGGAGAAGAGAGAGGAGAGAGAGAAAAGAGAGAGGAGAAGAGAGAGAGGAGAAAGAAAAGAGAGAGGAGAGAGAAGAGAGAGGGGAGAAGAGAGAGTGAGGAGAGAGAGAGAAAAGAGAAAGGAGAAGGAGAGAGAAAAGAGAAATAAAAGAGAAAAGAGAGAGGAGAGAGAAGAGAGAAAAAAAAGAGAGGAGAAGAGAGATGGGAGAGAGAGAAAAGAGAGAGAGAGGAGAGAGAAGAGAGAGATGGGAGAGAGAGAAAAGAGAGAGGAGAGATTGATTGATTGATTGATCTTTATTTCAAAAGGGTTAAGAATTGGGCACGCAGGCCCGTCTGACATTCTGCCCTTTATCATACATCTTTCATTCTATTCCAGATATTCTACAAATATGCTGTTCATATAACAAACATAACTAACATCGAAGCTGAGAGACATAAAATAAAATATAACATTTACGTTTCGCTCTTAAACATTCACTCAGTACAGAAGTAACTACATACATTATAAATGACTATCTACTAAACAAAATTTTCGGGACTATTCAGAAAACAATTAATTGTATTCGGTGTCTGTAAGAGCAGCTTAAGATAACTTTTAAGTTTTATAATTCATGGAGGCATGTAGTCGACATCAAATAGATATTGGGAAAGCTTGTAGTTGTAGGAAAGAGTATAATTTATATTTTTTATATAGGATGGGAGGGTATTCCAAAGATGAGCAGCAGAATAACTAAAGCTTTTCTTGTAAAGATCAAGTCTAGGTTTTAGAAGACATATGTTGCTCAAGCGTTGGCTAAATTTAAAGAAAGGGAGAGAAAGGGAGAAGAGAGAGAGGAGAGAGAGAGAAAAGAGAGAGGAGAAGAGAGAGGGGAGAGAGAAAAGAGAGAGGAGAAGAGAGAGGAGAAGAGAGGGAGAAGAGATAGGAGAAGAGAAAGGGGAAGAAAGAGAAGAGAGAGAAGAGAGGAGAAGAGAGAGAAGAGAGAGAAAAGAGAGGAAAAGAGAGAGGAGAAGAGAGAGAAGAGAGAGGAGAAAAGAGAGGAGAGAGAGAAGAGAGAGAGGAGAGAGAAAAGAGAGATAAAAAGAGAGAAGAGAGAGAAGAGAGAGAAAAGAGAGATAAAAAGAGAGAAGAGAGAGAGACTATACTTGCATCTGATTTTAACTATACTCAAGGGTGAAGACACTGTCCGATTTGGCGATCGGTAACCCATAGCTGACCCAGACCCTGTCCCACCTCTCAGTTGATACCCCCAGTAACAAGCCTAGCCTGGCTAATGGGGTAGGGATCACCATGGTCTCCATGGTAGTGGAGTCTACTAAAGAAGTACTGCACACCCCCCTGCTTTTTACCTGCACTCAGGGGCTGAAAAAATAGCTATCGTAGCCAGCTCCCAATCCGACACCATGTTATGTCTCAACATCTCCACTGCATCGGCTGCAATGCGCACCAGCTGACAGTTTCAGGGAGACTGAAGAAAGAAGAAGAAGAAGAAAAAGAAGAAGAAGAAGAAGAAGAAGAAGAAGAAGAAGCAGAAGAAGAAGAAGAAGAAGCAGAAGAAGAAGAAGAAGGAGATGAAAAAGATGAAGAAGAAGAAATATTATCTTTTGTATGTCCTATGTAATATCCTCTAGCCGTCTGTCAAGTTTCCGTCACACCAATCTCTATATTTCTTCTGGAATATTGGCACGTCACATCAATCTCTATATTTCTTCTGGAATACTGGCACGTCACATCAATCTCTATATTTCTTCTGGAATACTGGCACGTCACACTAATCTCTTGAATTCTTCTTCAATTCTAGCAAGCCACACAAATCTGCGGAATTCTTCTGGAACATTTGCAGTAAAGTTTCTTTCTATTCTCTCTCTCTTCTCTGTCTCTCTCCTTCTCTCTCCTCTCTCTCTCTCTCTCTCTCTCTCTCTCTCTCTCTCTCTCTTTTCACTAATTTCTCAGATTCTCAGTGATACTTAACAAAGTTTGTGAATGGCACGGCAGTAGAGGTGAGCAAAAATGACACAGTTAACACCAAGAAGAGTTTGAAATGATGAAGGTGCCATATTTGTGATAAATATTTACATAGGAGCTGACACAGAGAATGGAAACTTGGTGTATCACCCAAGTTTAACCTGGGAATCTATGTAACCGCTTCGTGGTCTCTTGTAATCTGGAAGGACAGAGAAAGCTCCAGACTTACTGAGAGCTCTGAGATAGTTTCCTTTCTGTCATCCACTTTCTGTGCCACGTCGATCCAGCGTCCTCAAATTTATCCCCAGTAAGACAACCCACTGGTCACACAGTCCTGGATTAACTGGGACGTTTTCATCTGATACTCCCTGTGTTGACAGAGAGGAAATCTGCCTCCAGCCTGCAGACCTGTAAAACTTGTCTCTCATTGATCGTGAGAATAAACCACCAGCTTCGTTTAAACTCTTTATGTAGTACCACAGTTCTTGATAATGAGAGCTGGGAGCTTGGTTGTAGCAAGACATAAGTGCTGTCTTGTTAGATAACAACGACATAATGTGTTGGGATGAAGAAGAAGAAAAAAACTTAACAGAAGTTCGGAACAGATTAACTAACACACAAACACACACAAAAATACACGCACAGACACTCACACAAACACACGCGCGCGAGATCATCGATCTAGTTTCCAGGTCTAGAGTATCAGAAATGATCACGACGCCTATTTCCAGCAGAATCTTTCATGACTTTTTAAAACCTTTATTGTGGAGCGTGCTAAGAAGGCTGACTTGACATCTGCCTGGGATGATTCCGATTTATCTTATCCTGCACATCTCGTGATATTAAGAAAGGTACAGCAGTGTGTCTTATCCTGCACATCTCGTGATATTAAGAAAGGTACAGCAGTGTGTCTTATCCTGCATATTTCGTGATATTATGAAAGGTACAGCAATGTTCCTATTATTAATTCTTACTCGGAAGTCGAGAAAAAATAATCAGACCGTAGTGTGTTTGTGTGTGTGCGCGCGTGGGTGTGTATTTGTCTGTCTGCTGCCCAAACGCTGCAGTTGACAAGCATTTGTGGCTAGCTACGGTGTCTTACACGTTGCCATGTCTGATATCTGGCTGCCTTCATTCTTGTGTAAGAAACTCTTTGGATCTGGTTCGTCTGACCTTATTTTGGTCAAGTACTCTAACTATTTTAGCCGAGGACTAGTTTTATCTGTTTGTCACTTAATCTGTCTCCGAGTCTTATTACCAGTTTTCATGTAAAGAGCCGGAACCATGTTTAGCTTGTGATCACTCTTGAATTTCTTCCTGCAGATTTACGTTGTAGTCACTGTCTGTTTGTGGTGTCACTGATTTCTTGTATAACTGTTTCTAGATAAAGCACTGAGACTTCGTTTTCTCTGTTCTGTGTTTCACAGTTCTCCCAATTTCTTTTAAGATGTATAAACTAGGAAAAACTAGGAACAGCTTTATTACTTAACGAGTCAAAAGTTGTGACGTTTCGGTGTGAACCTTAATCTTACAAAAACACACAGGACGAAGAAATAGAGAGAGGAAATCAAGTGTAAATTCACACGAATGCTATGTTAAAAAATATGAATGGAAAAACTATAATAAAATAAAAATAAAATGAAAGGAGCACTTAACTGTGGCTTGCAAGAGACTTGCTCAGACATGCGCATTGTGGACTGTAGAGAATATTTAAATGGCGACTTGTAATGTGTGATAGCTGGGTCGTAAATGGGGATGGAGTATGTAAACGGGAGAAAGAGTGATACAATGGTAATCTAGCCGTGAGAAGATGGAATAGATGATTGTAGCTTGTAAAAGAAGAGGAAGTAGAAGACTTATAACACACTGCAAACGACAATAGACCAGATACGGAAAATGATTTTGTATTAATAATGGGGGATTTTAATGCAAAGATTGGTACAGAAAGAGCAGAAGGTGAAGGACATGTTGTAGGGAAATTTAGCATAGGACATAGAAATGAGGCAGGAGACAGTCTAATGGCGTTTTGCATGGAAAATCAGCTAATGATCGCTAACACACTTTTTAAACAACATCCAAGAAGACTTTACACATGGACATCACCTGATGGGAAAACCAAGAATCAAATAGAATACATTTTAGTGCAAAGAAGGTGGAGATCAAGTATAACATCAGCAAAAACTTTACCCGATGCTGATTGTGACACGGACCATGAGTTATTAATAGCAGACATGAAGATAAAGATAAAAAAGACAGTTACAGGATCAAGACCAGTCCGCTTTGATCTTACAAAAATACCAGAACAATACGGTATAGAAGTGAAGAACCGTTTCGAAATCCTGATGGATGTACAGGAGGAGATGACACCAGATGAACTGGCTAAGCAGGCCAGATATATCTTAATAACAACAGCTAAAGACATGGTTCCAGTAAAGAAAACACAAAAGAATGGATGGATTACAGCAGGAACACTAGAACTGATAAAACAAAGTAGAGCAATGAAGACGCAATGGAAAGTTACAAACAGCAAAAAAGAGGAATATACATCTTTAACAAAAGAAGTACAAATAAACATAAGAAATGACAAAAAACAATACATACGAGATTGTTGTGAAAGAATAGAAGAACATCAGAAGTGTGGAAGAGATAGTGAAATGTTTAAAGAAATTAAGACATTGATGAGAAATGTCACCTCTAAGCTGAATGTAATTTGTGATGAGATGGGGCATACCTTGACAGAGACAGGAAATTCTAGAAAGATAGAAGGAATATTGCAGAGGAATGTATGAAACAACCAGCTGTGAAAGCAGAAATCAACAGTGTGAATTATTATTGGAGGAGAAAGAACCCGAACCAACAATAGAAGAAGTTTTATGGGCAATAAAGAATCTGAAAAATGATAAATCACCAGGATGTGATGAGATAACAGCTGAATTTATTAAAGCAGGAGGAAAGGAGTGTGCAACAATCTATCATGCACTGTGTAAAAAGATATGGCATTCAGGTATTTGGCCAAAAGAATTGAAAAGAACTCTATTCATACCACTGCCCTGATTAGTCATACCAGTAAAATTCTGTTAAAAATCATAATGGGTAGACTTCGAAAGAAAACAGAAGAAGTCAATATGGTTCAAGCTGGTTTCAGGCAAGGAAGAGGATCAATAGATCATATATTCAATATAAGATTAATAATAGAGAAGTGCAGAGAATTTAATGTGAATCTATATTTAGCCTTTATAGACTATTCAAAGGCATTTGATTGTGTACAACACCAGAAACTTTGGGAAATAATGCAAAAAATGGGATTTCCAACACATTTGATACAATTAACATCACTGTTGTATCTAGACCAGCAAGCAGCAGTAAGAATAAATGGTGAAACAACAACTTGGTTTGACATAAAACAAGGGGTCCGTCAGGGGTGCATATTGTCACCTTACTTATTTAATTTGTATATATAATGAGGAATGTTAGAGAAGATGTAGACAAAGAATATTACGATGCCATAACAATTAGAGGTTATGAAATATCAGAGATTAGATATGCTGATGACACAGTATTACTGTCCACAACACAAAAAGGAATGGAAAAACTAATTATGTCAGTCTGTAAGATCAGCAAAGAAAAAACCTTTATCTTAATGTAAAGAAAACTAAATTGATGACAACTGACAAAACAAACAGGGCAGCTGAAATATATATCAATGAGGACAAACTGGAAGAAGTGGAGAGTTTTGAATATCTTGGATCACTACTAACTAGTAGTGGAGATACAATGAGGGAAATTAAAAGGAGGACATCTATCACTCTTCAGAAAGTAAAACAAATAAAGAATCTGTGGAGAGGAACAGACAGAACCACAAAAATAAGATTTTTAAGGGCATGTATCTTTCCATCGCAACATATGCCTGTGAGACCTGGACACTTTACAAAACAGCTGAAAAACACTTAAATGCCTTTGAATGTAAATGCTACAGAAGAGTTCTTCAAATACCACGGACACAAAAAGAACAAATATATCTATACTACATAATAACTTAATATTGAAGTAGGCTGGCTAGTAAAGAGGATTAAATTAAAAAAAAACTTAAATATTTTGGACGCATTAAACGTCATGATAATCTAGAGAAGACCGTATTGGAAGTTTACATAATGGGAAAAAGAAAGAGAGGAAGACCAAAGCGAAGATGGCTGCAAGACATCGCTGATGATGTGCAAATATATGCATCAGCAGCAGGTCATCTTGCCCACAACCGAGAGGCCTACAGGAGTGCTGTTAGGGAGGCAAAGTTCCGCAAGGGACATGCAAATGAATGAATGAATTAATGAAGCTTGTAATTTGGGTAGAGGGGATGTAATATGATGCTGTGATGAGGTTCTGAACTATGTGTTAGAAGGGAGTGGAACTTAGTAAAAAGAGGATACGATTATGGAAAAGGGGAATTTTAGATGTAGCTGAATAGCAAGTTCAAACCACGTTGTTCTCTCTCTCTGTCTTCGCCCTGTGTGTGTGTTTTTTTTTTTTTTATAATTAAGGCTCACGCCGAAACGTCACAACTGTGTGCTGTTCCTACTTTTTTCGTAGTTTATACATTTTGGTTTCACAGATTTGCTGCAGTGGCCACGTGTATAGTTATATACTTAGTTTCATATACTTAGACACTAATTATTCCATTTTCTTCCAGCATTACACTGTCCAATCTGGCGTGAAAACCACGCTTGAATTGTTGCCAGGATTGTTTAGCATAATCATGTCAAAGAAATGAACTTCATTGTGAATTATCACAAGTTGTAAAATCTCTCTCTCTCTCTGAACCTTAAGTGCCCAGGGCACATGGGGCTTCCCCAAGGGTTTTCCACAAATGCCTGTCCTTTGCCTTTTTTTCTGCTCTTGCCCAGGTGAGCCCTCTATTGCTCAACATCCTTTCTGTTGTTCTTCTCCATGTCTCTTTTGGTCTACCCTTACTTCTGTTCCCCTGTGGTGTCCATCTTAGTGCTATTTTTGGTAGTGAGTTGTCAGTCATTCGGAGCATATGTCCCAACCATCGCCAGCGTCTTTCCTCAATAATTGTTGTCAGTGGCTTCATCTGCATTTCTGCCAATAAGATGTTATTTCTTAAGTTGTAAAATCTATTGGTTGCATTATGTCTATGACTTATAGGTTATTGCTCTTTTTGTACGTATCTGCTTAATTTCGGTTTAAAACAGTAGTTCTTAACATTTTTTTAATATCGTGAACCCACTTGTTCTAAATTTCATACTGGTGTGATTGTGATTTTGAAAGTTTATACCCCTTTTTTGTCCACGTACAGCAGACTGGATAATGATCACTTAACGAAGTATGAGGGATGTTACATTCAATGATGTTTTCTGGATGGGCTACATATATATGATCTAATAATGTGGATGATACTTCTGTTACTCTAGTAGGTTTGGTGATAATTTGGGAAAAATTATAGGATAATATAATATTGCTCCAAGTTGGATTTGATTGTGTTAGGTCTATGTTGAAATCTCCAAGAATGATAATATCTTTGAACTTAAAGGTTGGAACCTTATCCATCATAGTCTTGAAGTGATCGTACCACAGAGATGATGCGATTGGTTTACGGTACAAAAGTCCAATAACTAATGGACTTTTTTTGGCAGTTTAACTTCCATCCAAATACACTCTACCTCCGATGATTCGAGGTCTTCTCTACGACTAAACTGGATAGTTATGGAGACATACATTACTGGACCTGTTTCTAGTTTTCTAGTTGGGTCACGCCGGATTCGGTTAAAACATCAGCTGTAGTCAGTGTCTTTCTGGTCAATAACAGCAAAATAGTGATGTCTCATCAGCTGTAGTCAGTGTCTTTCTGGTCAATAACAGCAAAATAGTGATGTCTCATCAGCTGTAGTCAGTGTCTTTCTGGTCAATAACAGCAAAATAGTGATGTCTCATCAGCTGTAGTCAGTGTCTTTCTGGTCAATAACAGCAAAATAGTGATGTCTCATCAGCTGTAGTCAGTGTCTTTCTGGTCAATAACAGCAAAATAGTGATGTCTCATCAGCTGTAGTCAGTGTCTTTCTGGTCAATAACAGCAAAATAGTGATGTCTCATCAGCTGTAGTCAGTGTCTTTCTGGTCAATAACAGCAAAATAGTGATGTCTCATCAGCTGTAGTCAGTATCTTTCTGTGCCAGACTTGTTCTAGTGTCAGATTTTCATCAGCGATGACCTTGACAAACTTATCAACGAATTTCTCCACTGTTGTTTTCAAAAGCAAAATTCTTTACTACCAGACATCTTTAAAGATTTAATGCCAAGCCTTTTCTAAAATTCTTGCAACCATTCTGTTGAATATTTACAGTTCCCTTTCATGTTCATGTCATCGTAATAGAAGTGTGCTTGTTTCAGCACAAGGTGTCGTGGTGTGTACTCACTGCGGCAGTGATGTCCTTTCAAGGCGCGATCAAGACCCTCAGTTTTAGTTGTAGGCGGTGTTTTTCTGTTTCCATTAAAACTTGTTTTCATCGACTCAAGCACAGAACTTCAGCAGTTCTTCCTTCTGTCTCGTCAGGTGAGCTCATACGTCAGCTCATATCTCATACGTCAGCTCATACGTCAGCTTATACGTCATCGCATACCTCATACGTCAGCTCATACGTCATCTCATACCTCATACGTCAGCTTATACGTCATCTCATACCTCATACGTCAGCTCCTACGTCAGTTCATACCTCATACGTCAGCTAATACGTCAGCTCATACGTCACCTCATACGTCAGTTCATACGTTATCTCATACGTCAGTTCATACGTCAGTTCATACGTCAGTTTATACGTCAGCTTATACGTCAGTTCATACCTCATACGTCAGTTCATACATCAGCTCATACGTCAGCTCATACCTCATACGTCAGTTCATACGTCAGCTCATACCTCATACGTCAGTTCATACGTCAGTTCATACGTCAGCTCATACGTCAGCTCATACGTCAGCTCATACCTCATACGTCAGTTCATACGTCAGCTCATACCTCATACGTCAGTTCATACCGCATATGTCAGCTCATATTTGGCGATTATTTCTTGACCATGCTCTTCTATCAAAGTTTCACATTTACAGCACTCTCCTGATTCTCAGCTTGACTTTTTGTGCTCTAGGAAAAAAAAGTGAATGTTTCCTCTTTTTTCTTATCACCTTCACTCACAGGAGTATCTGCATAATTTTTTTTTTTTGTTTGACGTTTTCAACAATATCTTGTCAGCACAGAGCAGGGAAGAAACACAATATCTTGTCAGTACAAAGCAGGGAAGAAACACAATATCTTGTCAGCACAGAGCAGGGAAGAAACACAATATCTTGTCAGTACAAAGCAGGGAAGAAACACAATATCTTGTCAGCACAGAGCAGGGAAGAAACACAATATCTTGTCAGCACAGAGCAGGGAAGAAACACAATATCTTGTCAGTACAGAGCAGGGAAGAAACACAATATCTTGTCAGCACAGAGCAGGGAAGAAACACAATATCTTGTCAGTACAAAGCAGGGAAGAAACACAATATCTTGTCAGTACAGAGCAGTGAAGAAACAAAGCCCGCAGTGAGTACTGCTTGTAGGTTTAGTCTCACGTTGGGGATTGTGGGGAAACTGTCGCAGGGAAGGGGAGGGAGGGGGGGGGGTCCGTCCTGCACACGTAGTATTTTATTATCCTTTGTGGGCATCTTCGCGTGGACGAATATGAGCAGACGGGTACAAGATATATCATAGCTGAAGGAAGCTGGGAGGGTCTTTTCTCTGTTAGCAACAAATCCTTCACCAGCCCGTAGCATTATATTGTGTGTGTGTGTGTGTGTGTGTGAATGCGTGGGGCCTTTACTGAGGCTAAAATAAACTGTTTCTTGTTCTGATAGTCTTCACTCTGACCCTCACATGGGGCCGGGTGTGGAGTCTTCTACGAGTGGGGTTATAGCGGCCCTCAAAAAGTTTCGAATTTTGGAACATTCCGGATTTGGAGTTTCCGGATAAGAGATACTCAGCCTGTACTAGCAAGCGGACAAACCTGATACAATGAGATGAGGAACTAAGAACTGTAGCGACAATGATGCTGCTGAATTAGTGAGACAATGAAGACTGATAATAGATAATGGAGACTGATAATAGATAAGAAGAATAAATGGTACTAGCAGTATGTTGATGTTTATGAGATAATATTTAGTTGTTGTTGTCGTGACATTATTGCTAGCACGAAGATGACCTAGTGATATAAGAGATGTTCACGAAATCTGACCAGAGATGCAATTTTCAGAACCTCTAACCTGGCTTCCCTCTTGCACCCCACCCCTAAAATCACGGCGCGGTAGACATGCCCCTGCTCACAGTAATTTATAAAGACAGAGTTCATTCCTAGACTGCCAAGTACGGCGAAAAGCTGGATGTTAGAAAATTAGATTCCAACATTCGAGAAAATTAATGCCCTTATTTCGTGATTTCCAGAAAAATTCTGGTAGAAAAGAATCCAGACCAAGTTAATGTACAAAAGAAAAAGACACCTGGAACGGACAGCTAGGTCAAAGGTTACACAGATTGACGTTCGTTCCATTACCCTAACGTTGCAGATTTTACTGTATACAATGTAGGCGCCTTGTCACAGCTTATCTTTTTCTTATCCTTGCGCGATATCAACGAATTCAGGAAAAGTAGATCTTTTTGAGGGTAACAACGTTTTTTGCGACCTGTTTAAAACATTTTAAAATATTCGAACTCTAAACTTTTCTTTTTCTCTGCTCCTTCATTTACTCCCACAAAAGCTACCGCAACAAGATAGAAGATATGAAAGAAAAACAACACAGATGCTGGTCGAATACATCAGAGAAGTAAACGGATTGTGACATTTAAACGTATTCACGGGCATCAGAGAACTAGACGGACTATGACATTCAGACCTCCTCACAGACATTAGAGAACTAGACGGACTGTGATATTTAGACCCACTGACAGACATCAGAGAGCTAGACGGACAAGTCTTGTGCTATATGACTAAAGCACAGTATTGAGGTACTGTGAACGGTCATGCAGGGTTCCCACGAGTGTACGGCTTGGGGAGAAGCGTCACCGTTCACTTGATCCGGATTGACGGAAGGCCTATATATAAAGGGAGAAAGCGTGACAGGAAAGAGAGACAAGCATAGCCAGCAGGCATGGCGGCGCTGAAGTCGTCTCTTCTGTGTTAGCCCCAGCCGACCTGATACTGTTCGATCATATGTGTTGTGAAGATTGATTATGTGCTGTGTATTTCATATCATTATCGTCGTGCGAGGAGACTTCGCTGATTCCTATTGGTATATCAATGCATTGGCACAAAGGAGGAGTTATATGTCATTATTTCAGCACGTTGGCACAATGGAAGAGATATATGTCATAATAGTGCATTGGCACAAAGGAGAAGTTATATGTCATTGTTTCAGTGCGTTGGCACAAAGGAGGAGTTATTTGTCATAGTACTGCACTGGCACACATGAGGAGTTATATGTTACTATTTCAGTGCGTTGGCACAAATCAGGAGCTATGTCATGATATTTCAGTGCGTTGGCACAAGGGGAGATCTCTGTTTCGATACTCAGTGCATGGGCATGAAATGGAGATATTTAGTGTGTGGGGAGGTAGATTCATAGCAGCAGTAGCTGAAACGTGTTAATCAGTGAGTTGGCACCATTTAAGATGAATTTATGTTTTGCTTTTAAGGGCTAGGAGAGCCCAGGCTAGCAGCCCCACCAGATTCAGTTGCATATTAGAGTATTATGCATTATTATTGATATCATACGTGTTCATTCCTGATGATATATGTTGATATCTTGTGCATATAATGTTGTGTGACGTGATATGGTATGTCATCATTCATTTGCATGTCCCTTGCGGAACTTTGCCTCCCTAACAGCGCTCCTGTAGGCCTCTCGGTTGTGAGCAAGATGGCCTGCTGCTGATGCATCCATTTGCACATCATCAACCATGTCTTGCAGCCATCTTCGCCTTGGTCTTCCTTCTTTCTTTTTCCCATTATGTAACCTTCCAATACGGTCTTCTCTAGATTATCATGACGTTTAATGTGTCCAAAATATTTAAGTTTTTTTATTTAATCTTCTTTACTAGCCAGCCTTCTTCAGTATTAAGTTCTTGTAGTATGGATCTCTTTTTTGTGTCCATGGTATTTGAATAACTCTTCTGTAGCATTTACATTCAAAGGCATTTAAGTGTTTCTCAGCTGTTTTGTAAAGTGTCCAGGTCTCACAGGCATATGTTGCGATGGAAAGATACATGCCCTTAAAAATCTTATTTTTGTATTTCTGTCTGTTCCTCTCCACAGATTCTTTAATTGTTTTACTTTCTGAAGAGCGATAGATGTCCTCCTTTTAATTTCTCTCATTGTATCTCCATTATTAGTTAGTAATGATCCAAGATATTCAAAACTCTCCATTTCTTCCAATTTTTCCTCATTGATGCATATTTCAGCTGCCTTGTTTGCTTTGTAAGTTGTCATCAATTTAGGTTTCTTCGCATTAAGATAGAGGTTTTGCTCTTCGCTGTTCTTACGGACTGACATAATTAGTTTTTCCATTCATTTTTGTGTTGTGGACAGAAATACTGTGTCATCAGCATATCTAATTAGTTTTTCCATTAATTTTTGTGTTGTGGACAGAAATACTGTGTCATCAGCATATCTAATCTCTGGTATTTCATAACCTCCAATTGTTATGGCATCGTAATATTCTTTGTGTACATCTTCTCTAACATTCCTCATTATATTTTCAGTATACAAGTTAAATAAGTAAGGTGACAACATGCACCCCTGACGGACCCTTTGTTTTATGTCAAACCAAGTTGTTGTTTCACCATTTATTCTTACTGCTGCTTGTTGGTCTAGATACAGCAGTGATGTTAATTGTATCAAATGTGTTGGAAATCCCATTTTTTGCATTATTTCCCAAAGTTTCTGTGTTGTACACATTCAAATGAATGCCTTTGAGCAGTCTATAAAATATAAATATAGATTATGGTATGTAGTGTGTATAATAAATATTGATCTATTGTGAATGCTTGCGTTTGTAATGTGTAACACACGTCATTGGTTGAATGAATGTAAATACACTGCATGACCCAATGTGGACTTAGCACCCCGCTAAGTTTACACTACGTCTAGCCTTGTACTATCTTCTCCTCTGTTTGTAACTCGCTCTTCTGTTGCAATTTCTTGCACTTGAAACCAGAGTTTCCTGATTTTTGTTAATGCACAGTTTCTAAACATAATCACAGATTTTCCACTTATTTGTCAGTCAGTCATTTGCATGTCCCAATGCCTCCATAACAGCTCTCCTGTAGGCCTTCCTAACAGCTCTCCTGTAGGACTTCCTAACAGCTCTGCTGTAGGCCTCTCATTTGTAAGCAAGATGCCCTGTTGCTGATGCATCCATTTGCAGATTACCAACGATGTCTTGCAGCCATCTTCGTCTTGGTCTTCCTTTTTTCCACGTAATGGTATCTGACGTTTTTCTAATATTTTTGAACCGAATGCCTAGCCCATTTTCTAGCTGTTCTTAGATTATCATGGACATGAAGTGATTTGTAAATAAGAACTCCAGACTGACAAGGACGCAAAACGTGAATTGTTGAATAACTAGGCAGTTTGATCATGCTAACTGTTAGTTATATAGAACTAAGAGAATATGTGAAACTCTAGCTCATTCTTATAACGTTTTAATGAAAGCATAGCTATAAAACCTGGACTCTTTTCCTGCTTTCAGCAAATCCTTTGTTAAAGTTTGTAGAGCAGATCATAATGTACAAAAGTCGAGTATAATCACGCGGGTCGTGAATCTGAGATGTTGGATATACAAGACCGGAGCTGACGGAATGGGGCTCTCCTTGTTCAACTCCCAGTGATTTCATGAATACCAATCAGTTTTTCGGGTTCTCGAGTCTTGGCTGCGTAGCCGAGAGAACGCCACGTGCGATGATGAAAAAACAGCCTTACTGGAGAGAGTTGGTGATTCCGTCAAAATCTACTGAGCAAGTCGATTGGCTTCCAGTTTCGTCTGTATTACCAAATAGACTTATCGTCCTCTAAATGATTCAGGACGACTTTCCGGATTTGGGAGTCATTATTTGTGCTTTTAAAAATGTACCAAGTCTGCTCGCTTTCAAAGAAATCCTTCCACATTGCTTACTACGACGATTAAAGGCCTATGGTCGTAGAGGCACAGCAGAACTTGTTTCGAGAGTGTAAAGTTTATATTCTCCTGTCTACATGATGATCAAATCGAGCTATATTAGTCTGTCGATTCTTTTCTTCCTAGAAGTAAATGGGCGAATATGAACTGCAGCATTAGACTTCTCTGCAAGCTCCACATTTGCCTAGACTATGTCGATTCACTAGCTCGTTTGCAAGAATTTTGTGATACATCATGTTTCATTAAGGCGCTTTGAGAAAGATCTGATTAGGTTCACAAAAAGAACTCTTACTGGAGGCATTAGACTACGAACAACTCGTACTACAAGCATTAGGCTACAAACAACTGTTACTATAAACAAGTATCTGGAGCTAGTTAGAACTCCATCTGTTTCAGAGTTATATTTCTTTCTTCTTCTTCGTCTTCTTCTTCTTCAGCTTTCCGAGCCATTAAGGCTCATTGCTGCAGATAAAGTTCACCTCCATTCCTCTCAATTCCTAATCTTCTCACTCCATGTTCTCTTTTTCTGGAATGCTGACTTGGCCTGAGCACGTCTGCTTTTTATTTCACTGTGACATTTCCCATCAGCTGTTATAACTGTTCCTAAGTACTTGAATCTATCAACAAAATTTTGCAACAAATGGATCTGAGAGGAAGTCTTAAGGAAGATAAAGATGAATATGACAAAATAAATAAAGAAATAAGACACAAATGCAATAAAGCTAAAGAAGAGTGGCTAAATAAGAAATGTAGTGAAATAGAGACACACCATCATGGAAACGCAAGAGATATGTACAAACAAATAAAGGAGTTGACAAACAAAAGGGCATACCACAAGACTGGTTGTCTGAAGTCAAAGGAGGGGCATACAATAATGGACAGAAATGAAATAATGGCAAGATGGTGCAAATACATTAGAGAACTCTGTGAGGACAATAGAGGCGAAATACGAAACAATAATGAAGGGCCTCACATATCAAAAGTGGAAGAACCCATCAAACACATGAAGAGCAACAAAGTAATAGGTCCAGATAAAATCATCAAGGACGAATTGGAAGCATTAGGAGAGCTTGGCACAGAAATAATTACCAGACTTCTGAATGACATTTTAAGAGTAACTATGTCCCATCAGACCTTTTGCAATCAGTTTTCATTGCCCTACCAATGAAACAAGGTGCAGTTGAATGTGAAGACCATCGAACCATTAGTCTTATGAGCCATATTATCAAAATCCTGCTTCGTATTGTCATGAGAAGAGTCAGGGGCAAAATAAAACCAGAAATCGCTGAAGAACAGCGCGGCTTCCTCGAAGGAAAAGGTACAAATAATGCCATATATAAGCATCACCTTATTGTTATTTCTTCCCTAGCGAATCTTAGCTCCCAGCACTTGTGTAGCTGATGTTAATTTATCAAAGATTTGCTGATTCCGTCAAAATCTACTGAGCAAGTCGATTGGCTTCCAGTTTCGTCTGTATTACCAATAGACTTATCGTCCTCTAAATGATTCAGGACGACTTTCCGGATTTGGGAGTCATTATTTGTGCTTTTAAAAATGTACCAAGTCTGCTCGCTTTCAAAGAAATCCTTCCACATTGCTTACTACGACGATTAAGGCCTATGGTCGTAGAGGCACAGCAGAACTTGTTTCGAGAGTGTAAAGTTTATATTCTCCTGTCTACATGATGATCAAATCGAGCTATATTAGTCTGTCGATTCTTTTCTTCCTAGAAGTAAATGGGCGAATATGAACTGCAGCATTAGACTTCTCTGCAAGCTCCACATTTGCCTAGACTATGTCGATTCACTAGCTCGTTTGCAAGAATTTTGTGATACATCATGTTTCATTAAGGCGCTTTGAGAAAGATCTGATTAGGTTCACAAAAAGAACTCTTACTGGAGGCATTAGACTACGAACAACTCGTACTACAAGCATTAGGCTACAAACAACTGTTACTATAAACAAGTATCTGGAGCTAGTTAGAACTCCATCTGTTTCAGAGTTATATTTCTTTCTTCT